>JAVXUP010000426.1:0-482048 GCA_033070095.1 Escallonia herrerae | reverse complement strand
TTGTTTGTTACGGTCCCCCACCCCCACCCCACGTGGTCCCCCCGTGATGCCCCTCCCCCTCCGTGATGCCACGTGGTCACTCACGGATTTTTTTTTTCCACTTTATAAACTCTCCTCCCCCGAAACCTTTCTTCCACTTTTCTTCCACTGACCCTTTCTTCCACACTTTTCTTCCACTCTCCATCGTCTTTACGCTCGGTGGATAACCGCTAGAAGATCGGTAGATTTTTTTTTAAATATATCAAGTCAAAACAAGTATATTTTTGGGTTTTCCTATAATTCAATTCAATATTAATTTCAAAGTTCAAAAATAGTCATTGTAGACTCAAATCAAAGATAACGAAAATACAAATTGAAGGAAACAAAAATCAGATCAATCCGAGATCGGATGAGCGGTATTACATTTATAGATTCCAAAATAGCGATTTTTTAGGGCGTCTAAATGAGGATTTTTCACAAATTTATAAAAAATAGCTAGAGCTAGATTTTGCCAAAGTGCAAAAAAGAGACCCTAGTTATTTTTAAAAGATCTATATCAGGGAAAAATTTCAGATTTTTCCAAAAACTGGAAAGGGGTTAACTGATACGCGGAACCTTGAAACTTTGCACTGTAATTTAAAATATCAAGCCAGCGCGATTTAGCTGGAAACTTTTATGAGAACCCTAGGATGTTGGGAAGTTCCATCCCCCAGGATTTCGGACCATTCCGAAGTCGTTAGCTATTTTTTTGGCCGAACGGGCTTTTAAGCGCTCGATCCGGACACCGGTTCGGGATTTTTGGGCGAAAAGTCCGTAGAATTCTTTTTAGATCAAGAATGAATTCGGAAAGCCAAAAATAGCATTTCAATGCACTTTTGAGATCGTTCTGATGCCAGGGGCATTTTGGTAATTTGCCACCCCGAGAGGGGTATTTTGGTAATTTTACGGTGTTAAGTTTTTCAAAGGACTTTTTAGTCCAGAAGTGTAAGTCAAACACCTGAAAGGTTGTTTTAAAGCCATCCCCCAGGATTTCGGGCCATTCCGAAGTCGTTAGCTATTTTTTGGCCGAACGGGCTTTTAAGCGCTCAATCAGGACACCGGTTCGGGATTTTTGGGCGAAAAGTCCGTAGAACTAGACATAAATATTAAGTGTGTACGGGGGCAGAAAGGTGTTGAAGTTACTTATACCGTGTTGTAAGTCTGATGTGAGTTCATATGCCTTGCAGGAGATTATGGCTGGAGCTGGATGGATTGATGAGCACGTCATGGCCGGGGACGAAGAGGAGGAAGATCCCGAGGAGGACCCCTGGCCAAATGACGAGGAGCCCGAGGAAATAGATTTGTCCGGACCAGAGGATGGGGAGGAGGAACAGGAAGAGACTGAACCTGAGGTGCCGGTGGGATTTGTGAAGGTGCATAACACCGTATACCGGACACATCATGTGGAGAACTTTTGGAAACGAAGGTATATTGAGGTAGTGAGGGAAAGGGATCACCTGGTGTATCAGGCGAAGGAGATGCGAGCCATGGAGGGGCAGGAGGTAGAAAAGTTAGAGCGACGTCGTCGTGAGGAGTTGGCACGAGCGAATAAAAGGGAAGAGTATACCTTTGATGCGGGGAGAAGGGTGGTTCGGATGATGCAGGATGGGTTACGAGAAACTCATCCGGCGAGGCCGATGCCGAGGGATCGGCGCGAAATGCTCCTCGATGAGGAGTATTGGTACATGGCACTCGCTCAAGAACGGAATAGATTTTCTCCAGATTAGAGCGAGAAGGAAACGGAGGGAGGGGTAATGTGTAAAAATGTATAAAGTTGACTAACTAGCGTTGACTGTTGATGTATATATTTGTATAACGTTAACTTTATGCTATAACTGTTGTCTGTACCAAATGTTAATTGTGTTTATGTTATGAATGGCTCGTCAATTGTAGGAAATCCTGCTGCACAGCCAGCAGCGGTATTTGATGAAAAATATTTTCCCTAGCGATTTTTAGGGCGTCTAAATTATGATTTTTCATGAATTTATAAAAAATAGCTAGAGCTAGATTTTGTCAAAGTGCGAAAAAGAGACCCTAGCTATTTTTAAAAGATCTATATCAGGGAAAAATTTCAGAGTTTTTCAAATACTGGAAGGGGTTAACTGATACGCGGAACCTTGAAACTTTACACTGTAATTTAAAATATCAAGCCAGCGCGATTTAGCGCGAAACTTTTATGAGAACCCTAGGATGTTGGGAAGTTCCATCCCCCAGGAATTTGGGTCATTCCGAAGTTGTTGGCTATTTTTTTGGCCGAACGGGCTTTTAAGCGCTCAATCAGGACACCGGTTCGGGATTTTTGGGCGAAAAGTCCATAGAATACTTTTTAGATCAAGAATAAATTCGGGAAGCTTAAAATAGCATTTCAATGCACGTTTGAGATTGTTCTGATGCCAGTGGGCATTTTGGTAATGCGTTGGTAAGCTAGGTTAAAGATCCATTTATAGTTTTGGAATGTAAATATTATGGATACTAAGTTGGTTTACGATTATATTTTGTTCTTAGATATATGGATTTCAACGCCGGACCTCATGATACATCAATCCTATACGATGACGATGACCACGTCGCGAGGCACGTATTTGACGGTGTCGATAGGGGTGTTTTGGAAACAATTCAAAGCACAAGTCACCACGATGAGTGGGTACTAAACGAGGAACAAATACAACTATTACACCGTCAAAATTTATCTATGTTCACCGATCCCGGGATTTGGTCTCGACACGACGATTGCCTTATATCCGCTCTAGTTGAACGATGGAGGAGCGAGACGAACTCATTTCACTTCCGGTTTGGTGAAATGACTATTACATTAGAGGACGTCGGATTTATACTTGGAATCCCATGTCACGGCAAACCCATTACTTCGAGCAAAACGTCTGCATCCATAGCGAAGATGGCTAGGCAGTATTTCCCGGGAATTCCGAGGGAAGCTCTTACAACGAACGGCATCAAACTTAAATGGCTAAGAGAGCAGTATGGCGTGCTACCGGATGAATACACTCCTCACGATTTCGTGACGTATACGAAAGCATTCCTTCTGTATATTATTGGAGCCATATTACTTCCGACGCATTCGAAAAACACGGTGCATCCGAAGTATATGGTGTTCTTGGAGGATCTTGAGGAGGTATACTCGTATTCGTGGGGTTCAGCTGTCCTTGCGCACCTATATCGAGCACTGCACAAAGCTACGAGAAAGAGTGCCAAGTCCATTGCCGCCTGCCTCACTCTATTACAGGTTTGAGCATTTATTGTCTTGGTTGACGTGTCAATATATTCGTGCATTAATGTGCTAATTCCAGATAATGTTTGCATTCACAGGTTTGGTCTTACGAGAGGCTACCCACGGGTCGTCCACAACCGCGGGAATATTCCGATGAGACGTGGCCTAGGGTGTGGGCCTGGGGGCCTACGACCAACCGGAGGAGACGGGTAGACCCGCACCACCATCTAAAGTTCTATCGGGGGGAACTAGAGATACTCAATGCATCCCAGGTGACGTGGCAGCCATATAGCAAGGTGATGCATCGGTTGGATGAGTGGTGTTGGCAACTTCCGGTGTCGTACGTGCTGGCAGGTTTGGTTCGGGTGCCGCTTATTCACTTCGAAGTATGTGAGTTTCAGATGCCCGATCGAGCTATGAGCAAGCTGGCTGTCTACAAGGGATACCAAAACCCGCTGTAGACATGCGGCCATACAGGAGTGGTCGAGGGCCGAACTTCGAGGTGCCTGATGCCTTGAATTTGTTGAGCGACGAGGTGCAACAGTGGAATACCTGGCAAGAAACATATGATAGCCTTGTATCGCTGAAGGCCGACAGCATCAGCATTGAGGAGTACCTGCAATGGTTTCTCAAGGTGACGCGCACGAGGGTGAATCGCCCTTCCCAGGCGAGGAAGACATCGTATGCGCCACGTGAGATCTATGACCAGTTCTGGGCATTGAACATTGTAAGTCATGCTAGTGTTGTTTCAATTTTTATTTGCGCACCTTATCTACCATGCCTGAAATGATTAGCCATATTTTGTATGCATGTTTTTTAGGTTGACCAGGGCACTGAGGTGTTCAAGCAGCTGGAGGGGTTTGACTGGTTTGTCGCGCAGGCTCCTGACAATCTCAAGAGGTCCATTGAGAGGTACAAGACTGAAGTTCAAAACTTTAGTCTTGCGTACCGGGGTTACCAAGGGGAGCCGTCTAGTCGCTTGCCTCCTGACGCGTACGACCATCAGCCCGAGAGTCAGGTGTGGGAGCCGTCTACTCGCTTGCCTCCTTCCGCGTACGACTCTCAGTCCCAGAGTCAGGTGTGGGAGCCGTCTACTCGCTTGCCTCCTTCCGCGTACGACTCTCAGTCCCAAAGTCAGGTGTGGGAGCCGTCTACTCGCTTCCCTCCTGACGCGTACGACCATCAGCCCCAGAGTCAGGTGTGGGAGCCGTCTAGTCGCTTCCATCCTGACGCGTACGACCATCAGTCCCAGAGTCAGGTGTGGGAGCCATCTACTCGCTTGCCTCCTGACGCGTATGACTATCGGCGCCAGAGTCAGGTGACCCAAGTAGGAATCCAGGCATCGCGCCCAAGCATCCGGTCGGATAAAGGACAACCGACGAAGCCATTGAGTCCGGCCAAACGGGATTGGATCGACCGGCACTACTTTGGGCATGAGCCAATCGCTACAGCAGACTTTCCAGTTTCAGGATTCCTAGCTCACTCTGATCTAAGACTGTTGGCGCCAAACACAGATATTTCAAATTTTCTCATTGACGCTTATATAGATCTGCTCCGTGTTAGAGAGCTAAATTATAACACCTGCCAAACTTTGAAGCTCAACATGTATGCCTCTTTTGTTATCCCCTTCATGGTGAATAGCATGAAGGAGTTCACAGAATGGAGGAGGACGCGAGGGACAAGCAAGGGTGAATGGAGACCATCTGCAAACGTGCTTTCCTACTTGAACGCGGACTATCAATGTCACGCAGCTGAGGCGAACCTAATCATGCTACCTGCTCTTCATGCAAGCCACTTCTTCCTATTAGTTCTTTTTCCAGAGAATAAAGTGGTCCACATATACGATAGCCTAAGGGAAGACGGACCTGGTCGGCAGCTGGCGCAGGTGTACTCCACGTACATCAATGCGGTGGTTAGTTTATATTTCTTGACCTTCGCTCATTGTCTATTCTTCTTGTTATATAGGCTTGATATCCTTTTTTATTGTTGGATGCAGACTACTATCATTCCACTAGCGTGCCGACATTTTAAGGGGGAAGCCATCACGAGCAAAACAATGATTGATCCTTGGACGGTCGTGACAATACAAAACCGACCAAAGCAATATAACAGTCATGATTGCGGGATTTACGTCCTCAAGTACATGGACTACATAGCTCGCTCGGATGTGCTCGAATATGATACGTGGTCTCGAAACGATGCCCTGACGTTTAGATATAGGATAGCCTGGGAGCTGAAAAAGGGTGTAGCTAGACGCCTTCCTTACCATTATCCTGATATGTAATAGACGTTCGTATGGATTATTATTACTATTGTTGTATTTTGGATATTAAGCTTTGAAAATTGAATTAGCCTTACTATTACTATTGGTGCATTTTGGACAAATGGGCTAACTAGCGTGCCCAAGGTCCAATGAGCAAAAAAAAAGTGACAAAAAAAACAACGTAATTTTTCGGAAGTTATGAATTGGGCCCCTAAAGTGTGCCCGAACAGGGCCTTCGTAGGAAAACCCAAAAAATAATGTGTCTCGTTTTTTCCCGAAATTGATACAAATGGGCTTACTAGCGTGCCAAAGGTGCAATGAGCAAAAAAAAAGTGACAAAAAAAACGACGTAATTTTTCGGAAGTTATGAATTGGGCCCCTAAAGTGTGCCCGAACAGGGCCTTCGTAGGAAAACCCAAAAAATAAAGTGTCTCGTTTTTTCCCGAAATTGATACAAATGGGCTAACTAGCGTGCCAAAGGTGCAATGAGCAAAAAAAAAGTGACAAAAAAAACGACGTAATTTTTCGGAAGTTATGAATTGGGCCCCTAAAGTGTGCCCGAACAGGGCCTTCGTAGGAAAACCCAAAAAATAAAGTGTCTCGTTTTTTCCCGAAATTGATACAAATGGGCTAACTAGCGTGCCAAAGGTGCAATGAGCAAAAAAAAAGTGACAAAAAAACGACGTAATTTTTCGGAAGTTATGAATTGGGCCCTAAAGTGTGCCCGAACAGGGCCTTCGTAGGAAAACCCAAAAAATAATGTGTCTCGTTTTTTCCCGAAATTGATACAAATGGGCTAACTAGCGTGCCAAAGGTGCAATGAGCAAAAAAAAAGTGACAAAAAAAACGACGTAATTTTTCGGAAGTTATGAATTGGGCCCTAAAGTGTGCCCGAACAGGGCCTTCGTAGGAAAACCCAAAAAATAATGTGTCTCGTTTTTTCCCGAAATTGATACAAATGGGCTTACTAGCGTGCCAAAGGTGCAATGAGCAAAAAAAAAGTGACAAAAAAAACGACGTAATTTTTCGGAAGTTATGATTCCACAAACCAAATCACAAATTTAATCATTATAAAAGTTCAATTTATACAACTGAAACATTAACCCTAACACTCTCATCATCATCATCGTCCTCTTCGACCATACTGCCAGGTTCGATACCTAACACTTTATAATGGTTTCTCTTGTCATGATCAGTCATCTTATTACACAACGCACACTTTCGCAATTTTTTTTGACCCGTTGCTTCTTCAATCGGATTCTTCATGCGTATTGCTCGTTTTCGCCCTTTTGTTTGAGAAATAATCGGATCAAAAATGTCGTCCTCCTCACCTTGCAGGCTAGTGCCGTCAATGACTGGCTGTGAAGCTCGATTGAGCGGTCTGTCTCTTCTTTCTGGTAATGCCGCCCTAAACTGTGCAAGGTTAGCCTTATCCCGTGCGGCTGCTTCAACTTGATACCTGTACCCATCAAATGTTGACGCTGCATCCAATGATAAACCGTGCATGATGTTACAAAGGTGATTATATCGCAGCGTCTCAGATTGCTCGAAATCAACTGAAACATTGGGCACGTAAGGAATGTGACCGTGGACTCTATTGGCTTCCTTCGTCCACCGTTCCAAGATATACTGTGGAGGGATTTCATAAGCATTCTTGGCGCTAAAAACCCTCAACGCGTGTCGACAAAGTATACCTTTATGCTCAAACAGTTGACAGTTGCAATTAACCAACCCGGTGTCCTTACAAACTGCTACGGTAAAATGTCTTCTGCTCCTCGGAGCCGACGAAGAGCACGGATTGGCGAAATTCGTCACATTTGTCAAAGCATAAACCTTGAGATCTCTGGTGGAATACTCGTGCAACTTTGTCATGCTATATTGATTCGACTTTAGTAGTTCCTCTTGAAACTGTCTAAACATTTCCTTTGTATAGACTTGAGCCGCATGAGCCTCCAAAGGTGAAAAGACTACTATGGCTCTTTCTTTGTAAACTGTAGCCGCGTCGGCTTCTCTCTCAAGGAAAAATTGCCTGTCAAGAGCTTTCTGCATCTCTAGTACGAACTCTTGTATACTTGAAGAATGGCCTACGTACCCATCAAAGAATGCATTCATACCTTCGCTTCTCGAGGTCGTAGTCATTCCGGCTGCAAAAAACTTCTTGGTGTAGGCACCGACCCACTGTGTCTTGATCTCATACAACGATTGTAACCATTCATGATTGTGCAAATAGTAGTCATCCATTAACTTGGCCCACCTCTCCTCGAACACGTCTACCGTCAACGATTTCTTCACACATGTATTAAAGTCAGTCTTGAATGTCGGATGGTTTGCATATACATTGTGAAGCCGTTCGGGATATTTGTTGCTTATGTGCCATGTGCACAGGCCATGGTGAGTATCTGGAAGGACCTTAGCGATTGCATTTTTCATTGCCAGATCTTGGTCGGTGATGATGGTCTTTGGAGGAATATGATACATTGCTTTAAGCCACGTTTCAAATAACCACGTAAATGACTCCTCCGTCTCATCCCTAAGCAGGGCAAAGCCAAACAAGATTGACTGATAGTGGTGGTTCACCCCGGTGAACGGAGCAAAAGGCATAGAGTACTTATTTGTGCGGTATGTGGTGTCAAACGTCACAACATCCCCAAAATTTTGGTAAGCAGCTCTAGAACGGGCATCCGCCCAAAATATAGTACTAATGCGGTTCTCATCATCCAGTTGGAGACTATAGAAAAAGCCAGAATTCTCACTCTGAAGGTGCCTAAAGATATCAAGTGTAGCTTGAGAATCACTCTTACCGAAAGACTCTCTCCTCTGAGCACGAAGTTCATTTCGAAGGTCTACTTCGTTGAAACTCAACTTGTCAATCCCCCCAACCTGGCTTGAGAAAACCCCCATCATTCTAGAAGGTGGAATTTTAGCCTCGGCCATTGTAAATATCAGTTGTCTGTGTGCCGCGCTTATTTCTCGGTGTTGATGAATTTGACTAATCTTACTAGGGGTCATCAACTGATGATTATGGCTCAACTCCACTCCCGTCACAACCCAATGGCTTTCATTTCTCCGGTGTACTGCATACACATGGGCCTTGCAGCCGGTACCCGGAAATGTGTCCCGTTTTCTTTGTCTTGTTGGCCCTTCGTCACTGATCCTGAACAACCGGGGGTACATACGGTGCTCCTCTATGACACTCAAATAGTCTTCCACAAATTTGATCTGTATTCGCCCGTTTTCTAGTCGTCTTAATTCTAATACCGAAACCTATCGTTTTCGAATATGCTCTATAGTATGCTTCAACTTCGTCCAGTGTTTGAAAAACTTGACCCAAGTAAGGTGGATCAGAACCTTCACAAAAAGTATTTCCTCCAGTTGCATCCATATTGATACTGAAATCTAAAAAATAAAAATGTATATCATTCTCAACAAGTCATAGAATTAAATAAAATAAAAATTATTTCCTCCAGTTGTGTTACAATGTTCAATCACCAAAATACCCCCGGTAAGCGACAAATTTTCGAAATGCCCCCGGGGGTTTATTATCACCCTAACGCCCCAAACCAGCTTCAAAACAATCTTTCAGGTGTTTTACGTACACTTCTGGACTAAAAAGTCCTTTGAAAAACTTAACACCATAAAATTACCAAAATACCCCTCTCGCGTTCAGTAAAATTACCAAAATACCCCTCTCGGGTTGGCAATTTACCTAAATGCCCATTTGTATCAGAAAATCTCAAAAGTGCTTTGAAATGCTATTTTAAGCTTCTCGAATTCATTCTTTATCTAAAAAGTATTTTACGGACTTTTCTCCAAAAAATCCCGAATCGGTGTCCGGATCGAGCGCGTAAAAGCCCGTTCGGCCAAAAAATTAGCCAACGACTTCGGAATGGCCTGAATTCCTAGATCTTTTAAAAATAACTAGGCTCTCTTTTTTGTACTTTGGCAAAATCTAGCTCTAGTTATTTTTTATAAATTCGTGAAAAACTGTCTAATTAAGTTTTCACCTTTAGCGACAATTACGTTTCGTATTCACATTAAACAAACATAGTGTTGCACCTTAGGAACACACATGGCGTTAAAATTTATTTCCTTCATTGACCGTAAAATTTTACAATGTTCAATTACCAAAATACCCCCGATGAGCGGCAAATTACCGAAATGCCCCCAGGGGTTCATTATCGCCCTAACGAAAATAACCTTTCAGGTGTTTGACTTACACTTCTGGACTAAAAAGTCCTTTGAAAACCTAAATACCGTAAAATTACCAAAATACCCTCTCGGGGTGGCAATTTACCAAAATGCCCCCTGGCATCAGAAAATCTCAAAAGTGCTTTGAAATGCTATTTTCAGCTTCCTGAATTTATTCTTGATCTAAAAAATATTTTACGAACTTTTCGCCAAAAAATCCCGACCTGGTGTCCGGATCGAACGCGTAAAAGCTTTCGGCCAAAAAATAGGCAATGACCTCAGAATGGTCCAAATTCCTAGGAATTGGAACTTCCCAACATCCTAGGGTTCTTATAAAAGTTTCGCGCGAAATCGCTCTAGTTTGATATTTTAAATTACACTGCAAAATTACAAGGTTCCCTGTATCAGTTAACCCTTTTCCAGTCTTTGGAAAAATCTGAAATTTTTCTCTGATATAGATATTTTAAGAATAACTAGGGTCTCTTTTTAACACTTTGACAAAATGTAGTTCTAGTTATTTTTTATAAATTCATGAAAAACTGTCAAAAAACACAAATTTTAGACTATGGTAAGAACAATTTAAGCATAACACAATTTAAACAATCCATTGGTAAGAACAATTTGAAATTAACATTGAATTATAAGAAAATTCAAATTACTTACTTGTTTTGACTTGATATATTTGAAGAAAAATCCACCGATCTTCTAGCACAAATTTTTTGTTTGTATTGTTGTGGAGATTATGTAGGTGAGATATGGAGTTAGAAGACAGTCGGTAAAGACGATGGAGAGTGGAAGAAAGGGTTCGGGGGAGAAGGGATTATAAAGAGAGAAAAGTGAGGGAGAGAGAGATGAAAGAAGACAGAGAAAAAAAAAGTCCGTGAGTGAGCAGTAGTCAAAGGCTGCGAAAGAAAAAAAAATTGCAGAAGACTTTGCGTCCAAAGCTTCAGGGGGAGGACACCACGTGGCATCACGGAGGGGGAAGGGGTGGGGCCATGGGGAGGGGGCACCACGTGGGGGGAGGGGGGCGTCGGGGCCATGGATAAGAGGCCAACCGCAACTCTTAGTTGCGGTTGGTATCATTTCCATAGGTAATGATACCAACCGCAACTCTTAGTTGTGGTTGGGTTTTTTTTGGGGGGGGGGGATGGGGGGGGGGAGGGGGGGAGGACATGAGGGGGATGGGGGGGTGGGGGGCGGGGGAAGGACATGAGGGGTGGGGGGAGGGGGGAAATGATTAGCAACCGCAACAATTTGTTGCGGTTGGGTGGATAATATCCACCGGTGGGTGTGGATCGGCTCCATATATATATATATATATATATATATATATATATATATATATATATATATATATATAGACATGCATCATTTTTTTTGTCTTTCTATTTCATTTCAAATCGTGAAAATCTTTGTCCTAAGCTTCCTTATGCAATATTAATTTAATTAAAATGAGAGATTAGATATTTACATAATAAGGCCTAATTTAATTGTAACTTCTCGAGAGTCACTGAGTAAGTTTAGTTTGTTTCTCTATTGCACCAACATTTTATCTACAGTTACTAGTATTATCAATCGCCGCTGATAATATTGCTCAAGCCAATCGTCACTGAGAACTCTAAAGAACATCACTCCTAGAAAATGTCACTAAGGTAATAATAATTGGGTAAACCTAGGTTTGGAGCATCACATTATCTTCCCCTTCAATAAATTTCGTCCTCAAAATTTGGTGTTCCTTGCATAGCTAACCTTAATCATGTTGGATCTCAAATACCAACCAACATAACACCTCAAGTGCTTAAACGACTAAATCTTTCTAAAGGGTTCACAATCAAACTCGGATATAATTTCAAGTGACTTGATAAGTACATGCACCCAAAGACCTTAAAGCACAAGATGTGTGATATACATTTGAGACCCTTTAATTCACTGATAACCCGAACCTCGAAACTTTGTGTTATTAGATAGCTGCACTTAATCCTGTCTGATCTCATCCCCCGTCATAAACTTAACTCAAAACTCACTTTAATTGACCAAAGAAAAATACGTCTAAGATTATTACTCTTAAATTATAGCCTTCGCCAATTATAAATGATGTCTCCATATTTCTCAACTTATACAACTAAATAGTCACTAAACTCTAAAGTCTCACCAAGTGATCAGGTTTCTAGAGTTTCAAATGTATTCATCAAAATCAACTATAAAACCAATTTGAGATCAGGATATTACATCTTATCCCCGTTGAAAGAATTTTGACCTTATTATACTTACAACCTCCAAATGATAGATTTTGCTACATAACTCCGATATATGGCAACCAACATAATAGCTGAGCAGTGCCTAACTTCCACACCAAAATTTATCCCCGATGAATATTAAATATCATAATTCCTGTTCAAACCTTAATGCTAAGCTCAAACTTACTAGGTCATCCCTTTCACTCTAACACTTATAAAACTTCAAGAGATCATATATATAATCTTCCAAAAGTCCCAAAGTCTCTACATTCTGAACCAGCTTAGGCAACTGGAAACATTTCTCTAAACCGACCTAATCTAACTTCAGTCAAACGAAGTAAGTCTTCTTAATGGTATGTAACTTTTGAAATATAAGTCATCATCATCAGTCATAGCCTAAGCAACTTTAAACACTAACCGATGCTACTAAAATTGAATTATCAATTACGCGCTAACGGTTCTAGAACCACAGGAACCAATGACCTTGATGTTTAATAATTTAGTTCTTATATGAAATACACTTAAATTGAAGACCTATGTTCATAAGATTTGCAATAACCACCCTCAAAAGGAACCCTTCATAACCTCAAGAGACAACATCATTTACAAACGTAAAAAATCTTTTAACATCAAGAGACAACATTCACAATCGTAGCAGCTTTAATAGCCTCCCAAAATACGAGTCAAGAACATCAATAGCAGCTTAAATAAGGTCCATGGCAACTTCAAACATTTCATTGTACTATAAGGCTCAGATTATAACCAAAGATTTTATAATCTAACCAACCAGATATTATTACTCAACCTCGAAATAGTTATGGCTCAGCTAGTACAATGCTCACTCACTATACTTACTCCACTCCAACTCAACCAGATATTTAATTTCCTAATCATCATGCTTCTGCTACACTTTTTAGATAACATACCACAATATATGCTTTCGCACGGTCTACTTAGTAGTAGCAAGTTTAACTGCAACCCTATGATGCACTGAGGTACAAAGAATTTCTCACATATGACTTTCACTCTAAAGGATCAACTCTTGAGTTCTACCTTCACTTTCATCAGCCTAGTTACAAGTCTGCAAATAATGTAACCTAACCAGCGGGATAATTACTTAAGCTCTAATATCCCAAAACCGTAATGCTCTGATACCATTTCTGTCACGACCCGAACCCACGGGCAGGCCCGCGAGCTAGGCACGTGATCGGCCGCAGACCCAATAGACTGCAATTTAGGGCTCTGCCAGGCCTTACTCGCTAAAACCTGTACACAATGCTAAAATCATACATTAACTAACACCATAACATGAATTTAAAAGATGCCCTTACAACTCTTTCCCAAATCATCTCTACTGAAATCCTCCAAAGAGATCGATAGCATTTATTTTAAAGAAACCTCCTAAAATTAAGCTACGAATAATTCAAATAAATAACTGGCAGTTCTACAATTTCTCAAGGGCTTAAACAACTTCCTAACGAGCATCTCCCGTGGCTTCATTCTCATTTCCCTTGCAATACTCATGTTCATCTAGTTGATCGCCTGAAAACATTTATAAAACGGGATGAGCTTGGGGCCAAGTAAGTACACAAACCATATCCCTAAAATAGATTTTGAGATTCATAAAAACATGAAACATGCCATGGTTTTCTTCAATTTAAAACTGGTAAACATTTTCACAAGAGATACTATGCATATATATACTTTTGAAAGCAATTCATCCAAGATTCTCAGAAACGAAGTATGACATCGAGTAGGCTCATCAACAACTATCACACTTCATCATAACATAGGCATGTTGCGGTCAGCGTACGTTCCCCCTGACTAGGGCCCACAATCCCTACTCCACTTGGGATGAACATTATTTGGTCAGGGTATGCGCCCCCCTGACTAGGGCCCACAATCCCTCCTTCGTCCGGGATACATATTATTGTGGACGCAATGGCGCACCACGAGCAACAGTACTGTGCGTCAACGTATCGTCCCATTGACCAGGACCCAACAATCCAACTTTCCCCCGTGGATATGGGGCGCAACAACCAAGCCAGAAATACCGTCTCATTCAACATAAGCCAACTTTAAAACACTACTCATAGAAAACATTCCATGTCATTTTTTTATGCATTTTCTCATCAAACAATTTACACAAAAGCAGTAGCATGTAAAAGGCTTTAAAACTTCTAATTAGAACAATTCATTTATACATATACATAAACAAAAAATAGGGTATACGGAGGAATATGGCAGGAGTACTTACATGACTCTACGCATTTCCCACATCAAAGTCTCTGGAGCGACAATCTTGCTGCTACATCTTGCTAAAAGAACACTTAGGGCCATTCTTTTTATCTCCATGTTCCCAGCTTTACTATGACACGAAGGCATCGTTGATGATTCCTGTTGGTTATTTCCTCAAACAATTCCGACACCGCATCTGACCGCCCGCTACGCAACCCTTCCAAAATCGTGCCCAGTTCACCATGCCATTCTCGGCATTTCATCACCGCTGTCGAGCCTCTCTCAACTAACATGATGTCACTAACCCATCGAGCATGCCTTATTGCTACAATATACACAACTGCACTCCTCATGCAATAATGCCCAACATGCATACACCTTATCGTTCAGCCACAACCACGCCTACACAATATACACACTTGCCTAAACACATGAAACACGTCCACCTATCGGTGCCAGCACACAACCCACCCAGATACCAGAATTATACAGTCATAAACATTTCACCGACAGCTACTCCATCCCAGTATAATTGCCACACCCATCAACCATTGCAACCAATAACTTCCCTCATCAATCAACAGGGTCCTAAATTCTATCGACTACCGGCATATACACCTCATAGTTACTCCAGCACAACCACCGTAAACAATACCACCTTACCATTCCAGATACGGTAAGCAGTGTCATAACCGTCACTATTTGCCAACAACACAAACAACCTATTATACACAGTCATCCCACAACAATAATATCCACACACGTGACAAACAGACGCCGTACACCCACCGCTCTACAAACACAAATCACCCAGACACCAGAGTACAGTTATACACATTCCACTCACCAACGTTCCATTCAAGTACACATGCCACAACCATCACTAATTGAACCCGACAGGTTGTCTCATCAACCTACACAGTCTTAACTTTTATCGACCGCCGTCATACACCACCACAGTTACTCCGGTCCAGTCACCACAAATACCATAATTTAAACCACCACTACAACCACAATAGTATCGCAACCGTACCACCGAAACCCAACACACGACTGCTGACTTTCCCAACCCACCTACTACTACATGTGCCACCTTCTAATAACCCCACAACTAGCTCACCATTTCACACACTAGTTCACATGCCCAAACTCACCCAAAAATCCCACAAACTCATAAATTTGACAACTTTTATGGCAGATTCCGGCGATAAAGGGTTGAAAATTAGCGACTGCCATCTCTAAACCTTACAAAACTGGGGCAATAACCACCAATACTGCAGAAATCGACACTGCGGCTACCACGTCGTTCCTCTGTCCAAGCCATGAAAGCAACAGAAGCGTCGCTGCTTCGCGGCTAACGACAACGACGACGCTGGCTTTGCTGATTGGGCAAGCCATGGGGCAGCGGGGTCTATCGATGCTGATACCGAAGACTGTGGCGCAGCACCTGGAGGAGAGGCGCGTGGATTAGGGTAACGAAACTGGCGGTGGTTGTAGAAGAAAATCGGTGACTGGCCGGTGGTGGTCCGTGACTGGTGTAATCGATGCGTGGTGGCGATGGATGAAGGCGACGGGCGGTGCGTTTGGCGGAGGTGCCCATCGGAGTTTCTTGGCGGTGGCGGTTGGTTTGAAGAGCATCGCGGCATGATGGAAGGCCGCCGGAGCTTCGGTGGCAGGGACACAGCGGGCGTGTGTGTAGCCAAAAATGGGGAGGGGTTTGACTGGAGATCGCGCCGGCGTTGGATTAGGGTCGGCGCCTCTCTTCCCTTTGTCTCTTCACTATCTGTTTCCCGTCTCTGTTGTTTAAAAAAAAATTTATTATTATTTTTTTTTCGGTTCCCTCTCCTCTCTTAATTTACCTATATATATATATATATAGACATGCATCATTTTTTTTTGTCTTTCTATTTCATTTCAAATCGTGAAAATCTTTGTCCTAAGCTTCCTTATGCAATATTAATTTAATTAAAATGAGAGATTAGATATTTACATAATAAGGCCTAATTTAATTGTAACTTCTCGAGAGTCACTGACTAAGTTTCGTTTGTTTCTTTATTGCACCAACATTTTATCTACAGTTACTAGTATTATCAATCGTCGCTGATAATATTGCTCAAGCCAATCGTCACTGAGAACTCTAAAGAACATCACTCCTAGAAAATGTCGCTAAGGTAATAATAATTGGGTAAACCTAGGTTTGGGGCATCACAACTACCCTGTAGGAAACATTAACACATTTAAGTTAAGTTAGTTTCTAAGTGCAAATCGAGTATGAGAATCTCTCTACTCCTGTAGAGTCTTTTTGAAATTTCCCCTATACCTCTTCCCTTTCCCGCCTCAATTTTCTCTCCTCCATCTCCTCCGTGTCCTGCCTCACATCTCTCTTCTCCATGTCCTTCCTTTCCGAATCACCTATCTCTCATCCATCTCCTTCCTCTCCGAATCACCCCACTTTTATCTGATTTTTTTTTCACTTTTCCCTGCTTTCATGAAATCACTGGTTGTCGATAATTTAAGATCTTTCTCTATAAATGACGAAGAGAAAACTGAAAATGTCATACCCAATAAACACCCCTATGAAAATGCTACGAGTTTTCGCTGGAGTCTAATTGAGAAACTTCACACCTATAAACCTTTCCATTTTGGTACAATGAAGAACAAATTCAAGCGACACGTAGTACGGATCGTAACTTAAATATAGTTGAATTCGACAATAATCTCTTTCATTTTCGCTTCTCATCTGAATTCCACATGAAAAAGGTCTTTGAGGGTGGTGCCTGGAACTTTGATAATTACTTGCTCCTACTCAAAACTTGGAAAAAAAGTGATTGACCTTATACTATTATGATGTGGGCTCAGATTTGGGGGCTTCCGTTTGATTTTTCCACAGCTTGATATGATTGGGGCATTGGCTCTCACATAGGTGAGGTCCTTTTGGTTAATTTGCCTGATCCATCAAATTCAGTGGAAAAATTTCTTTGAATTCACATCCAATCACCACTCTTACAAGCTCTCAAGCGTGACTATTTTGGGGCACACTAACTGTACACTGCATATCCAAAGGACCCAGTCTAAGGATGGCCATGCCCCTTGTTTTGATTATGGTCATTTGATGTTAGCCTCATCGAACCATAATTGAAGTCACCATGGAATTCTAAAGTGAGAAATCTCATCCCCTCCGAACCAAGCAGATCCTCGCCAATGAAAGGTGACCATGTTGCTGATTCTTCATCGTCCAATGAGAACCAATCTTTGCTCAAAACCCCAATTTTTTAGGAGAAATCTTTGGCGAAATTTCAGGATCTTCACAATAATGCCATCATAGACATTAATGGGACAGGTTTTTCATGCAGGATCTTTGCAAGATATTCCATCTCTATAGGATTTTCAAAATTAAAACACAAAAATCTCACAAACAAAAAAGTCAAATTCCTCACTTTCATCTAGAGAAAGGTTATATCTCCTTTGCACATCTCTAATAATGATCCATGTCCAACGCTTTCCAATAACATAACCCCATGGCCTTTCTTCACAAACCAAAAGCCCATCTCCTTAGTCCAACCTTCCTATACCTATTAAAACTCCTTTTTGTGCAAAACTCCTGGGCATCCCCATCCATATAACTTATCCTTTTAAGCAAAGTCCCAACTTTCTCTTTCTCTTCTCCATCTATTATCTCTTTTTCACAAAAAAAAAAACAACAAAATCCGAATCCTACCACTGTCATGGGCGTCGACTCTCTACCACTGCCACCAAAACCTCTTCTGATCTACGACCCTCCTACCTGCCTAAAAAACAACCTTTTAAAGATAATCTACATCTGCTCATCCTTCATCCTTTTTCAAGACCATCAAGTGGACTCATACCTTTCTTAAGCCAGCATTCAAACTGTAAGGTAGAGGTCACCAACCTTAAGCGGCTCCAACTGTCATCATGAACATTATGGCTTGGAATTGTCACGGAGTGGGGAACTCTCGACAATTTAAAATCTCAAGGGGCGTTCACAGCTTCATTCCACAGAAGTTCTTTTCCTCTCTGAAACCAATGCCAATGCAACATAAATGTTCGATCTGAAACGATCTCTTGGTTATTCATAATTTTATTGTGTAGACCCAATTGGATTTTCTGGCGAACTCTGCCTTTTCTATAGTAATTTAGTTGATCTCAAGTAGTAGAATCTAGTTAACACTTCATTCTTTCTTGCATATCCGCTCAACTTAACAACTTCAGATACCTTTTGCTTTGTCTGTGGTCCAAATGATGATGCTGTTAGAAGAGATCAGTGGCACTATCTCCTATCCGTCAAGCCGCCGCCTGACAATGAATAGCTTATTATGGGTGACCTCAAAAATATCTCCTCAAATGGTGAGAAGCTTGGCGGGCTTCATTGACTGGACAACACTCTCTCTCGAACTTTCAAAACCTCAATGCTTGTGGAGGTCTTCTTGGCCTTGGGTATGTGGGCTATCCATTTGCTTGGAATAACCACAAACACGACAACCCCAATATCTGAATGCGTGTGGATAGGGCCTTTGTTAATCTGCTTGGAGAATAAAAGGCCCACATGCTCTGCTTCATCACCTTAAGCTTGGGGGTCTAACCATGTTCCTATCCTGATAAACCTTCTTGGTGCAAGAGGTAACTTCGAGAAACATTTTGTCTTTAGATCAAGTTGGGCTTTAAATAGGTCTACCGAGGATATCATTAGAAGTGCATGGGCAAATAATATGCATGGATCCTTATGGTTCAAAATCACGAGGGAAATTGATGCAATTCATGTTGCACTTTTACACTGGAAAAAAGCCAATTGCACTAATGCCCAAGATCGCATACTTGATCTTTTAGCCCAACTAAAAAGCTGCAATGAAGCTAATGATTTCTCGAGTCCTGGTTATTACCATGTCGAGTCTCAATTAAAACAAGCATGGTTAGACAAATAATTATTTTAGCGTGACAAATCCCATTCTGCTTGGCTCTCAATGGGTGATAAAAACACTGGTTTCTTTCACTCAAAAGTAATCCAACGTCGACAAGAAAATAGAATACATGGCTTAGAAGATGAGCATGGTATCTGGCAAGAGGGAAACACTAACGTGGATCAAGTTGTATTGAATTTTTTAAATCCATCTTCCACACTTGTAATCCCTATGCTTTTGATCAGGTACTAAACTACGTTAAAACTAAAGTCGCTTGGAAAATGAATATAAATCTCACCTGAACCTTCACTGAGGAGGAAATTAAAGCTGCATTCTTTAGCATTGATCCCTCATTTGCTCCGGGGCATGACAACATGACCTGTAGTTTCCACCAAACATACTCCACTTGTTGAAACTTGATGTAGGAGTACTCCACTATTGTTATTCTAAATGAAATGCAGTCATTATGCTACCCATTTTAATTATGGGTTTCATAGTTTAATTACCATTATTCATGTTAAGTTACTATTTGTTACAAAGGCTTAAATTGTTAGAGAATGAACCCAATAATGTATAGTATATCATGCTTTAACACCCTCTTACATGCAAACCCTCAATTGTACATGGAGAGACAAATCAGGATACACTACCACCAAGTGCACAAATAGACTAAGTACAAATTGCACTATAATAAAGGGAGACCATATATGAAAGCAAGAAGAATTGAACGCAAGCCTTATCACACTAGAGATCAGATACCATATTAAGTTATCATCTGCTTTAAAAGTTTAAGCCGTTAAAAAATGGGTCTAACAGTGTATATCATACTTTAACAATTTTTCAATAATTTTCACATTATTCCCAATAATTTTAGCATTCATTTCTGACAGTTATTTTATTTTGTCACCAAATTTAGTTACCAAAAATAATTGATTAAGAATTCGTAACTTATTTCTAGCGACTGAATCTGCATTTAATCTTAGCCTCTTAATGAAACATCCTCGGACTTTATATGAACCTGTCAGACGAACACAAAATCTGGTACTCGGTAGAAATTGTGTAGAAATTTTTGTAAAAGAAGCTAAAGAAGATGACGAAACCATTGAACATCTTTTTGCCATTAAACACGAAGCCATTATCAGGGTCAACCGACAACTTTGACTTGAATTAATCTTCATCCAGCCGAAACCAATTGAGTGGGAAATCAGAACCAACATTTGCAGAGGTCAACCATGCATACATCCATGGCATTTGTTTCCTGGCGTGGGAGTGATGACAGTGACTGCATTTGCAATCAGGTCAGGTCAAGTCCTTTCTACAGGTACGTATAAGTCAAAAAATGTTGCTCTTAATTACAAGTTTTATTTGTTTTTAGATTCTTATGCATTTTTTATAATTTGTTCTTAATTTTGTTACCGTACGTATAGTTGTATGCTTTTTTTTTTTTTTTTACTGTAATTCATATAGGATAAGAATGTTATTTATAAATATTTTACTTGCTTATCTTGATATATTTTTACTTTTCAATAAAAAAAAACAACTAAAAGCCCCACCAATTTCCTAAGTCAAAGCTTATGAAATTATGTCTCTGATTGATGTCCTTGGATCCAACTTGCTGCTTGCCTCTATTGACTTGGTAGATATCTCTAGATATCTGAGTTATTCACTTCTAGTTTCCTTTTTTTTTTGGGGTTATTATCTCTCCATATTTGTTATGTTATGTCTAATAATGTTACACTTTGCCAGTTATGATAAAAAATACATGAATGACACTGAATACACTTCAAATGAATAAAAGTTACTGTTTCTTTCTACACACCAAATGAATGAGCTTGGACCAAAGAGCGACTTTATATGTACATATTAGTGAAGACGAGAAAAGAGAAAGTGACACGAGAATATGAGATTTTTTGGTCTTTACATCTTTTCGAATGAAACCTACATTTTTTAAATTATTACGTAAGGTTACAAAAACATTTACATTTAGATTTCAGTGCATGAATGAGAGAATAAGTGATCAGGGCCTTTTAATTAACAGAGGAATATGTGGCATTTGAACAAGAAAATATGAGAATTACTTTTGGGGCTTCAACGATGGTGCCTTGAAGTTTATATATAGTGGTGCGTACAAAAAGAGGCACGCTAATGCATGAGACTCTTGTCTTTGGGGATTTTGATGATAGGTTATTGTGCAAATCATGAACAAAAATAACCTACCATCTGAATAATGCAAAAGCTAGCCATGCATTGCATTGATACTGCTTCCTTGCCAAAGAACAATACATAGCCCATACGCAGAAGAGAAGGGCTAGCATGAGAGACAGGATCCTGTCAAGTTAGCCAAGGAGACTGCCTGAAACCAATCAATTAAGAGGTGTCTACACGTATCTGGACTTCGATTATCACCCAAAAGTTGAGTGGAGCAGGCAAGTCATCCTTGGCTACCAAACAAGGCCCTTACCTTCATGTAAGCCCTCTCTTCCTCTCCATTCACAATCCAGTGACATACACATATCAGGTTACAAGCCTCCATTTATAGCAATTTAGAACTAGTGATCAGATTCTAATTTCCACAAGTTTATTCCTCACACCTCCAATACACACAATGGTCCCCTTCACGATCAGGCCTTTTGCCTAATCCAAGTCCCTTTTCCTGGTGAGGAATAAATTCTTTTGATTTGCAGGACCCAATACGATGTGTTTAGACCATGGCCTTAAAGCCCTATGATGGAGAGAGAAGCTCGAGGAAGAGAAAATGTTCTTGCAGGCATCAAGTTGGCACTCGTTGAATTCTGCTCATCTGACCTTTGCTTCCAACCAAGGATATATTGCTACCGCTCATGATTTGCTTGTTTTAACTCTTTTTGTGTTTGCATTTACTGTATAAACGTAATCTTGCATTCTGTTGGAATTGTTACAAGGAACATGTAAGAACAATTCTAAAAAATAATGTAAAATAGCTGTCTGAGGTGCAGACCAGGTCGCTCTCTTAAGACGATTCGTGCCCCTTCGAAGAATTATCACCGGTACAGCAAGCTTATCGACGCATCGCCTCTGGGATACAACAGCCCAGCTTTCACTGTTGCTTCACTTGTAATTCTGCACAAAGGAATGAAGCAGAATCTTCACTTGATACCTTACCAAAATGCCCACAAGCCTAAGTGTTTAGAAATCAGAAAAGAGAGCTAAAGAGAAAGCTTAAGTTATGTGTTGAAAAGTGAGGAAGATGTCTCCTTTTATAGGTGAAAAAAAAGAGCTGTTGAAAATCTGTTACAAAGAAATAAATCCGAAATTCATTTCTAAAATAAAATGTTGCAGTAAAAAATATGACTGTTGTGTAATAATAGAAAATGTGACCGTTGGAGAGTAATGAAGAATATGACCGTTGCCCAATAACTATATTTTGTAGTATAAATAGTCTTGCTATAGTCTCATATGAGTTCTGGTATCTCCCCCACTTGTCTTCCCCCCATGCGCGTGCGAGTCTTAGACCCAAGCACATCTTATTTACTAAAAGGCCAAGAAGTATCATTTTATATACTCCTTAAAATTTTTTTACAATGACCAATGTGGGACAAATACTTTCCAAAAATTTAAGTATATAAGGAAGCCTTTCCTTACCATGTTCAAACAATGTGGGACTAAAGCACTTATGTTTATTCAAAAATCTAAGGGTTAATTACAAAACTGTCTCATGAGGTTTACACATTTTTGCACTTTACTCCCCGTGTTTACAACTTTTATAATAGTGTCTCTCGAGATTGACAAAACCATTGCAAACAGTTCCAAAATTGGATGTCCGTTCAATTTTCTAATTTTGGACGTTAAATCCTCATGTGCGGTGAACATGCCATTTTGGCATGGGCAAATTTGTAATTTCCCCTACCCAATCTTCCCTTTCTTACTCTGTTCATCTCTCTCTCTATCTCTTTCTGTAGACTCTGCGGCAAAACCCAGATCATAATATCTCATTTACAAACCGCTACCCCAACACCCTTCCATTCACCTTCCCTCGGATCGCCATAACCAATTTACAGAGCAAAAACCGCACACACTCTAGCACCATCATCATCATCTCCCATCACCTTGAGCACAGAAATCCAGTTGAGTTTAAATGGGGTTATGAGTGCAATTGAGATCGGGGAACTGGAAAGGGGTGGTTACAGGCTTACAGCCTTCAAAAACATTCATTGTGTTTGTTTTAATGTCCGATTAGCAGAAATCAAAATTGAATTTGCATGTTCATTACAGTGCGAATGATGCAGTTTACATTTGTTTTGGCTGTCAATTACTCAGAGAACTCACATCACAATAGTTTCTTTCTTTCTTTCTGCTGCTTCTTTTTCTTTCAAATCACTCTTTAATATTTGATTAAGGAGTGATTTTCTGCTATTATCTTTACGGGAAGTCAAAAAGGGCTCACCAACCAAATTACGTCCAATTTTCCAGTTAGAAGCTTTTCTATTGGATACAATTTGTCCTTTTTGTGGGTTTATTTTCCTAAGATATATATGTATAGCAGAATATAAGATAACTCTCTTTTTGCAGACGAACATTACTGGTGGTGGGAGAATCAAGAAACTATCATAGGGTTTCATCTGCTTGGTGTAGGTAGATCTGGTGTGTGCTGCGATAGTGATAATATTGATGGAGTCTATAGAAAGAGAGATAGAACATAGTGAGAAAGGGAAGATGGGGTAGGGGAAATTATAAATTTACCCATGCCAAAATAGCATGTGCACTGCACATGATGACTTAACGTCTAATTTTGGAGATGTTTGCAATGGTTTGGTCAACCTCAAGGGACACTATGGCAAAAGTTATAAATACTGGGAGTAAAATGCAAAAACATGTAAATCTCATGAGACAGTTTTGTAATTAACCCAAAATCTAATTTTTTTTCTCAAAACCATTCTTGAAAAGAAAAGTGAATTTTTTGTTAAAATACAATCCCCTACTTATTTTAATAAAAAATTCACAACTTAGACAGTGGGCAAAAGGTGAGAGTCTCATGCATTGTAAAAGTGGCTCTGCCTTGAAACCTTCACTTAGTGTTTCAGTCTTCCCGTATTAGAGCCAAAGTGGACTCAGCCTTGAAATGATGGCTACTTGGGGATACGTAGAAGACATCACACACACACACACACACACACACACACACACACACGAGACTTAAGGTATCCCATATCAAGCTTCATAAGCCAGAACGTTACGACCATGTGCCTTATCCCAGTTTTCATGAGTGCTCTAGAGAATTAGCCCGATTCTCATAGGAAACGGCCTCACTTCCACACTCATATAGGTGAGTCTATCAAGAATGCTCTTGTAACTATTACATCCCCCCGTATGGGCTATAGAACTCATTAAAAGATCACAATGAATCTCAACCTCCAAAATCGTTACGAGAAACATGTACTTACACTATAGGGAGGGATATTGGCATAAGACAAAAGTAGTACATGTAAAACACCAGTCAATCTATAATTCGTTGGTCTCCTTACCTAGTTTCTGGGATCTCCAAGCCCTAGGAGGTTGTATTCTTCTAGGTGCCTTATACATTCTCGGGCTTAAGTTCTATCCCCCACGATGTATACCAGATCTTTTTACTGCATCATTTACCCATATCATTATAAGCTTTTGAGCTGAACCATATAAATCCCATGTCACTTGGGATTGTAAGAGGTTCAGTCTTGACCCGTATGGAAGACCATTCTAGTGGATACTAAAGCCTTTCAGGGGACTTCCTTGAAGGGGTGAATGTACGCTTGAGAGTAATTCAAGCCGAACCATCTGAATCTCTATTTTCAAATATCTCTAGACCCTTCTCTCTTTACATCATTGCCTTGTACTTGTTTTGAGATTGGTTCACTTGCTTATTTGAGATACTGCGTTGAGGTTTATTAATAGAGTTAGCTAAATGTTCATCCTATTTTAAAAAGCTGATTATGATTAATTGTCAATCTTTTTAAGTAGTTTTAAAACCTTATTCACCGTTCTCTAGGGTTACTTTAGTGGTTTCACTTATATTACAACAAGATTACAAGATATTATAAGATAACTACCAAATAAATTCTCCAAGAAAATAACTACCCACTAGCAAAAAACTTCTCCTAACTTCTCCTAAACAGGTAACTACCCTCTAGGAAACATGAACACATTTAACTTAAGTTAGTTTCTAAGTGCGAATCACCTATCTCTCCTCCATTTATTCCCTGCATCTCCTTCCTCTCCAAATCAGCCCACGTTTCTCTGTTTTATTTTCACTTTCCCCCTACTTTCATGAAATCATTAGTTGTCGATAACTGACTAAGAGAAAACTGAAATTATCATACCCGATAAACACTCTTATGGAAATCCTACCAGTTTTCGCTGGAGTCTAATTGAGAAACTTCACACATATAAACCTTTCCATTCTTGTGCAATGAAGGAAAAATTCAAGAGACATGGAGTATGGATCATAACTTAAATATAGTTGAAGTCCGCGATGATCTCTTTCATTTTTGCTTTTTCATCTGAATTCCACATGAAAAAGGTCTTTGAGGCTGGTGCCTAGAACTTTGATAATCACTTGCTCCTACTCAAATCCTGTGAAAAAGGTATGTGACCTGATACTATTATGTTTGATACTGTCGACATATGGGCTTAGATTTGGGGCCTCCTAATTAATTTTTCCACAGGTCGTTATGGTTGGGGCATTGGCTCTCACATTGGTAAGGTCCTTTTGGTTGATTTGCCTGATCCATCTTTGGTCAATGGAAAAGTTTCTTCGAGATCGAGTCAAATTACCAGTCTCAAAAGCTCTCTAGATTGGCAGCTTTAGGGCATACTGACCGTACTGTAGATCCAAATGGACCAAGTCTTAGGATGGCCATTCCCTGGTTTTGAGTATGGTCATTGGATGTTAGCCTCGTCAAATCGCTAATTCAAGTCATCATGGAATTCTAAAGTGAGAAATCTCATCCCGGCTTAACCAAGCAGATCCTCGCCCATGAATGGCGACCATGCTATTGATTCTTCATCATCCGACGAGAGTAGGTCTTTGCTCGAGACAAGACTTGGCAAACGGGTAAATCTGGCTAGTACGGGTAAAATTCGGCCAGGTACGGGTAAAACTGGTCTGGATAAATATTATTCAAATTTTTCTAGGTAGTGTTTTCTTACACTGATACCTTACCCAGGCAATCCGAATAACCCGCGGTAAATGAGCAGCTTTCAGAATTTTTTTCCTTTTTTTTTTCTAACCAATTCTCAATTATAGTTGATAATTTTTTACCACCATTTTCTAACCATTTTTCACATATTTGTTTTTAAAATTTTCTTTTTTCTACTTCACTACTACCATATTCTAATTGTTACAGTTAATTTTTTCTCAGAAGTAAATAAATAAAACAGTTTTAAAGCAATATCAAAACAACAGTAGAATCAACACTTGAAAAAATAACAAACACCAAATAATTGAAATACATTACAAAAGACAATAATAGAAGTCTTCAACAGTAGCATCAATGCATAGATTTGACGGAGCTGGGTTGACAGTGGAAGTGGAAAGTCGACAGCAGAGCTAGGGTGACAGTAGAAGTAAAAGTCGACGACAGTGCTGGGTGGAAGTGGAAGTCGACGGCAGATCAGTAGTAGTTTCCATTTCCATCGGGGAAGGATCTATGATTGAATGAGAGACCGATGCAAAAAACATTTACTTTTGGCAAATCTTTTGATACTTCCCGCCTCTCTTTCTGAGCTCACAGATTTGTGACTATGGGTGAGTAAATCTACGGTGGAATGGAATGGATCATCCGTGGTCGAGTTTATCTACGAGTGAGAGAGAGAGGTCTGTGGTGTGAAACTATGAGAGAAGGGAGAGGAAGAGAGAGATGGAGAGGAGGCACAGTCCCAAACAAAACCCTTAAATAAAAAAAAAAGGTTGGTTAAAATGAGTAGAATGTCCCTTACATGTATATATAGGTGAGATTTACGGGTTTACCCGGGTAACCCATACCCGAATCGAAAATTACGGGTCGGTCCGAGTATGGGTCTAATTTCAGTAGGTATCATATATAAGTACCCGTACCTAGGTTTTTCTGAGTGGGTACGGGTAAATCTGTGGATTCGGGTAAGATTTTGCTAGGTCTACTCGAGACCCCAATTTTTTAGGAGAAATTTCTAGCAAAATTTCAAGATCTTGACGATAATGCCATCATCAACATTAATGGGACAGGTTTTTCATGTGGGATCTTTGCAAGATATTCCATCTTCATTGGATTTTCAAAATGAAAAACACAAAAATGTCGTAAACAAAAAAGGTCAAATTCCTCACTTTTACCTGGAGAAAGGTTATCTCCTTTGCACATCTGTAATAATGATCCATGTCCAACCCTTTCCAACATCATAATCCCATGCCTTTTCTTCACAAACCAATAGCCCACCTCCTTAGCTCAACCTTCCTACACCTATAAAACTCCTCCACCCCCAGATCTGGTACCAAATTCCCTCTTTAGCCCAAAGCTCCTGGGCATCCCCATCCTTATAGAATCTCCTCTTAAACAAAGTCCTAGCCTTCACTTTCCCTTCTCTGTCTATTAACTCTTTTTCACACTGTCATGGGTGTCGACTCTTGCACTGCCACCAAAACGTCTTTTGATCTACCACCCTTCTACCTCCCTAAAAATGGCTTCTTAAAGATAATCTACATCTGCCCATCCTTTATCTGTTTTGAGGACCCTTAAGTGGACTCATACCTTTCGCCGAGCCAACATTCAAACTGCAAGGTAGAGACAGCCCAACATTCAAACTGCAAGGTAGAGACAGCCTACCTTAAGCGGCTCCAGCTGTCATCATGAGCATTATGGCCTGGAATTGTCACGCTGGGGAAGTCCCAAAAATTTAGGATCTCAAGGGGCATTCTCTGCTCCATTCCCTGGAAGTACTTTTTCTCCCTAAAACCAAAGCCGGTGGAACAAACATATTCCATTAGAAACGATCTCTTGGTTATTCACAATTTTACTATGTAGACCCAATTGGATTTTATGGCGGACTCTACCTTTTCTGTAGTAATTTAGTTGATCTTAAGGTAGTAGAATCCAATTAACACTTCATTCTTGCTTGGGTATCCACACAACTTAGCAACTTCAAATAACTTGTTTGCTTTGTTTGTGGTCCCACTGATGATGCTGTCAAAAGAGGCCTGTGGCACTATATCCTCTCTCTCAAGCCGTCATCTGAGAATGGATAGCTTATTATGGGTGACCGCAACAATATCTCTTCAAATGTTGAGAAGCTTGGCAGGCTTCATAGACTAGACAACTCTCTCTCGGATTTTCAAAACCTTAATGCTTGTAGAGGTCTTCTTGACCTTGGGTTTGTGGGTTATCCATTCATTTCAAATAACCAAAGACACGGCAATCCCAATATCCAAAATGCGTGTGGATGGAACCCTTGTTAATCCAGCTTGGAGAATAAAATTCCTACATGCTCTGCTTCATCACCTTAAGCGAGGGTCTAACCATGTTTGTATCTTGATAAACCTTCTTGGTGCAAGAGGCAAGTTCAAGAAACGTTTTGTCTTTGGATTAAGTTAGACTCTAAATAGGTCTACCGATGATATCATTAGAACTACATGGGCAAATAATGTATATGGATCCTTATAGTTCAAAATCACGAGAAACATTACAGTAGTTCGTGTTGCACTTACACTCTGGAAAAAGGCCAATTGCACTAATGCCCAAGATCACGTTCTTGATCTTTTAGCCCAACTAAAAAGCTGCAATGAAGCTAATGATTTCTCGAGTCCTGGTTATTACCAGGTGGAGTCTCAATTAAAACAAGCATGGTTAAGAATTATTTTAGCGTGACAAATCCCGTTTTTCTTGGCTCTCAACGGGTGACAAAAACACTGCTTTCTTTCTCTCAAAAGTAATCCAACGTCGATAGGAAACATAATACATGGCCTAGAAGATGAGCATGGTATCTGGCAAGAGGGAAACACTAATGTGGATCAAGTAGTATTGAATTTTTTAAATCCATCTTCCACACTTCTAATTCCTATGCTTTTGATCAGGTACTGAAGTTTGTTAAAACTAGAGTCACTTGGCAAATGAATGTGAATCACACCCGAACCTTCACTGATGAGGAAATTAGAGCTGCAACCTTTAGCATTGATCCCTCATTTGCTTGGGGGCCTAATAGCATGACTGGTAGTTTCTACCAAATATACTGGTACATTATTCGTGCAGACATAGTTGCATCAGTTAAAAGCTATTTTCACAACGGACATCTCCTTAAAGCAATGTGCTTCTAGAAAGTCCTCCCACATATTATCAATGAATCCCAAAGTGCCTTTGTATCTGGCCGTTTACTCATTGACAACATTATTTTGGCTCATGAAATTCCCCAATATTTTAAAAAATAAGCGGGCAGGTAATTTCCATTCCATGGCTCTCAAACTTGACAAAAGTAAAGAATTTGACAGGGTCGAATGGCCTTTTGCTGAAGCTATGATGCGAAAGCTTGGGTTTGATGAAATCTGGGTACCTTGAACTATAGGCTGCCTACAATTAGTATCCTACTCTGTCCTAATTAAAGGTGATTGTAAAGGTTCTTTTTGACCATCCCAAGGGATTCGTTAGGATGTCTGTCCCCTTCTCCCCAGAACACTGAAATTAACTAGCATATCCAAGGAGTAAAAATCAATTTGAACTTCCTAGTCACACGTTACCTACTTTTTGCGGATGACACACTCTTGTGCACTCGGGCTTTTTTCATAATTGCAGCCTACTTACGCCAAATCTTACATACTTATTGTTGTACGTCTGGTCAAACTATTAACCCACAAAAGTCAGCAATTATCTTTAGCAAGAACACTCTACCCTCTACTTGTTACATCATCCATCACCAGCTTGGTATATTTAGCAACATGGAAAAGGGAAAATACATTGGCCTGCCATCTGATATTGGAAGGAAAAAGTGTAATTTATTCTCCTAGCTCTGCGATATAATCCAAACATTGTGTAGCCTGTCAAGATTCTTTGCTCTCTCTTGCAAGTAAAGAAGTCCTAGATCCCCAATAGACTTTGTAATGAACTCTATGCCATCATGACCTGATTTTGGTGGAATTCAGGACCCACTCTTGTGCACTCGGGCTTTCTTCATAATTGCAGCCTACTTACACCAAATCTTACATACTTATTGTTGTGCGTCTGGTCAAACTATTAACCCACAAAGGTCAGCATTTATCTTTAGCAAGAACACTCTACCCTCTACTTGTTACATCATCCATCACCAGCTTGGTATATTTAGCAACATGGAAAAGGGAAAATACATTGGCCTGCCATCTGATATTGGAAGGAAAAAGTGTAACTTATTCTCCTACCTCTGCGATATAATCCAAACATTGTGTAGCCTGTCAAGATTCTTCGCCCTCTCTTGCAAGTAAAGAAGTCCTAGATCCCCAATAGACTTTGTAATGAACTCTATGCCATCAAGACCTGATTTCGGTGGAATTCAGGACCCACTCTTGTGCACTCGGACTTTTTTTCATAATTGCAGCCTACTTACGCCAAATCTAACATACTTATTGTTGTGCGTCTGGTCAAACTATTAACCCACAAAAGTCAGCAATTATCTTTAGCAAGAACACTCTACTCTCTACTTGTTACATCATCCATCACCAGCTTGGTATATTTAGCAACATGGAAAAGGGAAAATACATTGGCCTGCCATCTAATATTGGAAGGAAAAAGTGTAACTTATTCTCCTACCTCTGCGATATAATCCAAACATTGTGTAGCCTATCAAGATTCTTTGCTCTCTCTTGCAAGTAAAGAAGTCCTAGATCCCCAATAGACTTTGTAATGAACTCTATGCCATTATGACCTGATTTTGGTGGAATTCAGGACCCAAAGATCATAGCATCCATTGGCCTTGCTTGCCAAGCAAGGTTAGAGACTTATTACTAGACCTAACTCTCGATTGAAACAAACTCTAAGAGGCAAGTACTACCCAAACTCTTCGGGGATATGGCGCAGTTTCTAGCTTGAAGACCTTCTCTTGAAAGGTCTCCGTTAGCGCAAAGGTGATGGTAAGAATGTTAATGTTTGGGATGATCCCTAGATTCCCCACAATCATAATTTTTGCCCAACCTTTTGTGCTAAATTGCCGGTTATATCAAGAGTCAGTGACAGGATAATGGAACATGGATTTTATTAACAGCTCCTTCAATCATCTTGATGCATCCGAATCCTCAAAATTCCCTTACCTTAGTTGCTGTCGAATGATCGGCTAATCTGGCATTTAACAGCTTATGGCGCCTACCCGTTTAGCTTTGGCTATGAATTGGTCGGCTAATTAAAGCATAATTTGTCTCCTTGGCTGACACACTAAAGGTGAATCTTTATCCTGAGATCTATTTGGTCATTGTAAATTATTGGTAAAGTAAAATCCTTTGTATGAAAATGTGCTCACAATATTGTGGCCACACAGGATAATCTAAGGAAATGGCACATTTCATGCGACTCCTATTGTGTTCCTTACAAGGATAGTAAGGAAATTTGCGATATATCTCATTCGTGATTGCCCATTTCTAAAAGATTTATGGTTCTCCCTCAATTTCCCCTTTGACCCTTCGAGCTTTTCACCCTGCTCCTTTACACCCTGGTGGGATGACCTCATCATACAAGTGCCCCACACCCCAATTGAATAGAAATCATCACTTTTGTAATGTATACAATTTGGAGAATTTAGTTGGTAAGAAATGAAAAGATTTTCAATTCATTTTCTACCTTTCCACTGATAGCAAGCAAGGGAATTGGTTCAAACACTAATCCTCTCGTACACCATGGCCAATGCTCCATTCCACAAGAAATCAATCACTATGCCGAAGGAAAAATTTGTAGCAGATCCATTTCGAAGAACAAGACCAGTCCCACCAGATCCACTTAGAGAGACAAAAAAAAAGCACCTAGTGAAGGGAAGGACCTGGTACATTCTTAGCTAGTGCTATTCATCTTCCTCACATTCTTAACGCTCAAACTGAAAAAGCTCTAGCAGCGCGAGAAGCCCTATATTTAGCTTCTGAACTATAACTACCTAATGTCATTTTTGAAGGCGATTCCCATAGTAACATATCATTTATCATCACCAACAACCCCCTGCCTCTTGATATAGAGGTTATTATCTTGGATTGCAGACATTTAAAACAACAATTTCAAGAGCACTTTTTCAATTGTAGACCATGCACTTGCAATCGCTTAGCTTATGCTATAAAAGATCATTTTCGCTCCAACAAGGGGGCAATTACATGGATCTCAAATTCTCCTCTATGGTTAGTTAACTCTCTTAGGGGAGACACTAATTTCTATTTTTTTTAAGTTTCTTATCTCTTCTTGTCGTTTGGTGAAATAAATAGCTTCTTCTATGGGAAAATAGTTTTCAGATTTGAATCCTTTAGTGTCTCTTTTTCACAAAAAATAATAAAAATTTAATAGCCTTTTAGTGATATTTAATTAAAGATAAGCCATTAGTTAAAAAATATTCGTCAATGTAAAAGTTGCCCCCTAGTTCAGGTAATGAATACTTGAAATTTGCAAAAAGTCATATCTTTCAAATTGAAAGCATCTTTTCATTATAGATAGCCTTGGACTCTTGACAGTGAAAACATTTTCACTATCAATTAGTCATCAGTAGGCTTTAGCTGCACTGCACTAAGATAATGTTGGAGTGTATTAATTGAAAGGATTTTATGTATTATTGGTAACATTTAACTCTTGAATGTGGAAACATTTGTTTATTATGAATATCTTTCACTATTGATATCAATTCATTATCGATAACCTTGCATTTTTTTTTACTGCCGATTAACTTTCTATTGACTTTAGTTGTACCATCTTTCTTAAGACCTGCTAGCCACTTCTTCTTGCTCCTTCTAACATAAATCCAAAGAAATGCTAGAAATTCCAGTAGATCAACCATTCCACGTCTACTAGTTTTTTAGATGACCCACATATCCAATGTAAGAATTGGCTTTCCAAGTCTACAAGATGGAGTAGGACTGAAAATTGCACTTTAATAGAGTTTGTAACACAAAAATCTTGGAATTTGCCAATAGCAAGGTCCTCAATAGTGCTATCATAATACAAGCCATTTACATCTTGCATTGCACAAGCTTCTCTCTTTGTTGATTGCAATCAGAACTTTCGACATGTAGAGCTATTGTATTATCCTCTGCACTTTTTCCAACAAAGGATGTATCATGCAACTGTTTTGCCATTTTTGGCACAATTTTGGGTTTTATGAAAGTTACGTCCACCATTTTTTGTGTAAGTTTCAACGAGTAGTATTAATGAATTCAAATGATTTTTTTCACAACATGCAACTTTCACATAAATCTATGTTGATTGCAATATGTGAAGTTAGTTCAGCGAATAACGCACTTGCATTATCAGGAGATAACATTTGAAGTTGGTAATTCTGAAACGACACCGTTTGATAGGTAGTCGAGTTATTTTTAGTGACCATGAATTGGTTGCATCCATCTTCATAATATTGTCTTAGCTCAGCCATGTTTAACATCATTTCATTTTCAATATCCAAAGAAAAACTATTATTCTATAACTTTTCAACTTCAACAAGTGTGGAAAGCAACAATTCCACTTATTTCTTCATCCACCTAACTCTATGAAAGAAAGCGGAACATTTTTTCAATTCATCGTATATATCCTCTAAAAGAGATGGATAATATACTCTCATCTAGGTTTAAACCTAGTTTTCAAACCTGTGTAATTTATTAGAGGTTTCTACCAAAATTGTTGGTATAATAAGTTGGATATGGTTTGTATCAATGTAATCTATTAGATCATCCAAAATTTCATTAGACCAGTCACTATCAACTTCATATAAAATGAAACAGAAAGTGGCCCAAAATTTCTAGGCAATAATAACGTCGAAGTAAGGCACTTCATCAAATCAACCCAAAAGCTCACTCTTAATTTGTCAAATGGGGCTGAAATTCTAAGAAATTACTAAGAGTAAAAGGATCCTAACAGGGGTGCCAATGGTCGGCCTTGCAGGCAAACTCTCAGTTTATGAATGAGTTCTTTTGTGCCTCTTAACCGAAGACTTCTTTGAAAATAGAAAACCTTGACAACAATAAGAACTTTAACAAAAATAGAAGTCTGCACACCCGAGAAAAGGCAAAGAAAGCTTTGCAATAATGACATTTGTTTATAATAAAGAAAGGGGTCTTTATCAACAAAGAACAAAGCATCTGAAAAGTTAAAGGAAAAAAGGGAAATACTTGAAATCAAGTCGTGATTTGTTTAAGGAGTTGAATGTTTTTCTTACGTTGAATATTCCAGCCAATACTTTGAGTATAACAAGACATTGCAAAATAACTATCAAATAACTGCTCTTATAAAATAACTACCTACTAGCAAATAACTTCTCCTAACTTTTCTTAAACGGTAACTACCCTCTAAAAAGAATAAACTTTGGTTGCTACCATGATTGCAGAAATCTTCCTCCAATCCCATATATAGTGACAATTAATAGTCACTAAATGTCTCTAGTGGCTTTTCTATTAACACTTACAACAACAATTCTTAAAAGCATTTTTTTAGCGTCATTTAAGTAAAAGCCACTAAAAAGATTTAACAATCATTAATTGTCACTAGATTGAGAGTAGGAGGAAGATTCCTTCTACCCGGGTAGCAGCCAAATTTTTTCTCTCTAAAAGATAGGAAACAGTTAACTTAAATTAGTTTCTTCCATGAGAAATAACTTCCAGATTTGAATCACTCATTATCTCCTTTTTTTACATATAAAGACAAAAAGTTAATGCCATTTAGTGATATTTCATTAAAGACAAGTCATTAGTTTGTTAGTGCAGACAAGTCATTAATGACAAGGATACGGCATAAGATTGGTGACCCAACCTCCCTATCGTTCCCCTCACTAGCTCATCCATATATATATACCTCTCCTTTTCACTTTACTTCATTCAGATTATGAAAACATAAAATAGGATTTTGTTGATTGGTTGAGTAAAAAACGCTTGTGTACAGAAAGGTTTAGATCATAAACAAGAAAATTTTAAATCGTCAACCATATCTAAATAATACTAAAGCACAACTTATCTAGCTTGCAAAATTATCTGGAACCTAAATTACTCTACTCCACTCTAATAATGCGTACTAGATAGAACCCTGTGCTATGCAAGGGACAAAGCAATAGAACTAGCATAAAGTCTAACAGACTTGAATCTTCTAAATAGTACAAATCTTCAAATTCTCTACGACACTTTATTCGGTACTAGATAAAAATTTTGCGCTCCTAATACACATTTAGATGCTTACTAAAGTATTAAGACCTAATTTAAAAACTGTACCCTCAATATTACCCCCAGTACAGCTTTAATACTCAAGTTTGAAGGTGTGCCAAAAAAGTACCCAACTTTGAAAAAAGCGTACCAAATCAGTACCTTGGCTGACGGACGATGGATGCCATTAAAAAGTCCGAGGGGCAATACCAGAAAATAGATCTAAAAAACACGCCAATTTTCAAAGAAGTACCTAATTTTGAAAAAGCGTACCAAATCATTACCTCAATTTTTTGTCTTCCTTAATTTAATCAAAACAAAAACAAACAGTACATTAAAAATTGTTGAAAATACTTGGAAAAGTAAAATTTAAAAAAACGTGGCACTATCACAGCCATTCAAATTTTCTATTCCTTAATTTAATCCTTACAAAATAAAAAAACTCTCTCACTCTCTCTATAAAAAAAGCTCTTCTCTCTCTCTCTCTAAAAAGCTCTCTCTCTCTCTCTCTCTCTTGCTCGCTCTTCCTTTTCTTCCTCTTCCATCATTCACATCTCACACCTTCTTAAAGCACAAAAGGAGACCATACTTGCACCAGTAAGAAAAATGGAGTTTGGGACTAATGGGTACACTGCACCCGTGCCCAGAAGAAATCCCCGATGGTCCACCCCCAGAGGTGTTCCGTTTAAACTCTGGCCAAGCCCATTTCCTATCCAATCCTCAGTGCCCCTTACTGAGCCGCCACTCCCATAGGTCCACGTGTGCCAGTCAACACCGCTACCCCCCACCGGAATCGAGTTCTGGCACTTATCTCTGACCAACCCATATTTATATTGCCACCACTACAAAGGGGAAAGTGTCAACAAAAAATACACAGATCGAAAGAACTCGGACCTTGATCTCCAGCTCTACTGGTGTGGTCGCCAAAGGGCTAAATATGACAACGACAATAAATATAAATTAACACGCTCATAGAAGTAATTTCTGACCCATTACTTATCTGCTAAAACCTTAAAAAGACATTTATGCTAAGAACTTATACTTGTTCAAATCATAACAAATAAATGTAAAACGTACAATTAAAAAGCCAAAAAGAAAAGGCTTAATCCCAAAATTGTACCCTCAAGTTGGCCTCCAGTATAGCTTTAGTACCTAACTTTGAAGGTGTGCCAAAGAAGTATCCAACTTTGAAAAAGCGTATCAAATCATTACCTCGGCTGACAGACGACAGATGCCGTTAAAAAGTCCGAGGGATAGGACCGTCAATAATAACAAAATAAATCTAAAAAATACGTTGATTTTCAAAGAAGTACTTAACTTTGAAAAAGCGTGCTAAATCAGCACCTTAATTTTTTGTCTTCCTTAATTTAATCAAAACAAAAACAGAAAATTACATTAAAAAAAATTTGACTTTTTTTTTTATCTTCCTTAGTTTAATAAAAACAGGGTGGCACTATCTTAACCGTTTGAATTTATTTTATCTTCCTTAATAAATCATTAAAAAAATTCAGTTTTTTTATTCTCCTTAATTAATCATTAAAACTCTCTCTCTTCCTCTCTCTATCTCTCTCTCTCTCCCCTCCCTCTACCCCTCCATATAAGCCATCGTCTCCCTGTCATCCTGGAGCCATCGTCGTAATCATTTGTCATCTTCATCGTTCACACAGCGACTCACTGCCATCACCACCGGTCTTGCCACTACACCACTTACTCCAGTTACCCATCACCACCGATCTGGCCATTGCCACCTCCCACACCAACGAACACACCATCATCACCACAGATCTAACGACCACCATTACTTATCGACCTATTTATCACCATCGTCTCTGACCACTGGAGTCTAGATCAATCTCCAATCACTGCCAGTGCTCACATCCACGACCCAAAACCAGCCGATGCCGGTGCACCCAACACCACCACAATATGACATCACCACCACTGTAACTCCTTTGCAGCGGCATCATCACCGCGGTTGACTGAGCACCACTTTTAAAAACTGGGGTACTCATGATAACACGACATTTCTGCACAATCTTCTCCTTGATAGTGACACAGTTCTATAGGATCTGTAGCTTGGTTGCAGAGAGAGTTTAAATGGTACTAGTTGAGCTGGTTTGGGGATTTGGGAGAACCTTAATAATGGAGTGAGTGCGGGGAGACCAGGCACCTACTAATTTGATTCCAAGGTTTATGTATTTTGCTTCAAGCCTCTTACTGTGTGTGGTGGTGTTGGTAGTGTGCGGTGGTTGACGGTGTCGGGCTTGAGGTGACGGTGTTGGGTTTGTAATGGCGGTGGCTGAGTGTTAGGTTTGTGACGGCGGTGGTGCCACGTAGTGGTCGACGGCGGTGTAAGGCGACGCTAGTGGTGGTGGTAGTGGTTAACTGGTTTTGGTAGGTGATGGTAGTAATAGGATTGACGGGTAACAGATATAAATTGGTCAGAGAGATAGAGAAGAGAGAGAGAAATAGAGAGAGAGAGAGAGAGTGTGTGTGTGTTTTTTTTTTTATTAAATTAAGGAAGGCAAAAAATTGAGGTACTAATTTGGTACGCTTTTTCAAAGTTAGATACTTCTTTGAAAATCGACGTGTATTTTAGATCTATTTTTCTATTATTGACAGTTTTACCCCTCGGACTTTTTAACAACATCCATCGTCTGTCAGTCGAGGTACTGATTTGGTTCATTTTTTCAAAGTTGGGTACTTCTTTGGTGCACCTTCAAACTTGGATACTAAAACTATACTAGAGGTAAACTTGAGAGAACAATTTTGGGATTAAGCCAAAAGAAAAAGAAAAAGAGCAGAGGCATAAAAGTCTAACGCGTCAACCAACTTTTTTTTTTAAACCATTCAGTTTCCCTTTCATGGCCATGTGTCTTTCCGGCTAAGGTAAGTGATTTATTTCTCCTGTTCCATGACTGAAGCTATTAGCTTCTACTTGTAACAGAAGAAAACAATAGATTCTAAATAGTGTCAAAATGACAAAAATTAGCAACAAATTACATACTTAATTGAACTTCAGAATTAGCACTTTTGTATAAAATTGTGGTCAATTGTATATTAGTAGATTTAGATGTCTTTTATTTTTTATAAATTTTATCATAGGTTAAGACTCATTTCTACAATGAAAATTTGGTATATTCCATGTCTAGAGAACATTAAGGGCTGCATTACTCCATGGTGAAGTAGCGAACATCAGTATCACATAAGAGTGATTGAACAAAGGACGTGTGAACAAAAATATGCAAATCTCTATAATTAATTGAATCTATAACGAGCCGTAAGCTACTTACCATAGGCTATCACCAATGAAAACGTGACGGGAACTATGACCTCTAAAAAAAGGCTTCTTTTATCTTCCTCCTAATCAATGTTACAAAATTTTAGACAATTAGTTTTAGAATAATACCAAACAAGAAAAAATAATTTTGCTTCTAATTGTGATAACGCTGTACAAGGATAACAATACCACCCAACTCCCTACACAGACACACACACACACACACACACACACACCCCTCCTTCCTCATCCCTCAAATTGCTAACTCGCTTTCTACATTCAGACTCTGGGCGGCCCCCCTGATCCTTTATTTCTTCCATCGCTGCCTACTCCACCCTCTACTCTTCTCCTTTGGCTCCGACACGAACCCCCTTTACCACTGGCACTATGACGCCTTCCTCTCTTTCTACTCTGATCTCTATTTTGTTATCCTCTGCTTCATCCCCCTCCCCCCTCTACCTCTCACACATTCACTCCACCACATCTCTCCTCTTCCTCCCTCGTAGCTTCAAAAAGCCATCCTCTTCTCCCCTATACAGCCGAGACCAAGTTTCTCATTGGTAAGCCACGAATATCATCCATGTACATAGGTTATGTAGTGAACCACCTCAGAAAAGCTAAACCCAAAAAATGTCTAAAATTAGGAGAGCCGCCATCTTATTTAATTAAATGCAAAAAAATAAGAAAAACCTGAAAATGATTCTAAGCAATACGACGAGAGATGTTAGACATCCGCTATACCCTTGCAGTCTCTACTTCATTTCTATTGGTTTTTGGCTTTTTCGACACATATAAACATGCAATAAAGTAAACTCTAAGTTTAGTTCTACTTGTTGGTTTGAATCCGACTGCAGGGGTCAAATGGCCTACATATCTGGTCGGATAAACTAGAATTAAAACCATCCTAGTTCGAGTTGGACCCTACGCAAGGCGACCTATAAATCAGTCTTAAGACTCAAACTAAGAAACGGAAAGAAATTTTTTGATAGTTTGTGTAGCGGAAATGTGATCGTGGGAAGGGGAAACACTATAGACTATTATACCTTAAACTAGTCTAGAAAGTAAAAAAAATATACGTAGATCATGCGCTTGCCTAGAAGACTAAGGAATGCTTTATGGCGGATCCATGATGCAAGTGACTCAAGACTATTTAGAAATGAATATGAAGTGTTAAATTCCCCTTAGAGATGATTTACGACTTTTAAGGAAAAAATGGTATTAAAGCTCTAGGAAGAAAAAGCTTCCTCTTGAAAATATAGCTCGAAGACCCTATTTATATAAGTCTGGGACACCAGAAATGATAAGGATGACTATCGGAGTCTGTGATTTGGTGATATAGCTGAATATTTGATGAAAATTACAAACATGAAAAAAAATCAACGAACTAGATGATTTTCAACAAATCAGTCGGTTCAGTCCTGAATTTTTTTCATTATATCGGGACATTATATGTCCTTAAATCTATAATTATCTCTGATATAATCAGATGAGATGAATCAAATTTGAGAACAATTTTCATCTCATATAAATCAATGATTAATCACACATATCAAGGATAAATCATAAAGTATTTCCAAGTCTTTTAAACAATCACAATCTCTTGACCTTAACTTGGGTCAAACTTAACCAACTTGACTGGATTCTAAAAGGACTGGACTCTAACTAGGCTAGACTGGACCATTTATTGGACTTGATTATATAGATTAGACTCATTATATTATTAGACATAAATTCCATAATAATAAACTTAATTATTAACAAATCTCAATAAGACAAATAAGAAGATAAAATAAAACTACAAAAATAAGGTGTCTATAGCGCCTTTCGGTGAGGGATCTCACATACGGGCAAACATCATCCTAAAGGACGGCACATTTTTTTAAATAGAAACACAAAAGAGACCACAAGACCTAAGATAGAGTCCAAGACTCACACAGATATGAGGTTGAGCCTTTGTAAGACTTCCTAAGTATCCCTAGTAAAGGAATCAGACCAAATTAGTTTGGAAGGAGTGGGGACATTGTTCAAAGCCGGAGCCTAGTAACAACAATTGTCGTCGAACAATGCCAAACGAGAAAGTGAAGTCAGACTTTATCTGAAGCCAGAGCCAATAATAACAATGATTGCTCGCCAGACAAAGGCGTACACTTAGAAGTTAGAGCCAACCGTAACATTAATTAGTCATCTAAGGACTATCAAGTCATGGTTAAGAGTCGGAGCTAATGATAACAACAATTGGTCATCTAGATTCACCGAAGGCTTAATTTTTAGAAGGTTGATCACCAGTTTTACCACTAGGCCGGAGCAGCGATCTGCCGTACTGCCACCACCGTCCAACGGTGATTAGGCAGCACCGCCATAACCAAAATTTGCAAGGCAGTGCCAATGGAGTCATTTCCACCCCATCAACCGCACCGCAACAGCAGGGCTACCGTATTAACAAACAATATCTCAACAAAAAAGGGTTAATTACAAAACTGTGGCCTGAGGTTTACAAGTTTTTTGCACTTTGCTCTCCGTATTTATAACTTTTGCAATAATGTCCCTCGAGGTTGACCAAACAATTGCAAACAGCTCCAAAATTGGACGTCCGTTCAATTTTGGACATTAAGTCCTCGTGTGCGGTGCACATGCTATTTTGGCATGGACAAATTTGATTTGTAATTTTTCCTACCCGATCTTCCTTTTCTCACTCTGTTCATCTCTCTCTTTCTATAGACTCCATCAATATTATCACTATCGCAGCACACACCAGATCTACCTACACCAAGCAGATGAAACCCTATGATAGTTTCCTGATTCTCCCATCACTAGTAATGTTCGTCTACAAAAAGAGAGTTATCTTATAATCTGCCATACATAAATATCTTAGGAAAATATACCCATAAAAAGGACGAATTGTATCCAATAGAAAAGCTTCTGACTGGAAAATTGGACATAATTTGGTTGGTGAGCCATTTTTGACTTCTCGTAAAGATAAGAGCATAAAATCACTCCTTAATCAGATATTAAAGAGTGATTTGAAAGAAAAAGAAGCATCAGAAAGAAACTATTATGATGTGAGTTCTCTGAGTAATTGACAACCAAAGCAAATGTAAACTGCATCATTCGCAGTGCAATGAACATGCAAATTCAATTTTGATTTCTACTAATCGGACATTAAAACAAACACAATGAATGTTTTTGCAAGGTTGTAAGCCTATAACCACCCCTCTCCAGTTCCCCAATCTCAATTGCACTCACAACCCCATTTAAACTCAACTGGATTTCCGTGTTCAAGGTGATGGGAGGAGATGATGATGGTGCTGGAGTGCATGCGGTTTTTGCTATGTAAATTCGTGGTGAAGGGAAGGGTGTTGGGGTAGCGGCTTGTAAACGAGATATTACTATCTGGGTTTTGCAGAAGAGTCTATAGAGAGAGAAAGAGATGAACAGAGTAAGAAAGGGATGGGCTAGGAGAAATTATAAATTTGCCCATGCCAAAATGGCATGTGCACCGCACATAAGGACTTAATGTCCAAAATTGAACGGACGTCCAATTTTAGAGCGGTTTTGTCAACCTCGGGGGACACTATTGCAAAAGTTACAAATACTGAGAGCAAAATGTAAAAATATGTAAATCTCAGGGGACAGTTTTGTAATTAATCCAAAAAAATAAAAAAACCAGGCAGCACTGCTGGCAAGGGGGGCCCGAAGCCCGCTTGCCACCTTCAGTTCGGCTCCATCACAATCAACGTTGACAACACTACCTCACCAATAAACTCCCCAAACATCGCCCCTGATATTACGTCGACAAGGTTAACGACGCCAAACCAACAATAGTCTTGTCCACAATCCCACGCCGACGCAACCGTACAATTGCCGGTGGGGAACCAGTCTTACGACCCGGAGTCGTAGGCACTAGCAACCACCTTCGGCCACAGTGAAGCTGCCAAAGCACCAACCACAAAAAGAAAAAGAAAAAAGAACACAGGAAGACGCAGTGGACCACCATTAGATTCCCGCCGTCGAGATGCCATTATCTCGACTAGCGGCAGCTAGCCTCGTCACCATCGTGATCAGCGATAACGCTAATTAGTGCTGTCGCCGCCATGCTGCTACCTGCTTCCAGAAATTACCCTCGCAGCCACAAGAAAATCGCTGTCGTCATCCACCACAATCAGTGGCATCGTATCCGCCATGGGCCGCTGACGCCATCACCACTGCACCCGTAGTCAGCAATCGCCACCCCAAGGTCAAAACCCTAATTAAACAAACCACCACTGGCGGCATACCACCATAATAAATGGAAACAAGTAATCAGTTATGAAGCCCAGCCGAGGGGCTGCAGTCAGATCTAAGCGAACAGATCCGCTGTTGCCGAGTACTCAAAGCACCTACAACGCTCCGTCGTCCACCACGATCGGCGAAAGCAGCGTCGCCAAGCGACCATCGTACCTGTACCAATCGGCTCCCCTGTCCGGTGATGCATCGGCATGTAGGTCCTTAGCAACCGGAACAACTCATCGTCGCTCCTCCCTTGCTCAATGCTGGCAACGTGATCTGACCGACGACAGCGACAGCCCGTGAAGGCTATTCGGCAGATCTCCATCTATCTAAAATGCATATTTCTGTTTAAGACCAAATGGTCTTATTTATTCAACTTAGGTTACGCTTTTTGAAGCATTAAGCTTTTAAACCGAAAAAGGCAAATTTAGATTTAAAACTATAGAGTCTCCTTTATTTAACATATGCCACATTTTAAAAAGGTGTATATTTCATAGCATATATGTTGCTAAAAATTAAGCGCCCACGATTTTTGGCGCTAGCAAGCTTCCCAAAGGCTGCTTTCAGTACACTTTTATTGCATAGACCTATTTAATTTTTGGTCTAGCATTATGCAATTGCGTCAATTGGCGCAGACACATTACATATTAGTCTAAGCAACTGCCATAACTTTTGAAGCTCGCTTGCGACACGTAGTGCAGCGCATCCTATCGGCTAACCGACAAAGCCCTAATAGAGCCACGACATCTGAACACCGTTCTTATTTATGTGTTAAAAACGTAGTTGCATTTTCATATGCTTTATTGCTTCAAACACTATTTTTTCAGTCACGTACTTTCTCTTGTTGCAAGGGCTTAAACTGCGCCCGGGAATTTCAACAGTGACATATAAATCTCTTCATAAAGCGAGGAACAAATTCACAGGGCCCTGCAACTATGAGTCATACTTAGGGTTTTTATTGCAGTATCCTGCCGACTCGGTGTTATATATCGTCCAGTGGTATCTTAGGTCATGCACTGGCCTCTATTTGTGACATATTCACATCAATGCTCGTGGAGAAGCTAGTCCTACAATGATGGAGGCATGCATGATGTCATCGCATCTGGTGAATTAGAACTCATCGCCAGCCTGATGGCATCGCTAATATGCTTGGTACAATTGCAAGCTCATGCAACCAGCAAACTGAATCTAGTTGCTTCTCAGTATATTGATAAACTGCGACAACTTCTTTATTGGTCACTCAGTGATATCCTGCTTAGATGGACTTCGCATCCTTTATCTCTACTGATCATCAATGACATCTTGCTCAGACGGATCCTGCGCCTTCTAGCTTTATATGTTCGTCCAGTCAAGTAGGCAAATTATGGACTTCTATATTGTTCATACAGGCCTTCTTACGATCGTGCCCTACATATAGGGTGAAAAGCCTTCTTTATATATTTGTGCCTTCTCAAAGGTAGGGGGTATATATCTTAAGATATTAGCCATAATATGGGCTTAATTCCCTGTGCCCACTGATACATGGGAGGTTTCATAACAGCAGTCATATTGGGGGCACAATGCCCCGTGCCTTCTTATGTAGTATCACGACGACAAAGTACGTGTTTTCTTCGACTGCAACCCCGAGGGTATTTTCATGAGCCTTGCGCTCCATCCGTCCCTGAGGGCACGTATGACGAGAAATCTAAGTTCCATTAAACCCTCAAGAGTATTTTCATGAGCTTTACACTCCATTCACCCGGGTACGATCAAAACTTTACGTTCTGTCAAACCCCCAAGAGTATTTTCATGAGCTTTGTGCCCCATCCGCCCCCGAGAGCACGTACAATGAGAACTTTAAGTTTCGTCAAACCCTCGAGGGTATTTTCATGAGTTTTATGCTCCATCCGCTCCTGAGGGCGCATACGACGAGAACTTTAAGTTCCGTCAAACCCTCCAAGGTATTTTCATGAGCTTTACGCTCCATCTACTCCCAAGGGCACATATGACAAGAACTTTTAGTTCCGTCAAACCCTCGACGGTATTTTCATGAGCTTTACGCTCCATCCTCCCCGAGGCGCGTACGATGAGAACTTTAAGTTCCGTCAAACCCTCGATGGTATTTTCATGAGCTTTACGCTCCTCCATTTGCCTTGAGGGTGGGTACGACGAGAACTTGAAGTTCCGTCAAACCCTCGAGGATATTTGCATGAGCTCGGCACTCTATTCGCCCTCAAGGGCGCATAGAAGAACTCCAAGTTCCGTCAACCCCCCGTGGGCATTCACATGAGCTCTGGTGGAGCCCTCAAGGGCGCTTATTAGAACTCTACGTTCCACTAGCCCTCTACGGCAGTCCCTCAAGAGACGAATACCCTCAAGGGTGACAGGATAGAGCTCAAGTTCTATCTGAATGGTTTAGCTATAGTTCTAACCAGTAAAATGGCAAAGTACTATGTGGGACTTCATCCCCCCATCATTCTTTGTCAATTCAAAACCCAGCCAAACGTGAGTTCAAGACTTCTTTGCCAGCTCTTAGCTGATGATAAGAGTTCGCATCAAAGTAAAATGCTATCATGATGTGGTCAGCTCAAGCTAAAGAACACACACTTACACAAAACAAACACCTTCCAAATGAGTGGTGACCCTTTAAGGGGACATTCAAACACTTAGCACCTACAACAACTTGCATGCACAACTTTGTGTCCTTTCCAGAGATAGGCTACCATGGGGTGCAGCCTCTAAAAGATCTCGAGATCTCATGATTCGTCTTCCTAAAAATGATTCCGAATAGCCTACTTAGGCAACATTCTAAAGACCTAGCTCTCAAGAGCTAGAGTTTTAGCGCCTTACTTGGGCAAGGTTCCATTGCTTAAGCTCCCAAAAGCTTAGGTCTGAGCACATGGAGTAAAGAAATATTATTTATCCTTACAAGCGGATAGAGAACCCACTATAAACCTAGTGTGTGTCACAAGAAACTTGGTATAACTTTCTTAGCCAAATATTTTGGCTAAGGTAGTGGGGGCCTTATGATATAACTCAAATATAATTCCTAATAATTGAGGAATACTCGGCAATCCCAGTCAAATTGAGAGATTGATAATTATCTTATAAGGATTCTAAAAAAGTCCTCACAGATTGTGACGTGATTCTCGAAGATCCTAACCCATCCGACCCACGGCCCAGTCTTAGTAGGAGTCTTTTCCTATAGCTATATAAAGAGGTCTCCCCCTCTAGGTTTGAGAATAATGACACACACAAAGATACAATCTTTAATGATTTTTCAAACTTATTGTTCTGTAGTTACGTTCTGATTTAAGTATCGGAGAGTTCTCCGCCGAGAACCGCACCCGACGTCACTCATTTTCTGTCTTGCAGGTCATCGGTTCAGGCTCGAGTTCCTAAACATACGCGGAGCATATTTTTACCAACACTTATCTATTTTGTGAACACTAGTTACATGTGAGTTCTTTTAAAGAAACTTTGCAAGTAGCATGTATATGAAAACTTCTTGCCATCTCTTAGTTACTTGTGTTTGAATATTATATTCTCACCTTCGAGACATACAAGTTATACTTTTCAAAGCTTGATATCAGACTAATGTACCAGTGTTGTCCTAAAAACATATAACCGTTAGGCTACTTATTTCAATGATAAGTTTCATGATTCAATTACCATTATTTTGAACTATTTTCAACACTCATTACCAACAATCATGTTTTTGGTACCGAATTTACTTACCAAAATTATATTAATTAAGATTTTGTAACCTAATTCTAACGGCTGAACTTCCTAACTTACTAATAAAAAGAGGTTTCTCTTATCATTTTTAAGTTTTTTTTGGTTAAGTTTTATATCTTCAATTTTTCATGTTTTTCTAAACTTAAGAATTTTGGGCATATTTGTAGGATACGTAGTAAAACTTCTGCTTTATTCGTTTGTACAAAAATACAACTAAAGGAATAGTTTAAGCTGGATAGTTGCATCTGAAGGGACATGAATCATTGATTTAGATAGCGACCTAGTCTGCATTATGTTAATATTTACTTTATCGTGTTTCGGTTATTTGTATATCTGAGTGTTGCTATTTCCAAGACTATTGTAGAAAATTTATCTCTCTCTCTCTTAAATCCATAATAGGCACAAAATACTAAATATATATTTTTAAACAGGTCAAAGAGGCAAGTCATCCACGTCGAGTCTAAAACGCTTACAAAGTTGCTTTATACGTGGGCTAGCTTCAGCCGGCCCAATATCCTGCTCTTTCATTCCCTACAACTCTTGTGTTGTCCAAAAATATCTTTCATGTGATGGTTTCTTCTTCAAATGTTAAAATTTACTAAAAAGGCAATAGACTTTTTTGGGACTACACTACACATCCTGCTGTACGTAATTCCTGGACTTAGACCGGGGCAGGGTCACTCACAGGGCTTTATGAGTCCTGGCAAAGTTACTTTTTTCCTCGTTTTGCAAGTTTACTTTATTATTAGTAATTTATGAATGTTCTTAAAAATAAAATAAAGCGAAATACAAAAAAATAAACCCAGAATTCCACCACGAAGAATTAGTGTTATCCTAATCCTCTTTAATCTTCTCTGGGTGGCGACATTGTGTCATTTTTATCTTTTAATATGCCTTTTTTACTTGTTTTATGTCACCAAAAACACAGTTCAGTAACAAGTGTCGACCTTTTAACCATAAATAAGAGGTTGAATTAGTCTATTAGATATAAATAACCTCTCTCTATAGAAAGAAAAAAAAAACTACTTACACATTTCCAATTGTTATACTCCGTACTGAGAACAAAGTTTGGTCTGGTCAGGAAAAACAAAAATAAGTCGGGCCCCTCGGCGAGTTTTGTGGGCTGAGTTGGGCCATATTACTGCAGGCTATTAAGAGTTTGAAGGCTTTAGGGCCTGGCTAAGGCCCCTCTAGTTTTGTGGGCTGAGTTGGGCCATCTAACCTTAGGCTATTAAGAGTTTGAAGGATTTAGGGCTTGGCCGAGAGCACCTTTCTTTATGATTTCGGTTTGGGTCCAACTTGACTAGGCTATCGATTTTTCTTTTTATTTTTTCTTTTGCAGGCAACTGACAACATTAAAAGGATAATTTCATTTGAGTCTCATGTACTTAGGGATGGCAAAAAGAATCCGAACCCGCAGATCTCTGCTCTACCCTGCCCCGCCCCGGTAGGGGCGGGTTATTTTGACTTTGACCGGGTCGTGGGGAGGGTATGATATTTTTTAAAAAAAACCCGCAGTGGGTTAGAGTCGGGTATGATATGCATCCCAATCCGCCCCGCCCCGGTATACTTACCCTGATTCTTTAGTTAATCTTAGTCGTCCCCTAATATTTTACCCGTCCATCGGATACCATATTTATGTGTGTTCTTTTTCTGGCAAACCTTAGTCTCATTATCTCAACCTTCTCACTCTCCACCGCAGTATCGCACGCTACCGTACCAGTACCGAACGATCTGCTTATCGGTGGTGGCTCGCACCCACCCACCCACCTGAATTACGCGTCCTCCATAAATTCTCCGATCCCGTGGGCTTCTACCCAATTCCGGTCGTATTCAAAGTATCTCACACTGTATCGAATCAAATCTGATTCCGAAGAGGTACTAGGTAGACGTCCCTCAGATTCCCAGCAATGAGTCGTCGGCATATCGCGCTCTACCCAATTCCATCTACAAAAAGATGGTTAAGAACTTGTGGCGGCATCATCTCCGGAGTAGGAATGATTTAGTTTTCATAATTTTTGCCTGTTGATGGAATTTGTTCTCCAACGGAAGACAAGTAAGAGGCAGCAAAGAGCAGAAGAACCAGTTGATTACATATTTGTTCCTTCCTTTTCTAATGGTTTGTGGTCTGCAGAGGATATTTTGTGTCTTGGATGAACTTTATAACATATTAACATTGAAGCTGCTTAAAAAAAGGAGGGACCAAATAAAAATATGAATAAAGTAGGGGAGACTAAAATGGAATAATCCCACGTTAAAAAAAGGAGCAATGGTACAATTCACTAAAACAACTACTGAAGATTAAGCTCCGAAGCACAAGTAAATAGATCAAGAATAGGAATGACAATGCCCAAATGAGCTTTGGAAAATATTGGAGCGAATGCGAGAACTGTATTGGATTGATAAGTGACCAAATTAGAATAGAAAAAATTCACATGAAAAAATTCTTAGACTTTGTACAAATTCTGTCAGACGAACTCAAAATCTAATCCTCAGTAGAAATTGTTGCCAAAGAAGCTAAAGAAATAAGGAAATCAATGAAAATCATATTGTCATTAAACACAAAGCCATATATTACCAAGGTCAACCAACAACTTTGTCATGAATTAGTCTGCATCCAGCTGAAACCCAATTAAGTGGGAAATCAAAACCAGCATTTGCAAAGGTCAACAACAATGCATATATGCGTGGCGTTTGTTTACTAGTGTGAGAGTGATCACTGTGACTGCATTTTCATTTAGGTCAGATTAAGTCCCTTTCTACAAGTAGATATTAGTCAAACAATGTAGGTCTTAATTAAAAGCCCCCATCAATTTTCTAAAGTCAAAGCTTATGAGATTATGTCTCCAGCTACTATCCTGGATCCTACTTGCTGCTTGCCTCGTTATGACTTGGTAAATATCTCTAGATGTCTGAGTTATTCACTTCTAGTTCCTTGTTTCATTTTTTTTTTTGGTTATCCCCTATAATTGTTGTATGTTCTGTCTAATAATGTTCAAATATATATACCTTAGCTAGTTATGATAAAAAAAAGAAAAATATCAGATGAATGGAGACACTGCAAACACTTCAAATGAATAAAAGAATTACTAGTTCTTCCTGTACCCCAAATGAATGAAATTGGACCAAAGAACGACATTATGCGTACATACTCATGAAGAGAAAAGAGGAATGTGACGTGAGTGACAAGAGTAGGAGATTTTTAACTCCTACCATCTCCTGAGATGAAACCTACGCTTTTTAAATTATGATACAAGGCTACACAACATTTTAAATTTAGATTTGATTATGTGAATGTGAAAGAAATGATCAAGGCCTCATTACTTAAGAGAGTGGGAGATGAGGTATTTGAAGGCGAACATATGAGAATTACTTTGTGGATTCAATGATGGTGCCTAAAAGTTTGTGTATTGTCATGCGTATATAAAGAGGCATGTTAATGCACGAGACACTCGTCATTGAGAATTTTGAGAAGAGTTAACGTTCTATAACATGACGATAGGTTTTTGTGCCAGTCATGGACAAAGAAAATTGTTGATCTATGTCTTGTATATATGTCTCACATTGGTTACTCAAAGAAGGTTGTAACTTGACTCTTAATATATAAGACATCTTGTCCCACAATGGTTAGAAAGAGAAGATCACTGTTTTCTCCAAGTATAAGTAAGGTGTCTTGTATTGTGTTTAAGGGCAAGAGAGAAGAGTCCTTCTTTGGGTAGGCCAAGAGAGAAGAGTCCTTCTTTGGGTAGGCCAAGAGAGAAGAGTCTTTCTTTGAGTAGGAAAGAAAGGAGAGTCTTTCTTTGGGTAGACCAAGAAAGAAGAGTCCTTCTTTAAGTAGGAAAACAGTTGAGAGATACATGTAAGGGAACGCCGTAAATCTGACTCGTGCAAAGTGGATTTCAGTTCTCTCATATTTCTTGTGTTTTGTTATTTGGTTATTGTGCTCTATACATATTTATCTAGAGCGATTTCGTAACAAGTGGTATCAGAGCATTCCTGATTTATTTTTTTAGGCAAAATTGAAATCGATTTGAGAGGATAAATATGTAGAATAACACGACCATGTAGTATGCCCGTGACAATTTGATAGGAAGACGAATTTTGGCATATGGCAGAACACGGTGAAGGATTAGAGCGGTACTTTGAAGCCCTCAACATCGACCACGAGGAGACAAAGGTACAACGGACTGTCACAAGTCAGGTGGAGCTAATCTTTAATAGATTAGATGACTTGGAGGTAGACAGTCCATTAACTGTGCTGAAGCGGAAAGTCGATGTGTTCGCGGAGGAGCTAGATGACGATCGGGGAGAGGGTCGCCCATTTCACCAAGTGAGAGGTGCAACGACGCAAGGACCTCAAGGGACAAGTCACAAAGCTCCAAGAAGAACTAGCTGCTTGTAAGAAGGAGCTTAGAAGAGTTACGAGGCAGGGGTGTATCGCGGTGTAGCCAAGGGAAAAGAAAATGCTAGAGCCGAGATCGTACGATGGAGCGAGAGAGGCAAGGCAGGTGGATAACTTCTTTTGGCACTTGGAGCGGTACTTTGAAGCCCTCAACATTAACAAGAAGAAGGAGTAGTAGACTGTCGCAAGTCAGGTGGAGCTAATCTTCAATAGATTAGATGACTTGGAGGTAGACCGTCTATTCACTGTGCTAGAACAGAAAGTCGATGTGTTCGCTAATGAGTTGATGACTTGATCGGGGAGAGGGTCACCCATTTTACCAAATGGGAGGTGCAACAGCACAAGGACCTCAAGGGATAAGTCACGGAGCTCTAAGAAGAACTAGCTGCTTATAAGAAGGAGCTTACAAGAGCTACTAGGCAGGAGTCTATTGCAATGCAGCTAAGGGGAAAGAAAATGCCAGAGCCGAAATTGTATGATGGAACGAGAGAGGCGAGGAAGGTGGATAACCTCTTTTGGCACTTAGAGCAATACTTTGAAGCCCTCGACATCAACAACGAGAAAGATAAGGTCCAGACGGTGGTCTTGTACCTTAACGATACAGCTGCCTTATGGTGGAGGCGCCGCTATACAGATGGGTGCGACGTGAAAACGTGGGAGAAGTTCGAGCGTGAACTTAAAAGGCAGTTATATCCGAAGAGCGTCATAGATATAGCGATGATCAACCTTCAACGGCTGAGGCAGAAGGGGAGCATCTGCTCATACATGAAGGTGTACTCAGCATCAAAGATGTCCGAGAGGCAGCAATTATGCTTTTTCACTGACGAGTTACAGTAGTGGGTTGCCACAGAGTTGCGGCGAAGGGAACGTCACGACTGGGCTTTAGCTATGGTGATTATCGAGAGGTTAAAAGACTTTAAGCAATGTGATAGGCCAAGATCAAGGCACAAGCGTGCCAAAGATGGGAGGGACGGTAGGTCGAATAGTTGCTTACCCAAGGCAACAATGATGAGTGGAGTGGGGACAAGGGACGTCACCGCTATCACATAAGGAAGAAGAAGCATGGAGAAAGTCGCAAGCGGGGTGATTCTCGTGACCATAAGGCTCATGGAGGGCTTAGAAGAGAATGCTTTTACTGTGCAGGTCCGCATTACAGGAAAGATTGCTCGGACAAGGGCAAGATAACTGCGTTCCTCGAGAAGCACAAAAGCAGCAAGGGGGATTCTTCCAGCAGCGACGAGGAGGCACGCATGGGGGCATTGTAGATGGTTAATGCGTTCGTGTAGAAGTCAAAGGAAGAAGCTGCCAAGAGGAAGAAGAGCAAAAAGAGATAGGGCTTGCTCTACCCAAAGGTGGACGTTGCCGAGAAGACTCAAGAAGTGCTTGTGGATACAGGGGCTACCCATAACTTCATAAGTCCATGGGTTACTGAGTGGCTTGGGCTAAAATCAACTAAGGATGGGAGTTGGTTCACAACCAATGCCGAGGAGCGACCAACGAAGGGAGTCGTCAAGAACGTCGATTTGAGGATCGGCATATGGATAGGGAAGGCCGACTTCAACATCATTGACATGGATGAGCTTGGGGTGGTGCCTGAGATGGACTTCATGAAGAAGTCGAGCGCTACGCTCAATCCCTATTGTGGGGTGATGATGATGGTTGGTAAAGAAGGTCAACCGGAGTGAATGATCCCGTTGGTGTCCAAGGAAGAGGCTGACGCACGTAAGGGGATTACTGTGTTACAGCTGGACAACAGATCAATGCTATGCTACGATGAGCAGCAGATGGGGCCCAAGATCTACACAGCTGATATGCTCACGAAAACAGTCGCAACAGATAAGTTCAAGCATTGCTTGAGCTTAATTCATCTTTTTTCTTGCTGAGTTCAAGGTGGAGTGCATTCCTTACTTTAAAGGGAATGTAAGGTGGAGTACATAAAGAAGATATTGAAGACATATTACACTTTTCTCATGGAGTGGTTTGTTAATACAAGCCAAGGTGGAGATTGTTGATATATGTCTTATATTTATGTCTCACATTGGTTACTCAAAGAAGGTTATAACTTGGTCCTTAGTATATAAGACATCTTGTCCCACATTGGTTAGAAAGAGAAGATCACTGCTTTCTCCAAGCATCAGTAAAGTGTCTTGTATTGTGTTTAAGGGCAAGAAAGAAGAGTCTTTCTTTGAGTAGGTCAAAAGAGAAGAGTCCTTCTTTGGGTAGGTCAAGAAAGAAGAGTCCTTCTCTGAATAGGAAAGAGAGAAGAGTCCTTTTTTTAGTAGGCCAAGAGAGAAGAATCCTTCTTTGAGTAGGAAAACAATTGAGAGATACACGTCAGGAAGCGTTGTAAATCTGACTAGTGTAAAGTGGATTTGAGTTTTCTTATATTTCTTGTATTTTCTTATTTGGTTATCGTGTTCTATACATATTTATCTAGAGCGATTTCGTAACAAAAATAACCTACCATTTGGATAATGCAAAAGCCATGCATTGCATGGATACTACACCCTTGCCACAAAACAATACATAGCCCATGTGCAGGAGAGAAGGGCTAGCATGAGAGACAGGAGCCTGTCAAGTTAGCCAAGAAGACTGCCTGAAACCAATCAATTAAGAGGTGTCTACACGTATCTGGACTTCGATTATCACCCATTAGTTGAGTGGAGCAGGCAAGTCATCCTTGGCTACCAAACAAGACTCTTACCTTCATGTAAGCCTCTCTTCCTCTCTGTTCAAAATCCAGTGGCATACCAATATCAGGTTACAGGCCTCCATTTATAGAAATCAGAAACTAGCGATCAGATTCTAATTTCCACAAGTTTATTAGTCACACCTCCAATACACACAATGGCCCCCTTCATGATCAGGCCTTTTGCCTCATCCAAGTCCCTTAATTTTCCTGGTGAGGAATAAATTCTTTTGATTTGCAGGACCCAATATGATGTGTTTAGACCATGGCCTTAAAGCCTTATGATGGAGAGACAAGTTCGAAGAAGAGAAAATGTTCTTGCAGGCATCAAGTTGGCACTACCAGCAACTTGCGCTGAATTCTGCTCATCTGACCTCTGCTTCCATCCAAGGATATATTGCTACCGCTCAAGATTTGCTTGTTTTAGTTCTTTTGTTGTTTGCATTTATTGTGTAAACGTAATCTTGCATTCAAAATATACTTGTAATAATTAAGTTATTGAAATCGAAAATAAACAACTATCCAATATGGAAGAAAATGAGAACAGCAAGAAGCAAAAATGAACAAGGAGCAGGCCGGTCTTTTTCTAGAACCCTTAGCTACTAGCAAGTGTGAATCGTCTGTACCACCAATTTCATCCTTGACTGTCTGGATTCACGATTCTAATGGTTCCATCAATCCGTTTAATTAACATGCCCCATCAATAAAAATAAGGTCAATGCCTTGAGAAGAAACCAAGATATTGTTCTGATTAATTTTTACAGATACCCACAAGTGCATCCTCCGCTTTAGCTCTCCTTTTTCCATAATGAACTTAAACAATATTCGTAACTTCATCTCTATTCGAGCGTGCTTTTCTGATAAAATTTTGAGTCCATTTTCTGCGTATACATCAGGAGTGGCAAAAATCCGAAGCAAATTGCAGAAAGGAATGCACTTTAAATATTCTCCTCATGAAGTCTTGGCTACTGCCTTGATATGTAGCACTTACCAAATATTGCAATCGAAGGATACTTCCTAAGCTTTATCCATGATCAAGGGAAAAATTTGACCCAACAGGTGCATATTATTTCATTATAATATCTAGAGAGTTTCAGGTGTGATACCGTGACCAAAGTTATGTAAATTCCTGCTGCATATATTACCCATAGTCATAAGCTTTTGAGCTGAACCACGTAACCCTTGTCTCACCTGGTAGATTCTTTGTTACTCTTCAGCAAAATTCTAAGGCACCATCAACAATCCCCAAAGACAAAAATCTTATCCATCCACTCTTTTTGCTTGTAATACACAAACTCCAAGTGAAATGATATCTAGTTCAACACCTCGTATATTTGAAACTGATGTGAACTTACAGGAATAATGTATTGAATTCTGTACCAGTTACACGCGGTAAAAATCATTGCAATATTTGTGTTTCTATATTTCAATTAGCCATTTTCTCATATATGACAAATAGAAAGAACTGTATTAATTGATTTTTACAAAGTGTTGCTACATCATGCCATTTTATCTCTATCTCCAGTTTTGCCGGTTTCGCGCGATTGACTCTTCAAAAGTTTAAATCATCACCATCATCAGGGAGGGATGCCACAGTGACAATGTAGCATGTAACATAATCTTAATGTAAAAATCACGTGCTAGGTCTTTTGTCAAACGAAAAATCTTTAGGTACCACGTCTATTTCGTGCTGTAGCGTAGCGGTTTCTGGAAGTGGATCCACTTGCGCCGTGCTTGTAATTTCCTGAGCCTCAATGTCACGTTCGACATGAGCAAGTTCTACGCCTTGGTGGAAGTGGTTGGGCGAAGGCGACTCCTCTGTATCCCAGTTCTCGTTGTTATCGAAGTTTGATTTTCTCGGGGATGTTTGGAAACTAGTGTCGATTTCACTCCGGTAGCGGCGCAATAGGTGTACCGGGGAAAGGTGGTGCAATGGCGTCGTCCCTCGGCTGGACATTGGGGTCCCGTGACCCGACTGCTTGTTGTGCTTGATATGCTTCTTGGCCGTGTGGTGCCAGTTTCGCAGTGCCGTGGCTACTCTTTCGTTGAATATCGTTGGTTTCATCGTTGAACCCATCTGCATATGCAAATTATTGTCAAGCTCATGAGGTACCAAGTAATCACCAGTCATGCATGCACTTATTACTTTCACGTAGGGGTATAAGGCCCTGTTTGGTCGATATTTTTAGTTTTCAAATCCTGAATTTATTTCCTTTTTCTTTTTGGTTTTTGCTTTCATTCTTGTTGGCATATCTCTTTTCTTGACAAAACCCTGGAAAAATTTGAACCTTTCTTAAATAGTCATATTCTACTCTTGATCAAAAACTGTTTAGAGAAAAAATATTTTGAAAAAAGGGTGTAACCCTCCAACCAATACCAAAAAGGAAAAATGTCTAGTCTTGTGGACGGATGAAAATCCTTACCTGCGTTACGAGGGCATAGAGAGGGAGAGTGACATAGCTGCACAGAATCTGAATAAGAACCCTGGCCAAATTAAATCACCAATTAAGATAAGTTAATACTTCCTCAAAACCAAAAGGAAAAAAAAAAGGTTTAAGTTACAAAGAGAAAAAAGAAAAAAGAAAAGGCGATTGATGGGATGCATGAAATGAGACTCACCCCATTGTAATTCTGATGATAATATCCTCTGTATGTTCGTGGAAGCAAGACCTCAACCCAAATTCATACTGACAATGCAGGAAGGATACGTTAGTTGTTGATTGCATGCATTCACATTATAGCAAAATATCATAATACTCCAAATATATCTAGTGTATAGTTTGGTGGCCTACCCAAGTCCATGCAAAGAAGGCTAGCTGAAAGGCATTCTGCATTATTGGATGAGACATAAGATGTGTAAGTTTCACAAGCAAACTTGCATTAAAAAGAATAAAAATTTCAACTATTCAATAATAATATATATAAGGTGATCACACTAGTATATCTCTATCCAACATTAAAAAATGAAAGTTCATGTGTCACACATGCCCAGTCAAAAAAGTAAAAAAAGGACAGACGTTGACATAAAATTTATACTTTAATACTACAAATCCTAGTTAACGGCAATAACAGTTTAATTAATAATAACCATACATAGCTAGTCTAAAACGCGCACATATACAAGCGCAATCATGTACATACGTGAAGGAAGAATTACCTGAAAGAGGACAAAGTTGATGAGGTAGAGAGTGAGGCGTGGACGGTTGAACCAGAAGAGTTCATCGCCAGGCTGAACAACCGGCACACCCTTCACAACCTCGCCTCTCTCTTGAATTCTTAGCGCCATTTTGGTGATGATCACCTGTAGCTTGGTCCCCACCAATAGGATGACCTGCATCCAAACGTAATCCCTTTGACGTCATTTACACAGCCAAATTGAACGCGTGTACATATATAATAGAAGCTACTCACAATCAAAGGGAGAAACGGTAGCCACAGATAGGAAAACCAGCCTGTCCACAAAGAAATAACAAAGGAACCTTAGTCCAAATATCTCCAAAAAAAGGGGAAAAAAAATCAAATTTTCATATAGTATGAAGTCAGTCATTGACTAAGAAATTTTTACTTTTCGGTTGGTCTTGACCAAGAATTTGGTACCCCATACGTTGATTATGGGGGTGATCTACTTCAATTTTTTAGTAGCAAAGTCATTATGAATGAATAAACATAACAAAATTGGTATATACTCACCGTGGGTATTAAAGAGTAAGAACAGCACGGCTAAGAACCAGATTGGTGGACTGAAAGTGATGTAAAAAATGGTGATTAGTATAAGGAAAAATTAGCGCAACTTGACGCAGTTAACTGCAACACAATAGAAATGAAGCAAAGAAAATTCCATTTAAAAAAGATCGCATGTGTATGCCTTATTAGACAATTTCGTACACCATGTCATGTTTCAAAGTTTGCATATTTCTGGTGTTAGTCCCTAGCCTATCATTATTAGTAAGGTTTGATTTCTTCAAAAATAATAAATAAAAGATGTGGTATAATGACTTGATGACCATATGTGGGGGGGGGGGGGGGGGGGAATTAAATGAAGAGCTTAAGTACTGACCTGATCCCCACGACCACCTTGAAATCCTCCTCCAGTGACCTATTGATATACTTTTGGAAATCAAACTTTGTGTGGCTTTGAGGTGCCAAATGTGCCTGACAAAATTGGGAAAGTTAAGCATTAGTAAAAAGCTTCGAACGGTTCTAAATTTACTCAATTTGCGTTCGTATATGACTCATCTATTTGTTTATATTCTTTAAACGTTGGGGAAGTGATTATCATATGCCACTTGCAATAAAAGGTTTTGGACTTTGAAGACACATCATAATCTTTGAACAAGATTCCAAGAAATTCGTTTATCATGTACCGTGATGAAACCATGTCGCAGGGTCATGTAGTCGACTTTAGGGACTGATCTTACAAATTGCCTGAAGAAACAAACCTGAAACCAAAAGAAAAATGATCTCTGTGTTAGATATTTGCCGTTTTGACAAGCAAACTGAATGTGAGAAAAATGAAACTCACGTGGCCTGAGAATGTGATCCTATGAAAGATGAACGTCAAGTGGCAAGATTGTGACCTCAGAAAGACGAAATTCAAGTGGATAAGGTTTATTTTTAGATACTTGCGAATGACTTAAGATCGATTCTCATTTTGCATAGGACTGATTCAGGTATATATATATATATATATATATATATATATATATATATATATATATATATACCTGAATATATATATATTATATATATACACACGCGCGTGCGCCTAAAAATAACAAAGGAAACCTAGATCTAAAGATTTATCTAGGGTTTGGGAGCCCAGCATAATTTCTAAATTAACGAGGACCGTTTAATTAAGATTGTTGTAGTCAAATGAGATATATCTTGAAAGAGTCAAAACTAGTATGAAATGTGAAGTTTCCCATGTAACCATGTCTGGCTTGATGTCTTTATGTAAATATGCAAGCATTGACCGTGTCACCCTTTTCAAACTTTTCTAGGCTTATAGACCGTTACCATTTTCAATTTCATACGTGTAATACCCTTTACACAATTAACATCATTCATCCTTTGCTTAATTTGGCATCTTTTCCGCTTCAACTTTTCTCATTAGAGCTAGAAGAATATAGACTCTTGGTTAGGCTGGAAGGAGCACATCAATCTGGACGTACTGCTAAAAATGACTGGCGAAAATCTTGTATATATCAGCTAGAGCCTAACCCTAAGAATAAAGCATTGTAATCTTGCTTCATTCAATCACCGAAGTCTCTTTGCGATTGACAATTAGGTGACTATTTCTTTCTGTCATTTCTCCTTTTTGGCTCAACTCGGGTAATAATGAAAAAAGTACAACACTAGAAGCACATAGTACACGCGTTTATTTTCTGGGTCGGCTGTTGTCCTAGTTGGACCCATCCTAACACCGGCCATGAATCATGACCAAGATTATAATATCAATAATTGAACCTGAAAAGCAAGTGATTGCAGGTTACTGTGTCTATCAGTCATGATCAATATGATGTAAATGATAAGGGGGAATGTCACCTCAGCGTGGTTATGCCTTGCTTTTTCCTTCTCCTCTCCTCTGGGATAGTTACCATGTACGTGAACTTTTCGATTTGTGTGAAGTACGTGACATTTAACATTTGATTGATGATGAATATGAGTATATTCCGAACATGCGTACCAAAATATGTATCCGACACATTTCATAAGATATGACATTATTAATATTATATACAGTTTTTTGTTTAATTAACTATTACTTTGAAGAGAAAAGTTATCAATTATAACCAAATGCACCATACGAAATACCTTTTTACGTTCGAAATAACTAAAAAGTAATAACAAATATGAACATTTTGATATGTTCTCGTGTCTATCATTTTCAAAATTAGACAAGTTCGACACTTGAACACGTATCCGATCCGGACACTCATACCAAATTCATTTAACATAGGTTACAAAACAATGATCAAGAGTCACATTGATGATTTTACTGACCATTTATGCATATCAAACCGTGTGAAATTGATTTCTGATCCACTCTATGAGTGGAGACCAATGCAATGTTTATAGACCGGTGCATGTACCCATAGGAAGTAGAAGCCTGCAGAATGAAATGTTTAAGCTTCGAAAAGGAAAGAGCCACTCACTATCCATAGTAGCACGGGTGAACTGCTCCAGAAGCTCATGTGCCTTCTGCCGAAGGATGTTTCCCTTGCAAACCTAAACCTCTCTGGATCTGTACATGGACACACGAACCAACTCATCACGTTGTTGTGCGCGTGTGATATATTTTTGTGTGAAGGTCTTCAATATACGTATACTTGCATTTTTTTTAAACGTATTTGTCACTACAGGGAGCGTATTTTTACTTTTGTATAGGTTGACTGGAAGATTTAGACCAAGTACGTACCGTGCGAGAACTGGTACTCAACCGTTCTTGTTTCATTTTCCCATGACTTCCAACTTTTCATCTAGAAGCACACAAAGAATCAGAAAGTCAAGTCCTACACAAATATAGAATGAAGCGTGACTGCAAATCAAGACGAAGCAGATCTAAGAAAAATGTTTGGGCAGAATTAATACGTCTGTTAGATCACGACGGATTTTGTTGAGTCATATTGTAATCTTAAGAAGCAGTACTATTGATCAATACTAGCTACCTGAATTTCTGATAGGCAGAGAGAAGGATTGTTTATGTAGAGCTGATGCAAAATTTAATGGCCAAAAGATATGTAGGAGTTATTCTATGCATCTTACCTTGGCTCTCCCCAACGCCATGGTGAGAACACAGTACAGGACATGGAAAACAGCCAAGACAAAGATGAAGATATGGAGTTGATGAATACCATCCGCAGACACAAATGGGACTTTCCCCTGCAAAAATTAAGAAAAACTAGTTAGTCATTCGCCCTTGAAGGTCAATGCTTGCCATCACCCCTTGCATGCATATTTCCAATAGAAGTTTCAAAAGGAATTTTTCGTTTTCTTATTGCCAGGAATCACACGACTCTTCTTAGATTACGCCACACGAGGCTATCTTATTCTACTTTTCAAAATTTTGGAGACAAAAAGCCAGACAAAAGCATATAGAAGTATTAGTCCCACCTTGGCTGCGCATTTGTCGGTGCCGGCCGCAGCCAAAATACGTCTAACGCTACCGCTACTCATGTTTGACAGAGCCAGAAGTCTGCGGCGGCGTCCTTCATCCTCCGAGTCGTCGGACTTACTCAGCTTATCCTCTTCCTTCTTGTTGCATGGATGCCAAGTAGCTCCAACTTTCTTCGATATACATATATTCGAAATTGGGCCTTGTCCCACCGTCAACAGCAGTGATATGAACCCTAGCAACATAAGCTCTTCACCCATGCACCGAAACAAGAAGAGACTTAATCAGCTCAGAAATAATTATCAATTATACTTCAGAAAGAGAGGAAGAATATTCTCGTTTGACAAGTACCTGATTTGACCTTCTCAAGTGATTCGTATAGGGCTCTCTTGTGCTTCTTCTTCAACCACTGTAAGGCAAATGATGCAAGAATCTTTAGCTACAACGAAAAACTCTGAAATTTTGTTCTAAGCGAACATATAAAAGAGCTAACGAAGTAGCTCATACTTTTCCGATGAGGTGAATGATGTGCTCGATGACAATAGAAACCGCGACCAAAACAAAGCAAACTATGGCAACTGCCCAGGTCGGGGTTTCCTCCAGAGATCTTCCTCCTCCACCTCCTGCCATATTTCACACAACTTCTCCAAGCTGGCCGGACTTCTTGTTATGTCAAGACTAAGAGGAAATGAACAAATGAACCCCAACTTATTTAAGCTTTGAAAAAATGAGGTTTCAGTGAGAAATCAAGAACTGCAAGTCTTTGCAGCGAAATAATGAATGAAGAAAGAGAATAGGATGGAACAAACGAGGTTTATATTGTGGAATCGCGCATATATATTGAGGGTGAAGAAGAAGGGGGAAGAAGTGGATGACGAAGACCTTTGACTTTATAGACGCGTGAGAGAGAGATGCAATTTGATTGTGGTACCGAGGAGACTGACTAAAATGGCGAATATGTGAGAACGGTCGTTTGACTTAATCAAACCATGCTCACTTAATTTGGAGGACTTAACCGACTGCTTTTTAACTTTGGGATATAATCGAAATGGATCCCTTTGTTGTTGAGAGTGCAGCTGCAAGCATGTTGTTGGTCCGTAAAAGATTTTCAGCAGTAAAAGGTAGTAAAAGTTTATTGCTATGAATCATTTCATCACTTCTTTTCTACTCACAAATTTGACTAGTGGCTGATCAAAACTTCTTTACTGATCGAAGACAATATGTGCTGTTATTGTTAAAGTCTGATTTTCAATTCAAAGCATGCTCAAGAGGAAAAAAAAAAATCAAATTCCCTTGGATATAAGAACCGAATTCAATCCATGTGTATAGTCGATATGAGACATTAGCAGTTACTCCCTTCGTCCCTAAAATTTTTTAATTTCTTTTCCTTTTTTGACTGTTCCAAAAAATTGATTACTTTTGAAAAGATTCTGTAGGTATTTTTTCATATTTATCCTTGTTACACTTTTTTTCCCATTCTATTTTTCTCTCCAGGCCCACTTTTTTTCCTCCTCCTCCCACTCTCTCTCTCTTGGGGTGGAATGAAAAATTCATAAAATACGACTCATGTTTTAAATTAGCTTAACAAGAGAAAATCCAAATTGTAGTGTCTACTAAAATTAAATTTTGCACTTCAGCAGTACTCAAGTTTTGGAAGCGTGGGTAAATAGTCTCAAAAGGAAGTATCATAACAAAGAATACATTTATTTCATAAATTATCAAAAAGATAAAATATTCTTTCTAAATGGATTTGCAGTAAAGAAATATTTCTCGTACAATACGTAAAGGGCGAAGAGATTTCAATTTTCTTAATGATTATAATTATGAAGATCGGTTTATGGGGCTAATCTCATTACAGTATGCTGAAGTATGTATCAGATTTTCCTTGAATACGTCAAGTTCTAACTTAATCAAATTAGTACCTTGTATTATTTATTTCGTCAATCCAAAAAAAGAAAAAAAAATACGAACCGAAACTGGTGGCACTCACCATATATCATGTCTGATTAAGTCCCCTTTCCTGTTTCATTCTAGGGTGCAAGCCATCTTAGCCTGTTTGAGATTGATTTTGTGATAGTTAACCTGACTTAATATGGATTAACATACGTTACTAGGTGTTTGACAAACATTCAAAACCAGTTAAATTAGCTTTCAAAAGCTAAGAAATAATTATTTCATAGTCTAAGAAAATTGGAATTACATATTAATTACTTTTCCATTGACGGGTTTTAGACCTGACAACAAAGAGGTACACGTGGGTCATCCACGGGTAACCCATCGTGAGCACAGCCCTGGTGTGTATGAGTAGAATTTACCTAGAGATTTGATGGATAACATTTTCTAGTACCCGTACCCAATTTACCTCTGGCCAAATATACCCACGGGTAATCTCATAGCTAAAACATATGCGCACACATAGAACCACATAATGGAAGATACAATACACACATGCACTCACACACTCAAAGACAAAATTAACATCACACACAATAGATGCACACACTAAGAGAATACACAATGTATACTTACACATAACAGATGCACGCAGACGCGTGCACTCGCACAGACAAGCACACATTATCGTATGAAGAATCAATGCCACACATGCAAACAGAAACACACAGTGTTTGAGTGTTATAGTTGCTTTGTTACTGAGTGAAAATGAAAAAATGGCAGAGCGTTCAAAAGTTAGAACGTTAAATATTATATATCAACAGGTATGTCCATGTTCGACCTGGTCTTACCTAACCTACACGGGTATGAGTAAAAATTATCTGTAAATTAACAGGTAAACAAAGTGAATGCCTATACCTATCATTTTTGCTCTGGATTGGGTCTACCGCCAGTGACAAGTAGGCTTTGCCAGGTCTATCAAGTTTGGCCAAAAACTACCAGGGCATCCCAATTAATAATAAAGACCTTTAGCACATTTATTCAAGCTCTAATTATTATAACTGCTTATAGTACTTCTGTCAAAATATCCATAACTAAGATTATTAATCTGAAATTTACTTTCGAGAATCAATCCTAAATAGACTCCTAATACATGACAACATGGGATTTGATGGATACATCAAAAAGGAAAAAGAAAAATAAGTGATTCATTTTTTTCTCTATTAACTTTCGTTCACTTTGCTACCACCTTAGTGGTTGAACCAAACCTTTTTGTTCTGATTGGTTAGTTTTATGTTTCTAGTTTCAAAAGGAACTTGAGATCTAGTAAGCCAAATCATCCTCTAGACCACATAAGTTTTTTAATTTTTTTTTTGTTATTTCTTCATCGCCGGCTCACCATTGACATCGAAGTCACCGTCGCCACCACAATGGTGTCCACTGCCACCACGATAATTATACCCACAATCGAGTATTCCCCCCCCCCCCCCAATCTCGATGAAGATGAGAATTGCATCCATATGATATACCTGGGTGGCAATTAAACGTGGCAAATGGGTATCCATGGGCAACCTATCGCTGGTACGGATTACGCGGTAGGAGTAGGATTTAATCAGGGTTCTAGGTGCAGTACATTCTTGGACCCATCCCACTACAAGAAACAGTGCCTTTAGCGACCGCCAGATGCAGTCGCTAAAGGTGTCAACGTGGTCGCTAAAGGGTTTTAGCGACCGCGTTAGAGAGGTCGCTAAAACTGTCGCTATAGGCCAGGTCGCTAAATTTTAGCGACCGCTTATAAAATTCAGTCGCTAAATTTAGCGACCACGTTGACTACATTTAGCGACCGCCATATGCGGTCGCTAAATTTTTTAATTTAAAAATTTTCTTTTTTTAATATTTTTTTATTAAATTATATTATATCTTTAGCGATCGAAAATTGCCGTCGCTAAATATTTTAAAATATTATTTTTTAATTTTTTTTAAAAATATATTAAAAGTATTTAGCAACCGCACTTATTTAATTTCGCGACCGCACATGCGGTCGCTAAATATTTTTAAATATAATTTTATTTTTTTAAATATTAAAATTAGCGAACGCTTGATTTTGGTTAGTGACCGCACACGTCGCGGTCGCAAAACCTGGCTTTGCAAAAAAAATTGCAGGTCAAATAATTTGTCCAAAACCTATCGCAGAACTAATATCTATTCATAAGCAATTAACATCCAATCCAATCGATCCAAAAACCAATTTAACCTCGGTTGAAACGATTTTGAATGAATGCGTTGAAAGCTTTCAACGCATTCATTCAAAACCGTTTCAACCCCCTGTCCCGCATTCATTCAAACAGCTTGTCGCATTCATCAAAGTATAGATAAACGTTAACATATGCATTAAAATAATAGAATTCATACAGTTACGTACTGATGATCAATTCATAACAATAAAATAACATTCATTGCATAAATCTAACCAAACCCCTATCTAAATCACTCGTCGGCAGAACAACCAGCCTCATCACTATCTTCTTCATTCCTTGATGAAGAATGCACGTTCGATCCAACAACATCTTCATTGCCCTGGGGGTCACCGGCGCTAGGATCATCGATTTCGCCCTGCACGAAGCCATACAAATGATTCAACATCATATATCAAATCAAGATCACATATAGAGCACAAAATACATAAGTACTTGAGAAAATTTGTATTACAAGTAGTTTGGACCCCTTTATAATTACATAACCGTCATCGAGCATCATCCGCATCCGTGCATCAAACATTGCGTTGAAGCGCTCTTCCTCCGTCGCAGCCGTCGCATCTGCCCAAGGACCGGTACAACTGGTCTCACCGACGATTGAGGTTTGCCGGCTAGCAACGCTCGTGCGAACTGACGAGGGTGGCCGAGTATACGGTCCTTCCTAGGACCCCCCCCCCGTAGTGTCTGACCACAACGAGAACTCGTCCACTGTCTAGCTACCGTCTGGCTGGGAGTTGGCCTAAAGTCTCTCTCTAAATAAACTCGGTATAAGAAAACAACAAAAAAATGTTAGAGAAATTCTATTGGCTGCAATCACAGAACTAATATAATAGGAATACAAAAGTAATACATGAGTTACGTGCTCACCGCAAACTGCTCGGCGCTCTAAGACACCCACTTCCCATCACTATTCTGGTGTGTGCGCTCAAAATGGCAGAGCCTCGTAGGGGGCCTCCTGTCAGGGTCCTCCTCTATCAAACTCAGCTCGTGCACGTAAATGGATGAGAACCAGCACTGTGCTTCATCTTCTTCTCATTGTGAGTCATCTCTGTGCCTCACTCACTCAGCTTCGCCCATTCTGGAGTACTCTAATGTGACACCAGCTGCCCCCATATGGTTCTGGAGAAGAACTCGGGGTTGTGGTCCCTCGTCATAGATATATCTGTCATACCCGCCCGAGCTAGCGCCCACCTCCTCACATTCAGCATCCATTTCTTGTAGTTCTCGGCACAATGCCACTCCCATGCCTGCCTCCCGAGTTCTCGCTCTCGGTCCGACTCAAATTTGAAATAGTCCTGAACATAATTCAACACAATTGAAAAACACGGTTAGTAATAAAAATTCAGCGATAATGTACTTCTAAAACCGCAAAAGTAAAGCACATAAAAAGTACTGCGCTTCTTACCAAAAACTTCCCCCAGACAAGCTCTTTGTCTGATTTCGTCCACGACCCCCACGTTGCATAAGGCTGTGGGAGGTGAGCCTTGATAATAGGACCGATCTTGGTCCTAACACAATCCTCAACAAAACTAATTACAAGAATTCACAGAGAGATACATCAATCCCAATATAAGTGCATATTACAATAAAATTGAGCTTTGAAAATTAAAACCATACTAATTGTTTCGGACATGAGCAGTAATCCTCTGCTCCGGGGTGGCTGGAAAAGGTATTCCGCGGGTGATACCTTGCGGTACGGATAAACTAGACACTGCAAAATGATGAAAAAGGAAATCATTATATTTATATATATTGCAAGTAATTGCTTTCAATCCGACACAAAACTAATATCGTCTCATCATGGTCTGAAGCAACTGATGACGATGACGGCTGCTCAGTAGTAGTCGCATCACCAATCCTAGGGAGGGGCTGACAGTGCAGAAGCAGCTCCGCGACGGCCACCTCCACGACCTCGAGGTGCATTGGATCTCGGCATATCTACAATGTAGTTTGCCCGAATAATAAACAATTTAAGTGCAAAAGAAAATTAATAACAATGTGGTTCGCCCGAATAATAAATAACTTAAGTGAAAAACTTAGTATGCTAACAATGTGGCACTGCCAACTATAGAAGATAACCCAAATTAAATAGTCAACCCCATCAATTAATAACTAATTCAATGTAAATAATAAACAGGCATGTCTAGAAGTACATTGACAAGAATTTTTTTACTTTACAAAATCAATCACTATCATTAATAGACAACGGAACATCTTCCTCCTCCTCGTCATCTTCGTCCCCTTCATCTTCATCGTCTTCTTCTTCGTCATCAATGTCTTCCTCAGTATCGTCGTCATCGTCATCATCACGGAGGGCTTCAGCATCGACCTCTTTTCCAGCATGACCTAAATCGCAAAGAGGCTCATCAACAACATCGTTATTCTTCTGAAGCGGTATCACTGTGGGAGCATCATTCTCTTGGTACATCTCAACGAACACATCATCATCAACAAAGCTTCTTTTTGTTTTGATAACAGTATGCCAATTTGGATCCTTCCTTGTCACACTCTTTGCATAGAAGACATGTGTTGCCTGAGCTGCAAATATAAATGGTTCGTAGGATCCGAGCCTTGACCTCATATTAACGTCTACAATCCCATGTCGACTAACTCGAATGCCAGGTGTAATGTCAAACCATTTGCACCTGAACATTACCAGTCGATTACTGCTGCCATAATAGTCTAGTTCAACAACTTCTTCTAACTGCCCATAAAAATCACGCTCGCTATCATTATAACAATCACCTTTGACCAAAACTCCACTGTTTTGGGTTTGTTTAGTAAGGTCAACTTCCATCGTGTTAAACCTAAACCCGTTGACAATGTACCCTTTATGACACGATACTAGTCTACTCGGGCCAGCAGCAAGCAACTTGAGACAGACATCAACTCCATCACGAACGGTCTACAACACCAAACAATTTGCACAGAGTATTAGCTTATTACATGCGGGCTATATTAGAAATGAAAAGTATGTTTTAGAACTTACGCGCTGTTGGAACCACTCAGGGAACGCATTGTTTCGCATTTTTCAAGTTGTCCATCTGATATCCCAGGGTTTGCTAATAACACTTCCTCATCGTATTCACTGCATGTTATATGGCATGGTCATTATATTATGTCAGTAAATACTATGAGAAGGAATATATGTATGCAACTACTTACACTATGAATCCTACAACTTCATTGCAATTCATGAGAGCGTATAATGTTTCGGCAATGTACTCCTCCTCGGATAGATATCGACCGCTGCTTGCTCTAAGTGCACGACTAAGATGCTTGAATATGGAAAGACACTCATCGAATTTTGTGTCGACACTATTGTCATTGCGACCAATTCGATTCATCTTTGTATCCACATCAGTCTCAAAGTAAAGGGAACAGAAGTTGGTAAGCTCCTCAAGGATGTAAGCCTCTGCAATTGAACCTTCAACCTGGGCTTTGTTTCGTACCTTTTTTTTAAGGTCAAACATATATCTATGAAAGAAATAAGGATTGATTTCAGTAATCAATGCATGTGTGCAAGTATGAAATATAATTTGAAGATGGATGGGTGACATCACCTCTCAAATGGATACATCCATTGATACTGCACAGGTCCGCCCACTCTAGCCTCATATGCTAAGTGAATGGTCAAATGCTCCATCGAGTCAAAGAAGGACGGGAGAAAGATTTTCTCTAACTTGCACAATGTCTCAACAATATTTTTCTCAAGAATCTTAACATCACTCTCTCGGAGCACCTTTGAGCACAAATCCCAGAAGAAATGACTAAGTTCAGTCAATGCTTCATTTACTGGTTTCGGCAAGAGGTCACAAAAGACAATTGGTATAAATCTTTCCATGAATACATAACAATCGTGACTCTTTACAATCTGCAAGGTTACAACAGCGTGATATATTAGATGCATAGCCATCTGGCAGCTTCAGCAGTTTAACCCACTCACACACCTGTTGTATCTGCTTTTTATCCAGTGTATATACTGCTTTGGGCAAAACGAACTTACCATTAACCATTCGTGGATGCAATTCACATCGTATACCCATCACCTGCAAATCTCTGCGTGCTTTTAAGTGATCATTTGATTTGCCCTTGACATTCATGACTGTATTAAACACATTTTCAAAAATATTTTTCTCAATGTGCATAACATCGAGATTGTTGCACAGAAGGAGGGTCGGCCAATAAGGCAGCTCCCAAAAGATGCACATTTTCTTCCAGTTGTGTTTTTTTTTTCAAAGCCAGGAAGTTTTAGACTAGCACCACACTTTACAAATGGTACCGCATCCATGTCAAGGTCCTTTACGCACATATACACTTCCTCACCAGACAATCTGTCATGTGTTTCAAAGCGACGCTCCACAATTTTATCAAAATTAAGCGGTAAGAATTGTCTGTGACACCCTCAAAAGGAAGCCTTCCCCCCGTGCTTTAAGGTGAAAGCCTTACTTACTTCCATACAATAAGGACATGCCAACCTACCGTGTGTACTCCACCCACACAACATACCGTATGCAGGGAAGTCATTGATAGTCCACATGACTGCTGCCCTCAAGTTGAAGTTCTGTTTAAGAGATGCTTCAAATGCTGGGGCTCCAACTTCCCATAAAATTTTTAACTCATCGATCAACAGTCGCAGGTACATGTCTATATTTCTACCCGGGCTCGTAGGTCCAGGAATGAGTAATGATAAAAACATAAATTGTTTCTTCATACACATGTCCGGAGGAAGGTTATACGTGACAATGATCACAGGCCACGTAGAGTAGGGTGTGCTAGAGTGCCCAAAAGGATTAAACCCATCAGTAGCGAGCCCAAGTCGCACATTTCAAACTTCTGCAGTAAAAGATGGGTGTCGATAATCAAATTCTTTCCATGCCTCTCCATCGGCAGGGTGTCTTAATAAATCGGGAACTTTGCTGCGGACGTGGCCATGCCATCTCATGTGCTTTACAGTTTTAGAAGAGTAGTACAACCTTTGAAGTCTTGGTGTCAGTGGGAAGTACCGCAATATCTTCCATGCTATCTTTCTTTTATTCCCACTGGTCGGTTTATACCTTACATGGCCAGAAACCGGACACTTGCTCAAGTCATTGTTCTCCTTCCAAAATAAGACACAATCATTATTACAAGCATCTATCTTCTGGTACCCCAAATCAAGTTTCATCATCATTTTCTTAGCACTATAGTACGTGTCAGGCAACTTCTCATGCTCTGGCAACATTTCTTTATTAAGCTTCAAAAAAGCATCAAAACCCATATCACTTAGACCATGCTCAGACTTTAAGTGTAGCATCCTTGTCACTGCAGATAACTTGGTGTGCTTTGTACTTCCATTCCATATTGGCTCCTCAGAGTCTTGTAACAGTTTATAAAATTTCTGTGCGCTCGGGTTTGGCTCTTCTTCCACATTAGGGTTACCATCGTTAAAATAGTTATCCCAATTGATGCCACTAGGCCCAGCTTCCATTACCATATGTTGATACTCAAAAAATCCCAGATCTCTAGGACTGTACTGTCTGAACTCAGCGATGACCTCTGTGGGCACCCTCAGAATTGGTTCCCCGTGCTGAGTCCAATTCGTAAAGTTACTCATAAAACCTCTATGGAACAAATCAAAAGTTACATTATCGGGGGTTTTCCAACTTAACAGCTGACAACCATTGCACGGACATTTAATCGTGTCGTCATCCACAAACTCCCGTTGATTCAAAGCAAATAGAATAAACCCGTTCACTCCATGTCTAACTCTTCTGATACCCCAATCCCACTTGGAGCAATCCTCCTTCGTATCCAACTTCTATCCACTGACATGATATATATCTCTCGTTGCTTGTTAAACCTATACAAGTCGAGTTCAAAATTAACCTTCAATTTGAAAAAAATATATTGAGTATTCACTTACAAGTGAGTGTTAATCAGGGTTAAGTAGGGACAATTAGGGCAAATTATGGCATATTATAGCTGAGTAATGTTGATTAGTGCTAATCTAGGTAGCACGGACACGGACACTGTTGATTAGTGTTAAGTAGGGCTGATTAGTGCTAATTAGGGTTATTTGGTGTCCATTGGTGTTATTTAGGGGTAATCAGTGCAAATTAGGGCTATTAGTGTTAATTAGAGCTGATTACTACTAATTAGGGCTATTTAGTGTCTGTTAGTGTTAGTTATGGCTAATTAAGGTTGATTATTGCTAATCATTTTTAATCATGGTCAATTAGAGATAATTAGGGCTGATTAGCCTAATTAGTGTTAACTAGTGCTAATTAGGGATAATCAGTGTTAAGTGGGGCTGATTAGCGTAATTATTGTCAATTAGCCCTAATCGGGGATAATTAAGGCTGATTAGCATAATTGGCAGCACTGACACGTACACTGTGTCCGACACCGACATCGACCGGGACATCACAGAGAGGTGTCAGATACGTGTCTAAAGGTGCTAGTGAGGTGTCGGTAGTTGTCAGACACCATACCTAGACTCATATAAAGTGTCGGTAGTTGTCATACACCATACCTAGACTCATATAAAGTGTCGGTGCTGCGTAGGTGCTAATTAAGGATAATCAGTGCTTATTAGTGCAAATTAGGGCTATTTAGTGCTAATTAGGGCTGAGTAATGCTAATTATGCCTAATTAGGGCTTTTTAGTGTTCATCAGTGTTAATTAGTGTTAAGTAGGGCTGATTAGTGCTAATTAGGGTTATTTAGTGTCCATTAGTGTTATTTAGAGCTAATCAGTGCAAATTAGTCCTAATTAGGGCTATTAGTGTTAATTAGAGCTGATTACTGCTAATTAGGGCTATTTAGTGTCCGTCAGTGTTGACCAGTGCTAATCAGTGTTGATTAGCACTAATCAGGATTAATCAGTGTTGATTAGGGCTAATCAGTAGCGGAACCAGAATTTCACCCCATGGAAGATGATTCTCATTAACCTAATTATCCTATGGAAGATGAACCTAATTAACCTAATTTCAACACACCATGTCATGTTTCATAAGCGCGTTAACCTAATTTTAACCCACCATTTAACTAAATCACATATCTGATCGCCTCAATCCAATTGGGTCATATCCTGCATCAACGATCTCAATTCTTAAATGCTCAATGCATAATTAACAACCTAAAATTAAAAATCAAATAATCAATGCTCAAATGGGAAAAAAGCTGTTCAAAATGCACGTATCCGATATTTCAATCCAATTGGGTCACATCCTCCTTCAACAATCTCAATTCTCAAATGAACAAGTATACTTTTAAAAATTATCAAACGAACAACTATGCTTTTTAAAATCCTAAGATAGCTAATCCAACATGCACTAGTAACAACCATCTGAAATACTAAGTCGTCTTGAAATTACGAGACATTATAAAGACAACTAACAAGGCATGTAAAGCAAAACATAATATGCATGCAACATATCCATAAGAACAAAGAAACTACAATGCAAAACATAAGATATAGACTGCATGCTTTACACATACCAATAAAACTCGTTACCATATAAAGCTTCATCACTGTGAACCAGATATGTGACCAATTTGCAGTCCCATTATGTAAAATTACCAAGTAAACAATAGTACCAAACCTTGTATAAGTTTAAGAACTGCAGATGTAATGAAAATGCTCATAATATCTTCAAGAATTGTTGCATCGAACACTTGTAGGAGCGTACAGAAAAATCAAGAACCAAATCGAATCTACTTCAGAAATTGACAAATTAAGATCAAGGGCCTTTTTGATCTGGAACCCTAACTTCTATAAGATTGACAGTAAATCTAAGTATCACAAATTAAAGATCAAACAGATTCAGATCAACAAAGAGTAACCTAACATCGATGCAATAAAAATTGAATCTAACGTATTAGAAGTTACCTTTGGGGTCTTAAACTGAACCAGGTAAGATGAGAGAAACAAAAAAGAGAGACAAAGAGCTGGGCTTGCCGGAGGTTCGCAGCGAGTTGGCTTGCCGGCAAGGAAGGGTTCGGGGAGATTAGGCTTGCCGGCGAGGAAGTGGTCTTCGGCGGCAGTCACGGTGGTTGGGAGAGACAGGCGGTGCACAGGCGGCGCACAGCTTGGCCTGGCGGTGGCAGGGAATCGTGGTCGCAACGGGGAGATTAGGCTTGCTGGCGAGGAAGTAGTCTTCGGCAGCAGTCACAGTGGTTGGGAGAGACGGGCGGCGCACAGTTCGGTGCACAGGCGGTGCACAGCTTGGCTTGGCAATGGCCGGGAATCATGGTCGCAGCGGTAGCATCGGCGGTGTGGGTGGATCAATTAGGGCAGAGAGAGAGAGAAGGAAAGAGAAAGAGAAAGAGAGAGAGAAATTAGGGCACTTTATATATCACATTTAGCAACCGCCACTTCGGTCGCTAAATACGGTCGCTAAATTAGAGACCGCTAAATCGAGTCGCTAAATTTAGCAACCGAAGTGGCGGTCGCTAATTTAGTGACTAACCCAACGGTCGCTAAATGTGTCGCCATTTTTTTTGTTTGACCCCGCCATTTTTTTCCTATACTTAGCGACCGCTGTTTATGTCAGTCGCTAAAACGGTCGCTAAATACCAATTTAGCGACCGCAATAAAAAGCGGTCGCTAACTACGGTCGCTAAAGCCATTAATTCTTGTAGTGTCCCCAGCACCCCTTAGGTGAGGTATACCCACCATTTTTTCTTCTTTCCTTTTTCTTCCAAACAACAATGCTCAAAACATGACAATAACAATTTTCACATTTGCTCTCAAGCTTTCCTCTTCCCTTGCGACTTAACGTGATATTTTTTATTCTACAAAATTTTAGACAACTAAGATTCTAAATAAGCATTAAAACAACTTCACCAAGATAGTCAAGATGGTCTGAGAACAAGGGAAAAATTGAAGGTGTGGAATTGCACCATGGAAGACACTCTACATGCAATGTTGAGAAGGAAACTGTGAATCATTTGTTTGTGCAGTGTACTTTTGTCAAACTCATTTAGCAGAAGGTGCTTCATAAATTGAGCATTAGGATACCCTTAATAAAATGGCAGCAACTTCTAAATTAGGCTACAAGATCATTCAGAGAAAAAAGCTTCATGTTAGGCCATGCAAGCTAGTTTTGGCAGTCACAGTGTACACAATTTGTATTTAGAGAAATTTGAGAATTTTCAAGCAAGAATAGAGGACTGTGGAAGTGTGTTTACAATCAATATATGATCAGGCACAGTGTACTAAGTTGGAATATGATTCCTTCATATAACATCAACTAGCAGTTACGCCATGCATGGGAAATTCCTGACTGCATATTAGCATTAGGAATGAGCATATGAATATATGTATATTATGTAGTCATCGTATGCTAAAAACTTGAGGCTAAGGGTTGGGTATACTTGTACGTAGAAAAATTGTTTTGAGATTTTATGGTTACAAAGGACATCATCTTGCCCAACAACAAAAAAAATTCACCAAGATTAAACCAAATTAGTCTTAAACATAATATTAAACCACAAAATGTAAATACAATCCAAAAATAAAAACTTAAAAACTAAAAAATCCGAACTTAAACACCAAGTAATTGGAAAGGAGAAGGGGAACCCTCGTAAGAGAGGACATCGTGGACGTAACTCATAGAAAAGAAGGTTCCAAATTAAACTTAGAATTGATTGGGGGTCAATGTTCTAAATGTGTGTCCTCACGTTAAGAGTCTTATGAGAAGGCTTTTTAAAAATATGTTACAACATTGCATGACATGCCCTGGTTGCGCTTCCATCAATGTCAAAGATGATGATGTTTGATACAGAAAACTATGAGGTGATGTTGTAACTGTGAGTGCAAAAAGAAGATCAAGAAGGATAGAAAGCTAGAGGTTTAGGGTAAACTGCTGATATATATGTCTTGAATTTATGTCCCACATCGGTTACCCACAGAAGATTGTAACTTGACCCTTAGTATATAAGACATCTTGTCCCATATTGGTTGTATAGAGAAAATTACTGCTTATCTCTAAGTATATGTAAGCTGTCTTGTATTGTATTTAAGGTCAAGAGAAAAGAGTCTTTCTTTGAGCAGGCAAACACATGACAGACACATGTGAGAGAGCGTTGTAAAACTTATTGTGCAAAGTGGATTTGAAATCTCTTAGATCTCTTGTATTCTCTTGTTTGGTTATCGTGTTCTATACGTATTTACCTAGAGCGATTTCATAACAAGTGGTATCAAGAGCATTCCAGGTTTATTTTTGGTCAAAACTGAAATCAATTTCAGAAGATAAATATGTCAACCAACACGACCATGAAGTATGCATGTGAACAATTTGATGGGAAGAAAAATTTTGGTATATAGCAGAGCACGGTGAAAGATATCCTTGTGCACCAAGGATTGCTCAAGCTGTTGCTAGGGAATAAGCTTGAGTCGATGGATCAGGACGACTGAGAGGAATTACAGGCTAAGGTTGTATCTATGATATGGTTGAATCTAGCTCCTAAGGTTAAGTACCAGATTTGATAGAGACTTCTCCAACAGCTTTGTGGCAGAAATTAGAGAAGATATATATATGTCAAAATCTTTGTTGAATTAGTTATATTTAAAGAAAAATCTATACCAATTACGGATGGATGAAGGATCAGATCTGGGTGAGCGAATATCAAAATTTAACCGGTTGGTGTCCTAATTGTCGAGTATAGATGTTAAATTTGAGGAGGAAGATCAAGAGATGTTGTTGTTATCTTCGCTTCCAAAATCATATGAGACCTTGAAGACTACGTTGCTTATTGGGAAGGAGACGTTGCTTGTTGATGATGTTATGCCGGCTCTTATAGACTCGAGCAGAGTTAATGGTACGAGTTCAAGTAGTCAAGGCGAAGTCTAGTGGTAAGTTCTGAAAATAAGAATGGTTGTGGAAGAGACAGAGGTCGGTCTAGAAGTAGAAATTTAGGACTATAAAGGACATGTCTAAGTCTCATGGAAAGCAGGACAAGTCCAATATTGAATGCTGGTATTGTAAAGAGATTGGCCATCTTGCAAGGAAGTGTCTAGAAAGGAAGGATAAGAAGAACAGAAAAAAAAAATAGGTGAACAATGCTAATGTTGCTGAAGAATATGACAAAAGCAGCGATGGTAATCTCTATTTGGTTTCCTCGGTTGAGCTGCAAGAAAATAATCTCTTATCAGTTAGAGATAATAGTTTTTCTTGACTCTGCATATTCGTTTCATATATGCCCACATAAGGAATGGTTTGATTGTCTTACTCCATGTAACGATGGTACTGTGTTAATTGGTGATGATGTTTGTAAACTCGTGGGGTAGGTACCATTAAAATTAAAATATTTGATGGAATTGTGAGAACCCTAGGTGATGTAAGGTACATATCTGACTTAGAGAAGAATTTAATTTTCTTGGGCACACTCGATTCTATAGATTGCAATATATCTATAAAAGGTGGAGTCATGAAAGTTAGCAAAGATGCCATGGTAATAATGAAAGGTCAGAAAACTAAAAATTTGTATAAACTGATAGGGAACACAATTATAGGCGGACTTCAGTGTCAATTCATGCAGGTTCTAGCATGATAACTCTGAGTCATGGCATAAACGGCTGGGCACTTGAGTGATAAGGTATGCTGCAACTTTACAAGCACAAGTTGCTACAGGGAGTGAAATCATGCAAGTTGGACTTCTGCAAATTTTGTGTGTTTGGGAAGCAAAAATGAGTTAGTTTTAAAGCTCCTTCTCATACTAGGAAAGGGGTTTTAGACTATATGCATTTGGATGTATAGGGACCAATCATGCATGTCTCAAATGTGGAAACTCGTTACTTTGTTATATTTATAGATGATTCCTCAAGGAAGTATGGGTGTACTTTATGAAGCATAAGTCTAAAGTTTTCTACGTGTTTAAGCAATGGAAGGGTAGAGTTGAAAATTAGACCGGTAATAAGCTTAAGTACTTCAAATCAGATAATGGCATGGAATACAAGGATGAGGTGTTTCTACAATTCTGTAAGGATGAGGGTTTCATCAGATACTTTTCAGTGAAGAGGACTCTAGAGCATAATGGGGTTGCCGAAAGGATGAACAGACCCTTACTGGAGCGAGGTAGATGCATGAGGTTGAATGCAGATTTGCCTAAGAGTTTCTGGGCTAAAGCTGTTAACACAGCTTGTTACTTCATCAATCGTTCTCCATCATCTGTCATTAATCACCGAGTTCCTTAGGAGATATGGTCTGGTAAACAAGTTAATTTTTCTATAATGAGAATTTTTGTTGTTTTACATTTGTTCACCTTCAAAATGAAGAACGATCCAAACTTGATCCTATGTTAAAAGAATGTATATTTCTTGTGTATGTGGAAGGATTAAAGGATACAGGTTATGTGATCCAGTGGCCAAGAAAAAGGTGATAAGAAGATATGTGTTATTGAATAAAGCACAGATGTTGAATACAAATGCAACTTTTAGCTAAAGGCAGGGTCACATAGTGGAGATGGAGTTGCATGAGCAGAGGATGAAATCAGCTGATGAGTCTACAAATGAGCAGTCTTTAAAGGATCCAGAGGAACATCCTAGTGATTCTTGAAATTTAGTCAGATATATAGAGCCATGTACCAAGAAACCAACTCATAGGTATAGTTTTGAGGACTTGGTCTTGTTTGCATTAATCGTGGGAAGTGGAGATCCTACCAGTTACAACGAGGCTGTCAAGGCAGAGGATGGTAACTCGTGGTTGATAGTAATGGATAAGGAGATGGAATCTCTATGAAAGAATCAGACTTGGGAATTAGTTAAACTTTCAAAGGGTGTGAAGGCTATTTGATGCAAGTGGGCTTTCAAGAAAAAGGAAGATTAGACAAGGCAAGACTTGTGGCAAAAGGGTATTCTCAAAAAGAGGGAATTGATTATAATAAGAACTTTTCGCTAGTGGTGAAGCACACATTTATCAGATTGATACCGTCCATTGTAGAAGCACAGAATATGGAGTTGGAGCAGCGTGATGTGAAGACAGCTTTCCTCCATGGTGATTTGGAGGAGAGGATCTACATGCAGTAACCCGAGGGCTTTATTGAGCCTGGAAAGAAGGTATGTGCGCAAGTCAAAAAAGTCCTTATGGTTTGAAGTGGTATAAGCGATTCGACATATTCATGGTAACTCATGGTTACTCTCACTGTGAGTATGATTTTATGTATATTATCAAGTCCTTGATGATGGTTCACCGTCATTGCTTACATTATATGTGGATGATATGTTGATTGATATGAGGAGTAAGTCTTGTATTCTATACTTGAAGAAATTGTTGAGCAGGGAATTTGATATGAAGGATCTTCATTCTGCCAAGAAGATCCTTGGTAAGGAGATTCATAGAGATCGAAAGGTAAGGAAGTTTTGGGTAACTCAGAAAAGTTATGTCAAAAAAGTACTTGAGAGGTTTAGTATGCTAAATTGGTTAGTACACCATTAGGAGCTCATTTTCAGTTATACTCAACCGAGGAAGATGTTGAGTATATGTCTTGAGTACTGTATGGAAATGCAATTGGTTGTCTCATGTATGCCATGGTGTGTACCAAACTTGATATATCACATGCAGTTAGTATGGTCAGTAGGTATATGAAAAATCTAGGAAAGAAGCATTGAGATACAGTGAAGTGGATCTTCCGTTACCTAGCAGGTTCGACCAACTTTGGCATTATGTTTGATCGTGATGGGGCAATAGCTAAGGTCTCTGGCTCTGTGGATTCTGATTATGCTGAAGACTTGGATTCCAGAAGGACCATAACTGGATATACTTTTATGTTCTATAGAGGGCCGATATGTTAGAAATCAATGTTACAGTCTACTACAACATTGTCAACTACGGAGGCAAAGTACATGGCATTGACAAAGGCAACTAAGGAGACATTATGGCTGAAGGGATTGGTAGAGGAGCTTGGCTTTGAGCAGCGTGGTATTTTGTTACAGTGTGACAATCAAAGTGCAATTGATTTAACAAAGAATCAGGTTTTCCATGTGAGGACCAAGCATATTGATGTACGTTATCCACAGAGTCTGGGAATAGATTAATTCTTGACAGACTGTATTGCACAAGGTTCACACTTATGACAACGCAACTGATATGCTCATGAAGACAATCACAACAGAAAAGTTCAAGCATTGCTTGAGTTTGATTCATGTTCTTTCTTGCTGAGTTCAAGGTGGAGTGCATCCCTACCTTTAAGGGGGATGCAAGTTGGAGTACCTGAAGAAGGTACTGAAGGCATATTATACTTTTCTTATGGAGTGGTTTGTTAATACAAGCTAAGATAGAGATTGGTGATAATGTCTTGTATTTATGTCCCACATCAGTTACTCAAAGAAGGTTGCAACTTGGCCCTTAATATATAAGACATCTTGTCCCAAATTAGTTGTACAAAGAAGATCACTGCTTATCTTTAAGCATATGCAAGCTGTCTTTTACTGTGCTTAAGGTCAAGAGAGAAGAGCCTTTATTTCAATAGGCGAACACATGAGAGATACACGTGAGAGAGCGTTGTAAATCTGACTTATGCAAAGTAGATTTGAGTTCTCTTAGATATCTTATTTGATTATTGTGTTCTATACATATTTATCTAGAGCGATTTTATAACATAAACAAATGAAACAATGGGTATGCCAATCACAATCTACTCTTACCCGGCTTGTACGAGTACACAGGGGTTCGAAATACGTAAAAGTCTAGAGTAAACAAACCAAAGTCCACTCACGTTTTTTTGCCCGCGGGTAAGCTTTACCTGCAGGGCACAAGTAGGCTTTATCAAGTCTAGTGGCAATAAGAGATTGAGATACTGAGGAATTTCATAGCTAATGATCTGGCGCTCGCGAGAGAGAGAGAGAGAGAGAGAGAGAGAGAGATGATGATGATGGTGACGATTTTGGCAAAGAGTTATTGAGGATTCAATGACGGCAGTATGTGCATCTGTTATTTGTAGCGAAAAATTCAATTGTTATGGTACATTGGTTGTGGTGACCATGGTCGTTGTGGTAGGTAGTGCTTATGTATGAGAGTTTTTTTTTCTTTTTTTTTCCCAGATTGGGACAGGGTTTGAGGTTTGGGTAATATAGGACTTTATAGTAGGCTAGTACGGTTTGGTGGCAGTGGCGGTGGCGGTAGCGATGATCATGAAGTTGGAATGTGATGTTGTGGTGGTGGCACTAGAAGTAAGATGGATTTTTTGGGAAATGATGGGTTGGCTTCACATTAGCTCACTAAGTTAAGGGCTCAAACTAATTTGATAGATAAATCTGATGGACACAGTAGTGCTATGTATTTCTAATATACTCCGTATGTTTTTTCCTGACACAATTTTCCTCGATAAAAACCCATGTCATTTCAACTCTATTTACTTTGAAATTGTTTGGGTTGAAAGAATACTTCGAGATACTAGTTTGGTATGTTTGAACAATTGGTACCCAAGTTGGGGTAGATTTATACTTTTTGATCTAGTTTATAATTATTCCTTTATTGGTTTTTGATGTTGTTACAACCTTCTTCTTTCTAAGATGTTTAGAATCAGAATATTGGTCCTGCTTATAAGATTTTCTAAATAGACTACCGAGTTTATCGTTTTGTACAAGATGGACCATTAATTCCTCATATTGCTAGATGAGCTGCTAGATCGACAAAGTTGAAGTGCTTACATTCGATTGGTGCATGCATGCTTCCTTTCGTTGATTTTTCCATTGAAGGTTTTCTTTGGTAGCTCTTGATACGTGAGGGGTTAGGCCTAATGTCTCCTTATACCTTCGGTTTTTAATAAATGAAATCTATCTCTAAGCCAATTCAAAGATAAATGTTAGATATGATTCATTTTTGCTTCCTTTTCCTTTATATATTGTTCATAAAATGCTTGACTTCCAAAATAATGCCCAAACTGTGGAAGGAAGCTAGTACTTTCTAAGTTTACAGAAGGTACTATTCATGGAGTACTTCATTTGTAGCCCTTCTCGTGAGTTTTGTAGAGGAGAGCAAAGAAGAAAAGGAAAGACATTTTTTATAATCTTGTTTGTGAGTTTAAGAGAAAAAAGAATGAACAAATTTTGGCTCCTACCCGGATTGTAGGAATCTTCCTTCAACCCCATGTATAGTGACAATTAATAGTCATTAAATATTTTTAGTGGCTTTTCTCCTAACACTTTTAACAAAAATTATTAGCAGCACATTTTTAGCGTCACTAAATAAAAGTTACTAAAAATATTTAAAGACAATTTATTGTCACTATATAGGAGATAGAAGGAAGATTCCTTCAACCGGGGTAGCAGCCAATTTTTTTCCAAAAAGAACGCATCATTCTTTTATCCTGTTTATGGATTGAGTAGGAAAGAAAAGAAAGACTCCATATTACATATATACTTTTGTATTACATTATGATAATTTAACAAAAGTCTATAAAAGCATGATCTGAAAATGAACATGATTCTTATAAAAAACAACTTAGTCATCAAGGGCATCACACCATACTAATGCAATAAGTTTTATGTCACCGGTTAATACCACAATAAAAAAAATATACAAACTAACTATTAGTTGACTACAAACGTTTGAACATCCAAAACAATCATTCGTGAAAAAAAAAAATTACGGTCAAAATGACAACACGATATAATCAACGGATAAAACGATATAATAATTAAAATTTTCTCCACAAAAGACATTGCATTTCATTTTGCATCAAAAAATTCTTTTTTTGCAAGTTTGCATGTGGATTAGGAGAGGAGGGGAGGGGAGGGGGGGGGGGGGGGGGGGTTGGTTCTCTACTTATGCGAAAAGGCAAAGGCAATAACAAAAAGAGCCAAAATTTTGAGGATATGACAAAAAAACTTAATTCGTGTTTCGAACATTTGACCTTGATTACAATGGTTGAACATTTTATCTAACAAATATATCTTTATTTAATTTGCCGGACGTGAGTAAATTAGATTGTACATTTGACCTATAGAGGTGGCTCTCTTTCTTTTTGTTCTTATTTTGGCCACTTGATCCTTTTGTCTGGTAATGAGCACATTGGGTCCCTTTCCCCTTATGATTGAATAGATTGGGTTCAAACTCATAATATATTTGATCCTTTGGTTTGGTAATGAGCAGATTGGGTCCCTTATCCCCTTGTGATTTAAAATAGACTGCGTTCATACTGCTAGTATACATGAAGCCAAAAACACTATTATGTGCTATATGATTCTCCAATATAAAGGTATTTTACAGTCTTATTCGCCACATGTGTTGCTGTTGACATGCAACTGTAGCAAAACAAGTTATATTCCTTAGGTTGAAGAAACACTTTTCACAAAAGAAAATGACAGTTTATTCAGTAATGCAACTGTTTATCTGGCATCATGTTTATACTTGTTAGCGACTATCACCATACGGACAGACATATATGTTAGAGATGCACGTGTGAAGTTATGTTTGTTCATTGCGGCTGAGTGCAAAAGGCAAGTTGGACATACATAGATGGATAGATCAAGTCTTGTCAGCTTAAGCTTTGAGATCAAGACTCGTAAGGCCTCATTTGTAGTGGATGTTTGGCACCCCTGTACTCTCCCTAACAACACGAGGTGTAAAAGTAGGCATGCTTTTTGACATGTCGTGCACAATTTAAGGATTTTAGGTAATTTATATTACTGGCAATCTTAGGATATGAATGAACCATAGCAATTTAATCCAAATCTTTTTGTAAAACACTTCAATATGACTCTAGTTACCACAAGGTTACAAGGTCCCTGGTACAGATTACAGAACCAACTGCAAACAAATATTCCCTTACAATTCGGGAGCAGAAGTTTGTTTTTAATGTTATTTGAACTTCATTTTAGATAGAAGTTTGTTTTTAATGTTATTTGAACTTCATTTTAGAATTTGAGCTCCACAAATATAGTTAAGGGCTAATTATACTTATTTTTATGAGGTTATGGTTTAATTATAGTCAAAGACATTATGTTTCAAAATGTAACATTCTGTGACCAAAAACCCTAATTTTGTAACACTTATATCCATCCGTTAGAATTCTATCCAAAAAAGTGTATTTTTTTATGATGTCATCGTTATGTATTTTTAAAATGACAATACTGCCCTTTACTGCATATACTAAATAATTATACTTATGTCCAGTATAATTGTTTAAATGTTCAAATTAGGATTAGATTTTTTTAGGCAAATTATACTTATGTCCAATATTGGTTTAAATGTTCAAATTAGGATTATGATTTTTTAGGGTTTGTATAAAAACCGTAATTTTCAAATTAGGGTTTCAAATTACCCTAATTTGGAAATTAGTTCAAAACCCTAATTTTTAACTCTTCAATCTAAGTCCACCCCCACCCAACGGCCGGCGCCTCCCTCTCCCCAACCACGCTGCCCACCCCCTCCCTTCCCCTCAACCCCGCTGCCTACCCCTCCCTTCCCCCAGCTCGCCCCCTCTCCCTCCCTGCCGGCGCCACTACAGCCACATATGTCGGTCAAATCCATACTTGACGCTACCCACGCCGTTGCCCCTCCCTTTCCCCACCCCTCTCCCTCCCCGCCTATGACAATGAGCCCTACCGCCGCACAACAAGACCACCGCTCTGCTTAACAAAACATAGCTATACCACAGCTCCAAAGCAAACTCATCCAAAAAGTCTACAAAATCCGCGTATGAAGATTGGAAATCCTCCTTAAGCCATACAAATAGTATGCTCAACAAAAGCAAATGCAGATTCTTAAGACTCTTTGGCACCTTGGATTATAAGCAGAGCTTGCACTTAAGTTAGTAGATGAAATTAAAATGGAATTTTAATTTTAATTAGGGGCAATAAAGTCTTTTCGTTAAAAACGTTATGTATTTTTGTATTTCGTCTGATCAACGGACATAAGTGTAATTTGTCCAAACTATTGTCCTTACCTATAATTATACTCTAACCTCAGGGATATAAATGTAATTATCCCTATAATTAAAGTGATGATACAACGACCTTCAAAAATGAAAGCGAAGCACTAGTATTGATTTATTTTTTTCTTACCCAGCATCAAAATGTTTTCTTCAGCCAACCAAATGCTGGCCTGACAACCTACAAGATTCACTAGGTTCCGACTTGAAACCCTATCTTGGAACTAGACTTGTCCCACGAGATAAATGAACCTAAATTAGCAGCTTCATGAGTTAACCGGTTACATCAACAAAGAACACGCAAGACCGAAGCCATGGGAAACCGTCTGTATCTCTGTATGATAACTTCGAAACTGTGCTTGGGCTGGAATGAATATTAGTAACAACATATGCAATACTTCAGCGTCACTTTGCACTCAGAATACTTCTGAACCGTGCATCTTTGGCATGGGAAGTGCTTCCCTGATTCCCACAGCCTCCAAAATGGGTACAAGCACCTTCATTGTCAAACCATCGGCATCTCTAGCAACAACACCAAATCTCTTGCACAATTCCCGTCCTCATTACCAACAAGAAGTTGGGTCAGCGAAATTCAGGGTCTCAATTCAGATATACGACTTGGGTTGGAGCCTCTTGCCCATCGCTTTTGTTGAGAGAAAATATATGTTATCGCTTTGCATGTGCTCCGCATACTAGTTTCCCGTGCGATTCAGGCCCGACATTTGTACAGAAGCCGAGGGCTCAAACGTATGTCGTGGCCTTGTAGGTCTCCAAAGCACAATACTCTTTGCAGGTTGGATCAGAGCCTTATGGTCCTGTCATTTTTACTGTATCAAAAAATTCATGTCCTTCTTAATAGCCGGTATGTCTCAATGTTAGTCTAACTAATGTCATCAATTTGGGGGTTAACCAAAACGAGATGTCTAGCTCTAAGGTAGCATTTGAAATCACTTCCAGTTTTAGTTTTATGTTTCTAAAACGATAAACATAAAAACCAGTTTAGTTTTATTTTTTACAAAATAAATGCGTGTTTGATTACGCAATTTTTATTTTGAGTTTTTTTTTTATCTTGGGTGTTTGATTACCCAGTTTTTATTTTGAATTATTTCTTTGATAGTGATTTGCAGTGATGGTGGCAGGGCGTGGCGGTGGCCGGCAGTGGTTTGCAATAACGGTGGCCGGCGGCAGGAGGTGAGCGGTGGCTGTGGCGGTGGGAGGGGAGGTGGTGGTGGTAGTAGTCTCAAAATAAAAACTAAAACTCATAAATGGGGAGTTTTCAAAAATAACCCTATTTTAAAAACTGAAAGAAAAAAAAAAGAAAACTGTGTGCTAGACACTTTTTTTTTCTCCAGTTTACAGAAGTGGAGAAAAAACTGAAAACGAAAACTCCATTAAACAGAGCCTAAATTAGTCCTTTCGTGTCAAAGAGTGATAGCTTGTACGTACTTGGGCGTTGTATCATTCTTTTAGACAACATTTTTTTCTTTTAAATTTTTCAAAGTTGATGGTAGACCGGTATAACATTTAGAGGCGGCCAAGCTAGGTCTTAAGTTCAATTATCTTTGCAACGTTGAATACCCCACTATTTACTGCTATTTTGCCGCTAATTTATCTGTGCATTCGTGGTGCTACACCTCAGATTTTCTCTTATTCATATGCCTCTTCACGTACATGCACATGATGAGAAATGCCACAATACTGGTCACCGAGGCCATTTTCTATGAACTTAAGGGCAAATGAGCCTCTGCATATTTTATCCAATAATAAATATATCTATCTAGTCCAAATAACCGCGCCCAAGTTGATTGAAAACATCTGCCCTTCGCCTCTTCCCGAGTGGGAACAGAAATGGCTTTAAACTAACAGATTTTACCCGCGCGGCCAAGTCCTTCTATATTTTTCTAAGCTTTCTGGTCAAGTTACTGGTTCTATCTTTCTAGGTGTTGCACCTCGCTTTTCACTCAAAACTGGTCATCTGAATACTTAAAATTCCAAAACTGGTCATCAATATTTTCTCTACTTTTGGATATCTTGTTTGACCAAATACCCCTTTTAAGCAGTTACATTAAATACATTCTTATCTCATAACATTGCAATATTTGTTCAAATTGTTCATTAAAACACAAGTTCAAAGGAGTCACATTGAGTTGCGTTTATGTTTTTACAAACGGGACATAGCACATTAAGATGGTACTTTAGCCAAAAACGACAAACATTTTATCAAACGATAGATCATGTTGGTTAGACGCATAGGAAATAGGAAATAAAGTTGTGCATGGGTTAGCGGGATTGCAAAACTTGTTCAAAAATTTTAAGCCCGGATGTACGAGTTTCTTGCTTTCGTTATGGCGTCCATTCTCAAAGATCTACCTCTGTTGAATCTTAATTAGGTCGTTGGTGCTCCTCAAAGAAGAATAAAAAATAGGTGCAGAATTTAGTAAAGGACACAAAAACGACCTCCCATTAATTGGTTTATTTAGAGACGCTTTGCAAGACCAGTCGAAGTCTTGAATCATCATTGCACGTGACTTTCTGTACCAAGGTCAAGAAAATAATACCTCTACTACATTATATTTGTTATCGGAGATAGGAATATCATATCGATTCAAGCCGTATGGCATCCTGACAAAGTCAAGCGACAAAGGCTAATCAAGAATGAAAAAGTACTTCCATCGTTTCTGGGAATGAACCTGAAGACATTTTACAGGTGCTTTTGGGTAAGGTTTAACTCCCATATTCGGGAAGGTGACTGCCTTGCATGGCTACCCAATCTTGTATTCATTCATGCATGCATGACTACGCTTTACTTTCAATATTTAAGAATCACTTGAAAGGGAATAGGAAAGTAAATCTTTAACTTTGAAAAGGTTAATTCACCAAAAAAAAAACACAAAAACTTTGAAAAGTCAGATGTTATGACAAAATTGTCTAATATATAGGAAAATCCAATTCCTTGATGAGTAGAACCATCGTCATGAAAAAGACGGGGAAAAATTACTCCACTCCACGGTTTTTGACTTGTTACCCTAGCTACCTCTCACCTATGACAAATCATACTAGCTTTCTACAACCGTGTTTGAGGCTTAACTTGCCCCGTCAGTGATATTTTTGAACCATTTAGTCGTCAAAAGAACTTGAAACCCTGAGAAACGTTGTTATCATCACCACTACCAAGGCCATTATCCCCTATACGAATCACCACCACCAACTTGATAGGTTTGGGATTTTATTAAAGAAAAAAATTGGTTTTGCCATTTGATGTGCTTTAGTTTTTTCTTTTCTTTTCAGAATAGTAAAAAATATATATCAGGATATGTTTTAATACAGAATATACAAGGAGTAGCTAAAAAAGTAAAGGACGGGTAAAATGGATGGTACCTAGGTAGATGTATCACTACTTTCATCACTTGAAACCATAACATCTGTGTATGCCCCCCCCCCCCCCCCCTGTGGATGGTACCTAGGTAGATGTAAAGGCAACCATACCAATACGATTATTTCCACAACCCTCGGTCGGCTTAGTAATAGATATAGCACAAAAAAAAGTGTTCAACAGAAATGGACTGGCACAATTACGAGAGATATACAATGGAATAAGTGGAGGAAAAAAATGTTAAAACTGGACTGAGCTTGGCAAAGAAACCATAGCATGGCACTTAGCTAATTGATGGAGCACCTTGTGGAATGAGGGAGTGCCACGCACATTATGGAACAGATTACGAGTGCACACCAAACTATGCTCCATAGAAAATTGAGCATCCCTGAAAACGAACTAATTTCGGCCACACCAGATAACCCAAAGTAAGACCATGACATGCAAGAGCCTAAAAAGGTCGCCACTATTACGAGAAATGGGTTTTCGAAGCCAATGCAAAACCTATAGAGATGTCAATGGGTCGGGCTTGGGCCGGCCTAGCCCGGGCCCATCGGGCCTACCGTGAAACCTAGCCAGGGCCGAGCCAATGAGGCTGCAAACCAGGCGGGCTAGATGAAGAAGAAATCTGGGCCCAGTCCAAGCCCTGCCCTAGGCCCAATATCTAGGGCCTGGCTTGGGCCGGGCCAAGGCCCTATTCTTTTTTTTGCATCGCTTGAATTACGGTAATTTCTTGTTATTATTTAAGTAAATTGTAATGTAGTACTATAACTAGAATTCTTGTTATTATGTAAGCAAATTGCTCTCTCTCTCTCTCTCTCTCTCTCATTTACATCTCTCATTTTTAAATTTCTTCTTTCATATACTTTAGGCATGTTCAATATTTACAATTTAACGAACCTAATTTTTATCATTTTATTTCATTATAAGTCATTTACATGTATGTATGTATGTATATACATATTTATTTGTCTCTCATTTTATTTTTTATTATATGTTATACCTTTTTATATTCTTCTTGGTGAGCTTTATTAATAAAATCTTAACACATAACAATTATTACTATTTGAAAGAGACTATTTCTACTATTTGATATTTTACTTCTTCTTTCGTTGCTGAAAGAATAACAATTATTTTTTAAAGTGATTGAAAACTCATAAAAAGTTGAAAATAATATTATTATTTTACTATCTATTTTGTTATTATTATTTAATAATATAAATACTAGCTTTTTATATGTATTTTAGCAGTTATTTTTTTACGCATGGTGTCAATACTAATTTATATGTAAGAGTGTGGAATTAGTCGATTTGGTATTTATTGACAAATAAGTTCAGCCCTATCGAAGACCGCCAAGGCCATTTTAAGGAGGCTCATGATTTCTCACGGTTCGATTGTAATCTTTGTAATCTAATTCTTATTTTATGTCAAACATATCTTTGATTATTGTACCAAGGAAGAACGATCATTATAATTCATGTTCAGATTCATTACTCATTCGATCATTGTTGGACACGCACACTTATATATAATAATACTGAGCCAAAAGAGAGTCTATGTGTAGGGCCAAAAGAGGGCCTGTGTATAGGGCCAAAAAAGGCCAAAAGGGGGTCAGTTTTCGGGCCAAAAGAGGGCCGGGCCAAACTCGAGCCATTTTAGGGCCGGACCGGGCCGTGCCTGTTTCTCAAATAATTCGGCCTGGCCCTGGCCCTGGCCCTGGTCCAAGCAAGCCCTAAGGGTTAGTGCCAGTCCGGGCCAAAAACGGGCTGGGCTAGGCCGGGCCAGCTCGCAGGCCGTCGGGCCCTTTTGACATCTCTAAAAACCTAGGTAAGAGCTGAACTCGTCCGATGTGCATCTTGACCACTAAAATTATGCACTCAAATACTATAATTTTGAAGAACTGCAAAAAAATATACGATCTCGAGTTTCCAGTAAACAAAGTGGGCAGTGCTAATGCAAAAATTTCCATAACTGTAATGAGCTTTTTTGGTAGTGGCGGTTTCCAGACTTTACATCAATTAGTGGGAGACACAGGGCTAACAATAGATAGTATCCATGTCCCACGCTATTGAGTGCTCAACGCCTTGTAAAAGAGGTAGCACCCTTAGCATGTGGCCAGACAAAAACATCCTCTGTACTCCTGAAGGAACTAGTCATTAGATAAGAGAAACTATTGGTGGGGGGAATGTAAGTAGTAAAACAGACATTTTCCACATGTGTGAGTTTGGAAAAATGAAAAACAAATCATAAATGTGACAATGCTCATTTAAGTCAGAAACAAAAGGGAGACAATAGTTCAGGGGGCATGTCGGGCAGCCATCAATCCATCCAGATAGAAATTTAGCACCCATTTCCTATTTTCTATTGTAAACCATGCTTAAGAGTTCGTTGACCAACTAAAATACTCCGCCAAATCCAGGATCCTTACCTCGGGTTACGGGCATTAAAAATGACACACACACACACACACACACACACACACACACACACACACACACACATATATATATATATATATATATATATATATATATATATATATATATAAAGCTGAAACATTTATTCAAAATTGCGACACGTAGGATTTTTATAACTCTAACTTGGCGACAAGTAGAACTTTTTAAAAGTCTTCTCCTTCTAACACGTAAGATTCAACTTTGCATGTGATAGTCCCATAACTTAGTTATTCTCTTTATTCAGAGTTCAACTCTTTTGAATTAAATATATAAAATTCAAGAATCCTATTTATTTTGGTATTCTTTTCTTTTCTACTCTATTTAACTCTTTACTATAATTTATTATTAAAAATTTTGTAGGTATAATTTATGGAATATTTTAAAACTTTATAAAACTAAAAACTAATTATACACCTTCTAAAACTCTACCTAATCAATATACTTATACATTAGGCCTTAATTTTGATTATTAAAACCTCAAAAGCACTTTAAAATAATAATATAAAATCTCAAAAATGTAAAATATGAAAATCATACCCTACTTACTAATTCTTTAGTATGATCATTGGTCCAACTTTTCTATTTAACTCTTTACTATAATTTATTATTAAAAATTCGTAGGTATAATTTATGTAATATTTTTAAACTTTATAAAACTAAGAAAATAATTATACACCTTTTAAAACTCTATCTACTTCAACTTTGTAAGTGGTAGTCCCCTAATTTATTTGGTCTCTTTATTTAGATATTTAGAGTCCAATAATCAACAATCCTATTTATTTTGGTATTCTTTTTTTTTCTACTCTATTTAACCCTTTATTATAATTGATTATTAAAAAATTTGTAGGTATAATTTATACAATATTTTTAAAGTTTATAAAGCTAAGAAATTAATTATAAATCTTCTAAAACTCTACCTAATCAATATACTTATACATTAGGCCTTAATTTTAATTATTAAAATCTCAAAAGTACTTTAATAACAGTATAAAATCTAAAAAATGTAAAATAAAAAAAATCATACTCTAATACTAATTCTTTAGTATGATCATTGGCCCGACTTTGATAAATCTTATAAAATTAAAAAAAATCAAATCTACTTCTTTAAAGCTCTACATAATCTGAAAAGGCTTCATTTTGGACTACTAACTTCTTACAACAAATAAAATAAAATCTCACAAATGTAAACAATTAATCTTTACAAATTAAAAGGTAAGCTTTTCATAGGGTATATTTTTGTTTTTACCTCAATCTTTTAGTTATGCAAAACATCATCCTATTTGTTTTGGTATTTTTTTCTTTTTAAAGAAATATTATTTCTCCATAAGCTTTATTGTAACTTTCGTCTTTTTGCACCAATTTTCTTAAAATCTAACATGTTACGCACAATATGAACAAAATATTTAAAACCAATTATATTGGATCTCTAAGAAAAATTAAAATCGATTGAAGAATAATTTGTGACAAGCTGAGAATAAGTTTGTAAAATAAAAGAGATGAAAAGATAAATTAGTTATAAGAATCTTTTACCCTTCATAAACAACTACAAAAAGAGAGAAGCCTGGGTGACCCTGGGTGGTAATGGTATAACCGAAATATCGTTGCTGGATGTAAGAGTGTGAGGGTTGCTGGATGTAAGAGTGTGAGGGTGGCAATATATGCAATTATGCGAGTGATCAGTCATGCTAATTACGATAGTGATAATTGTTGTGGTAGAATTTGAGTGTTGGTGGTGAGATTTGGATTATGTAGTAATAACATGTGGCTTTAGCAGTGTTGGCGTGTAGTATGCTGATGCTTTTGGTGGTGATAGTCATAACTAAAAGGTGGTAGTACAAGAGGTGATGGTTGTTGTTAGAGTTGCTGTAGTGGTAGCGCTAAGTTGTTTTGAGGTAATATTAATTTACATTATAGTACTTATTGATAAGTTATGATCTAAACTGGATTGAACAAGTGATGAACCTAAAAAAGCTAACGATAGAAACATGAAAGGGCATTTGTAATGGTAAGATAACGCTAATTAAGGTATTTGAAGGTAGTGTTAGTGTAGTATTCATAGACAGGTTACGCCGAGAATCTTACACTGAAAAGCAATGAGCTTAAATAAAAACATAATGACTTTATGTTAGTTTTACAAGCAACTTCAAGGTGCATAAACTATATCCAGGACTAGAAGCAGTAAAAAAAAATTTCCTTAGAATGACTTTTATCTTTCGATTTTGATTTTGGTCCCACATTTTGATTCCTTAAAGTTTCGTTAATTAGGCAAGACAATGTTTTTCTGGTTAACCACTTTCTAACCCCTGGCTACACTAATATAATATTTTAATGGTATCTTCATTAAGTCATGTTAGCAACACTTTAATAAGTTATGTATAGATAGAAACACTTTCAATGCTATTTTTCCTTTTCATTATGCACGGGACAAATAACATACACAAAGAGTTTCTCATGAAGAAAGAAGATGAGTGAATTTGACATTTATGCTAATAGGAAGATTGAGGTTCATATACACCACCAGTTAATAAGTTATAACACTCTTTACTAGATTAAACTCACAACAAAACTAGAAGTGATAGTACAAATAACTGACTTTTTTTTTAAATTATATTGGTTCCGGATATATCATTGATACATACTAACGATTATATCTACAAAGCTATAAATATTAAACTAAAAAATTTAAATTCAGTTAAATAGTAGTACAAGATTGTTGTCATATACCGTAGTGAAACATTAATGAAAAGGCATCCTAAGTCGATAAGACTTTTAATTGTAATGTTCACATCTTATTTGTGAGTAAAAACTGATCATATTAAATCATGTATTCTACCTTTGTTGCTAAGGTATGCTTTTATAATGCTAATTTTTCAAAAGTTCTATTCAAAGACAATCTTCTATATAATGAATTTCTTGGCTGCAGCTCAAAAAATAACAGTTATAAACAATCTATAAAAATATTTTTAGAAAGTTAGGGAAATTAACAGTTGTAAAATATCTATAGAAATAAATATTGGACAATATTTGAAAAATTAAAGAACGCCCCGTGTGTTGCACGGGTCCCTTAGCTAGTTTGATTAAAGTATCTTCCTTTAAGAATCCTAGCAAGAAGACTATCCAGGCTAGTGCAAATTTCCATGCTTGTTTCATTAACAGGCCTTGATTGAATAATTTAAAGTTCCAAAAACCTAAGCCTCCCAGACTCTTAGGAAAACAAAAAATACACCAGGGAATCCAGTGAATGTAGCTACGGCTCACATCACCAAACCACCAAATGCGGGCTAAAATTTGGTCTAACTTATTACAAATTGCCACAAAAAAATTTGTACATAAACATATAGTGTACAAGGAGTGAGGAAAGAACAGAGCAGATGAGGGTTTCACGGCCTGCCTTATTGAGAAATAACCCTAGCCAATGTGCGCACCTATCTAGAACTTTCCACACAATACTCAAAAAATCTCTTTTTTATGGACCACAATATCCAAATTGATACCCAAGTATTTCCAAAATCTTATTTTGCTTTAAAATCAAAAGCATGCTCTATCAAGGGCATAAACTCAAGAGACGTATTAAGGCTAATCTTAAGGCTTGATTTTTCCCAATTTATATGTTGACTAGACATCAAACAATAAGAATCTAGAATAGACTGAACCTCAGAGATGTTATGAGTCGCATTCTTGTGAAAACTCAGGAAAAAATAAACATCATCAGAATATATTAAGTGCATAATTGTTGGAGATAACCTACATGTGTTAATTCCCTTTATTAGACCAAGTTGTTCAACCTTCACTAAGGCCATGGACAAGACCTCAGCACATAGAATGAATAAGAATGGCGATAAAGGGTCCCCTTGCTTGATCCCCTAGGTCGGTTTAAAAGCAAGAGTAGGGATGCCACTGACCAAAATCTAATAAGAGATAGTAGAGACACACTCAACTACAAGATTAATCCAAACCTGAGGAAAACCAAACTATAGAAGAACTTCATGAGGAAAATCCCAGCTCACTCTGTCAAAAGCCTTACTCATGTCTAATTTAAGAGCAATTAGAACCACGCCTCCAGTCTTTCAGCAGTGGACACTGTTGGTAAGATCTTGAGCGAGCAAAACAATATTAGCAAGCCTACGTCCTAACACAAAAGCATTCTGAAAAGAAAAGAATATCCCCTATAATAGGCGACATCCTCGAGACTAGGACCTAGAGATGATCTTGCATTACAAAGATTGATAGGACGGAAGTGAGCATGGGACTCAAGAGGGTTCTTCTTAGGGATTAAGAAAATGAATGTCTGGTTGACTTTTGCAAGCATTCTTCCTAAGTTAAGGAAGGACATCACAGCAGGGGTGATTAAAGGACCAATAATAGACCAACAACGTGGTACTCCGAGGAAGGAATACCATCTGGACTCGGTGCCTTGAGCTTTCCTAACGCAAAAACTACCTTCTTAATTTCATCCCGAGTAAAATCTTGAGTAAGAAGATGCACATGGAACGACATAACTGAGTGAAATGAAAATTGCTACAAGTACAATCTAATATAATCAATAGTAGGTGAATGATAATCTGACACAGATAACAAATGCTAAAAATAAGCAAATAAGAGAGATTGAGTAGTATCCTCATCATAAATGACCACACCACTATTATCGTTGAGAGATGTGATTTAATTAACCCTACGATGAACAATTGTAGAGGTCTGAAAAGCTTTGTATTCCGATCCCCTACTTACAACCAATCAATCTTGTCATCTACTCCCAAAAAACTCCTTATTGATAAAATAACAACCACTATTGAGTATCATTGAATTACGCTTGTCAGATGATATAATTTGGCAGAACCCTATTCTCCTAAGAGTTTGTTTTTAGACATGACCTGAAAAAGAGGAGAGCCAACGAAGGCAAGAGCCTGATATTCCTAATGTAGGAAAGATCTGAGGAGATGAGAACCACATGGCTTCAAATCTGTAAGGTAAGGGGTACTTGAGAAAAAAAGGATCGATATCACACAAAATCAAGGCATGATTAGATCGTTGTATCTTTAGATTCCTAACTAAAGCATGCGAGTAAAGCACAATCCATGAAGGAGAGGCTATAACTCGATCCTACTTTTCATAAACAAAGCCTCTAGCTAGAGAATCCCGGACCTAAGTGAATAAAGGACCATCCTAACATACATCAAAAAGGCCAAAAGACTCGAGAAAATCACGAAAAGCCTGAACACCTGGGATGATAGTTGAATTACCACCCGTTTTCTCAGAGGGTGACAACACTTGATTAAAATCCCCGCATAAATGGAAAGGACCCAGTAGTGGGGATAAAACAGCTGAAATTTATGGACATATTGATGCCCGACTCTGAACCCGAAGGTGACCATAAACAAACCAAAATAAACTATAGTGTCGTTCAAACCCTTACACGAGGATAAGATGAAGTTTTTGTGCACCAAACCCACCTAGCCTGTTTGCGAGTTTTAAGACGAGAGAAAAGAAAAGAAAGGAAGAAAAGGGAAAAGAAGAGAAGGAAAGACAATTATCCTTCCTCTTGTTTGTGAGTTTAAGAGAGAAAAGAACGTATCATTATTTTCTCTTGTTTGTGAGTTCAGCTAAAAAGAAAAGAAAAGACACCTGATTACGTATATACCCTTATACTACATTGTGACAATTTTAACAAAGATTATGAATGTATGATCCTAAAAAAACATGATTTTGTTAGTAAAACAATTTAGTTATCGATAAATCATTCAAAATACATATCATACTAATTTCATAAGCCTTACATACCTGATTAATGTCATCACGTAAAAAACAAAAATAGTCATGAGTTCACCACAAGCATCCCAACATTCAAATCTAATTAATGTCATACTAAAAGCGAAATAACCAGTTATGATTCAACTCTAGCATCTAAAACAATCATTTGATTGTAAATAAAGTTAAACTTCCATAGGAAACCCTAAATCTAAAAAGTCATTAAAAGTTTAGTCTTCATTATCTCAAGGGTAGTGTAGGCATTATTAAAATGTTACTTATGAGAGTTTCATTTCTCTCTGTTTCTTTCTAATTTTGGGAGGAAAGATTTAGGACAAAAGAAGCCCAAACTTTCCTCCCCTTTTATCTTCTTTTCTCTCCTTAAAAAAACTTACAAACTAGAGAAAAGGGAGGAAAGTAGTCACTTTCTTTTCTTTTCCTTCCTTTTCTCTCTTAAAAAAAACTCACAAACAAGCTAACCGAGAGAGGAGTAGAATCATGCCGACCTAGCCATAATCCACCCTAACCCAACTGGGTCTATACTAATAAAATGACTAAACCACAGTCTCCAAAATAAAAAACCCAACATTAAAAAATAACATATTTGTTTCCATGAAGAAAACAATATCCGAGTTTTTCTTATGGATCACATCCACATGTACATCTGTATGAACTGTGGTGGCTTGACCCATACCACCACAGTTCCAACAAAAAATCTTCATAGAGACACTCGTGGTTGGTAACGCCCAACCACCAATGGCACAAAAAGAATACTGGAAGGGTTCGACTGATCCACCATGACATCATGAAGAACACTAAGCCTATGCAGGTCATCTCCTTATAGACCGACACAAATGCAGGAAAAATGGTCCCAGCAATAACTACCCAAACTCATATAAGCAAAACTTGCCAAGGCCAAGACTTTAAACCTAGCCCCCATGCCCAAATTTCAAAGCCTCAACTACAGTAATACCGAAGAAAAAGGCATGGAAATTGAAGACACCGAAGGTATAACCGGATTCACACCAATAAAAATTACTGAATCAAAAGGACAAGAAGGAGGGGACAGACCTTAGAGAAAGCCAGGGGCATCAAATAAATGGCTCCGTTTGATACCCACCACGAATTCCTCGGTGCTGTCATTCCTCTCCTATTTTTGTGAGCCCGAAGGAGGAGGAGATAGACCCTCTATCTCATACTGTAAAAGAGGCAAAGACTGCAGATGGTCCACAAGCAGCGGACACACATCCTCATGCTTGTCACAAAAGTCGCTAAGGAATATGCTCATCCTCATAACCCATCTCCTCTTTGGTTAGAAATAAGCTGTGTTTGCTTTAGTGTATAGCAAAAGTTGGTTGCTATCAATTAGATGGTTAACACTTTATAGGAAATATGCATTAAATTGGCAAATACATATGTATGAAAAAGAGAGTCTAGTTGTTATGACATAAAACCAAATCTAAAATTTGTTAAAATTTTATATTTTCCCTGGTCAATCGCCCTAACTGCCAATGCATATGTCTCTGTTGCCCACGAAATGGGGTTCGCTGCTAAGCGGAGGTGCCACAAAGGATGCAGTCTGAGTTAGCTTCCAGGTAGGCAAAGTGGGAGACAGCAATGATGTAATAAGGGCTGAGAGCAAGGCTCCCAAGACAGGTTATGAGGGCTGGCAGAGCTGCGCAAGCAGGGCTGTGCAAGGGATGCAGCGTCAAGGGTCCAGTGACAGAAGTTCAAATGTGTTTCTCTTACTAAAATTCCAGAGAGAATAGGCTTTTTAGAGAGAGAAAGTGAAAATGTCAAATGAGAGAGCCGGCTTTGAATAAGCTCCAAAGTCCACTATTTATAGGCAAAAATATGAATGTGTCATAAGTTGACATGTGTCGTCCCCTGGGAGGGGCACATCGCCATGGGGGTCCAAAGTACTGATTATCCGTTGGACTGCAGGTCCCCAATTTTGTGATGCCCTGCCCTGCCCTTGCAATATCTCTCTGCCTGTCTGAGGAGACTGATCATGCTGCAGTAGCATGGTCAGAGTAGCCCGTTGCCCAGCCACCAGTCCAAGCCCTTACAGAATCCCACGAGGTGTGTCAAGAGACACCCGCAAAGGACCTGACAGCGTTGAGGGTTGCCCCTGTAGCCAATTGCTAGGTGGACTAGGCGCGATGCCCTCCGAGGACCTGTTCCCGTCCCAGAGTGACCCTGGGGTCATTGCGGACGCAAGGGCGCACCACCAGCCACAGTACTGTGCATCAACGTACAAGCCCCGTTGACGAGGGCCCGAAATCCAACTTTCCCCCGTGGATATAGGGCACAGCAATCGAGTAAACCAAAAATCCCCTTTGGGTTCATCGTGAACAAAATCACTCATCAATTGATTCTCAACCATCCTCACATCCTTTCAATAATCATCAACATGTTCAATATTTACAATAACGTCAATACAAAACATTTCAAATCCGAGTTCCTTTTCAGTTTCTAGGCAAAACATCATTTACATGCTGGTCCGGTTTTTCTTTAACGAGAATAAAACACTAAAACCTTTTTGATAATTTAAGTCAGAGCAGTTAAACGTACTTAAAACGATCAATGCTGAAAAACACTACATTTTTAACAGTAGATAAACATATACGTTGTATATAAAAACACTAATTGAATCAAAGGGTCACTTACATGACGCTATGCATTTGCCCACATAAAAATCTCCGAAGAGACGGCGTGCTGCTGCATCTCGTTCGAGAACCATCAACGCCATTCTTTTCTATCTTCATGTTCCCAGCTTTACTATAACCCAAAGGATCGTCAATCACGGCACAACATTCTCGTTGAACCTGTCTTCAAGCAGATTCGATGCCTCAGTCAACTGCACGACCTTTACATGCCCGTCCAATATCATGCCCAGTTCACCCTGTCATTCTTGGCATTTAATCGCCGTTGCCGAACATCCATTAATTTACCCGTTTTAATAACCACCAAGTAACCTCTCGCTAAATGGTACTCAGTTAATCGCTAGGGCTAACGCTAACAATTCCCTTTTATATATTCTCATAGCTCATAGCCTATGTGATTCCCTGTCCAAAAACACATACACGCATAGGGTACACCTTCGCAAGCATACGGTACACCTACACCATATACCACACGACCATACTCTCACCACAGAGTACATGTACAACCATCGCACTACTCCTCACACATAAAAAGGCGTTACATACTATCGTGTTGCCTACACAACAACATGCTCATGCACCTCATGCAGCTGTAGAGATAACACCACACCTACGCAATATACACATCTGTCCAAACACACGCAACATACACCCACCGGTGCACACACACAATTATCCAGATACCAAAACCCACAGTCATACCCACTCCACCGACAACTACTCCATCCCAATACAAACGCCACACCCTTCTATAATTGAACTGACAGATTGCCTCATCAATCAAAACAAATCCAAAATTCTTTCGACCGCCGGCATATACACCCCATAGTAACTCCAGCACAACCACCGTAAACAATACCACCATACCATTCCAGATACAGTAAGTAGTGTCATGATCGTCACTATTTGCCAACGACACAACCACAGACAACATATTATACACAATCATCCGACAACAATAATACCCACACACGTGACAAACACATACGATGTACACCCACAGCTGTGCACAAAAACCACCATCCACCGCCAACACTACTGCCAAATGACCACCACTGCACCCATTCACCAACAACACAAGCAACCACAAAAACCCATTTCATAATATACAGTGCCAAAAATAGTGCTTGGCAGCTAGGCAAATGGGTCGAGGACCCAAAATTGCAAATTACATGCTGGTTGCTCCGGCCACCTTCACTGATCGGGGCGTCTCGTCGCCAAAATTTCTGGCCAAACACACACGCACACGAATACAGCTATAAAAATGGCAGAGTGGTTCAATTAAGGACCCACAGTGGTGGCTTGTAACCGCTGGTTGCCAGGAGTTGTGGTCGTTAGGCGACGGCAATCGACCGGTGGTCGTCTTTGATACGATCGGAGTTATGGTTGGCCGGTGATGGTTACCGTGCTGTTCCATCAGGGTGCGCCACAGTGAAGGTGATTCCAGGTGGTTGGCATTAGTGGATTCAAGAATAGGGCAACGGCAGCAAGGGGCGATGACGGGCGGTGCAGTTTGGTGGAGGCGCCGGCCGGAGTTGCTCGCCGGAGACTGAATGGTTGGACGGCGACAGCAATTGCACGGCGGCAGCGGCGCCTCGGTTACGGCATGGTGGTCACGGAGGTGTTGTGTGGTGATGTACGGTGTAGGTGCGGCCGGAGTTCATCGCCTGTGATGGAGCATGGCCGGCAATGGGGACGCCGGAGATGGGAGGGCGCTACCCGATTAGGGCCTGCTGCCCCTTCTTCTTCTCTCTACCCTTTTATTCTTTCCCCTTTCTCTTCATTTGTTTCTTTCTCTCCCCGACTTCTCTCTTTGTTCTTTTCTTTTTTTTTGTTTTCTTTTCCTTTTCTTTTTTTTTTGACTTTCTCTCCTGGTTTTCTTTTCTCTTTTTTTCCTCTAGGCTTCCCCCTACAATATTAAAATAACTGAACTGAGAGATCAAATATTTATGAAATCAACCCTAATTTAATTATAGCTTCTCAAGCGTCACCGGCCTAGTTTCATTTATTTCTTTCTTGCACCGCTTTTTATCCGTAGCTAGTGGTATTTTCATTTGTCACTAATAATACTGCTCAAGCTAATCATCCCTAAGGACTCAAAAGAATATCACTCATAGAATTTGTCGCTAAAGTAATATTAACCGGCTAACCCTAGGTTCGGGATATTACAGATTGAGTCGGCGAAGACTTTAAGGTTGTGAGCCCATCCCACAGTTTGATTGAGCCAACGATGGCATTAAGCCCATCCCGTAGTTTGATTGAGCCGGCGATGGCTTTAAGTTTGTGAGCCCATCTCGCAGTTTGATTGAGCCCATCCGGTTGCGAAGGCCGAAGCCCCCGGTGATTCTGTCGGCGATGGCTTTAAGGTTGTGAGCCTATCCCGTAGTGAGGGCCGGAGCCCCTCCGAAGCATGTAACATGATTGTGGCTCTTAGGCACGGTGCCTACATCACGAGGCATTGATTGTGGCACATGGGCGCGGCGGCGACCGTCAAAGAGACAATACTTGGTGCTGGGGCATGTATCATGACGATGGCGCATTGGTGCGGTGACGAACGTCCCGAAGCAATACTTGGTGCCGGGGTACATGTTATGGAAGTGGCACATGGGCGCGACGACGAAGGGCGCGAGACAATTCTTGGTGTCGAAGGAGGTACGCATCATGAGAATGGCGCAAGGGCGCAGCGACGAACGTCGTGGAACAATACTTGGTACCGGGGGCACGTATCACGACAATGGTGCACGGGTGCGGTGACGACTGTCGTGGGGATACACTTGGTGCCGGGGCACATGTTATGGAAATGGCACATGGGCGCGGCGACGAAGGTCGCAGAGCAATACTTGGTGTCGGGGGCATGCAACATGAGAAGGGGCGCACAGGAACGGCGACGAAGGTAGTGATGAAGGTGAGTTGGCGATAGAGTAGCGTAGCTGGCGCGCAGACGCGGGCGACGAAGGTTGCGGAGATGGCACGCGGGGGACGAGAGTCACAGAGATGGCGCGCGGACGACGAGAGTCAGGGAGTTGGAGCGCCAGCGACGGGAGTAGCGGAGCTGTCGTGCGGACCCGAGTGACGAAGGTCACTGAGACGAAAGTCACGAAGATGGCGCGCGGGCGACGAGAGTCGCGGAGCTGGAGAGTAGGGGACGGGAGTCACGGAGCTGTCGTGCGGACGCAGGCGACGAAGGTCGCAAAGATGGCGTGAGGGCGACAAGAGTAGCGGAGATGGCGCGGGGCCGAAGCGAGTCGCAGAGATGGTGCTCGGGCAATTAGAGTCGCGGACTTGGAGCACTGGAGACAGGAGTCGCGGAGCTGTCGTACGGACGCGGGCAACGAAGGTCGCAGAGATGGCGCGTGGGAGACGAGAGTCGCAGAGCTGTTGTGCGAACGCAGGCGACGAAGGTCGCGGAGATGGAGCGGGGGAGACAGGAGTCGAGGAGCTGGAGCGCGAGGACTAGCGAACGGTCGTCGCGGCGATGGACTCGGTGGTGAGCGACGGTCGTTACGACTACGGCGCAAGACCGTGAGCGACAGTCGTCGGTCGTCAAGGTAGGTGGCCGACCCCTAAGGTGCCCAAACCCCTTAAGGGGGAAGGCACACCAAGGTTGCTTCTCAAAGGGAAAATGCATGTGACTTGATTATGTGACTCTTTGACCAGCCTATGAGCGTTGAATAACTGACCGTTGATTGGGTGATGTGTCGCGCAAAGTGGATCCCTTAGCGGGCCTTGGGGTGCGACCAGAATAGGGTGTGAACAGTCACTTTATTTGGTTGTGTGATTTGGCGCATCTTTCCTGGCTTGTTTGTCTTAGGATTAAAAGATCAATCTTTTTCATAGGGAGGAGAAAGAAAAAGAAGAATGAAGTAATAACCCTTGAATCTCTGCGAATAATCATTTAAAAAGGATAATTACCAGGATTTGCTTTCCAAAGAACATCTATTAAAGTTAACATAAAATAAGCATTTTTATTTAAATTTTACCTTAATTAGGTAAAGTCGGATTAAGAGATAAGTAAAGCCACGTTAATTTAAGGACAATTTTTAATGTAATTTTTTAGTGTACAATCTTTTTTACATAGAAAGAACCAATTTGTAAGGACAATTTGCGCAAGACATCGGATTAAGTTGGCAATCACATAGACTCTTGTGGATAGCGATAGCGCCGACTTGCCACCCCCACTGCTTATTTGCATATGCTTGGCACTAGTTGCAGCACATGCTTATGGCTCACTATGCAAGACAGTATATCCTTCCTCAAGGGGTGCCATTGTAGTTCCTCATATGCTAGGAGTAGCAAGTATAAGAAGCCCAAAATTAAAGAAATGTCTTGTAATTTACCCAAAAGAAGTGATTTCCTTTTTGAACTATTGCATTGCACAAGATCTTTAGAGGCATTTGTTTTGTCACTAGCAAAACACAATATGACACGCAAGAAAACATCTTTTGGGAGTGCAAAACTGGATTGCTCATGTCATTTTCTAATTGTTGTCCATTTGATAATATGGGGGAGTTCATCACTAATTTCCACGACATTTCCTGGTATGAAGTTTTTGGGATTTGGACCTTCCTGTGGTATTTTCAGTTTTTTGTACTGAGATATTGTTTCCTATACGGATATAAGCAGCATGAGAACAAGTAGGTGACTGCCAAAAAGCCTTGTGAAATGTGGAACCTTAGGCTAATTAAGGGGTACAAATATGCCAATTTGAGCCACCTAAAAGATATTCTTTGACAATGGCGAGCTCCACGTTACCAAACACTACAAAAAATGATATGTACATTCATTCTTTTACATTCCTTCCATCTGTTTAATTAAAGTGTATGAGCTACAATTAAAAGAGACAACATGGGTAGAACTACTTAATATAACTCGAGAGTATGCGAATTCCCATCCATCGTGACGCTTATACATCACATTAAAACCTGTGTTAAGATGAGAAGTCCCTCAATAAAAGAATTACAACTTGCTTACTTCATGGTTAAAGTTCGTTAAATCATTAATGCATGCTCTGAATTCATACTAAATTTCCACTAAGCTTGGGATTCTTCATGCAGTTAGCCCAATGAGTGATAGCCATGTCTAAGATATTTCATCATTAACATTATGAAGATGGGTGTTCAGAAAATTGAGAGAGAAAACAATAAAATAGAACAAAGACTAGGCCTTTCTAATATTTGCTTTAAGCGAATATAACAGTATGAATGACCAAGACTTTCCACAAGATGAAGATGATTTTCCTGCTTCTAACTTTGTTCATTTACCTACCTTTTGTCCTCTTCTTCAGATTGGTCCTTGTAGGCTTATGCTATAAAATGTCAATGGCAACAACAAAATAAGGTACTATAATGTCAATTGAGCAGTACATTGAGCACCACATTCTAGATGTTACGCCAGGACAATGTTTACTTGCCTAGATTATTTAAATCGTGACAAAATTGTAATAAAGTGATAAATTAGAGAAAGGGATTTCTTCTCGCACGTCAAAAATGGCTGGTCTGTTTAAATCCAATGCCAATATATCAAAATTTATGGGCTTGACTTTAGGAGAGGAAGTATAAAATTTTAGTTGCATGTCATGTCATGTATCAGAGGGTGAAGTTAGTTCCATTCTCATGCTTTTTGCAATTTAGCGTAAATTTTGTATGCCAGTCTTACTTATGCTAATTATATATCAAGTGTAAATTAGTAAGTCAATCTTTCGTTTAATGGCCAACCCTTCTAAAAGAAATTCACAACAGCGAAACGGGAGATAGATAAGAACGATGAGAACAATGATGTGTCATGAATGTACAGCTTTTGATGCTACATCCGGTGGAAAATGATTAACACCATAAAACACATCAGGCTTGAGAAGGATAAAGATGTGCTCAATTCGTACATGTAGAGATGTCAAATGGACTGGGGACGCACGGGCAAGCCCAATCCAGCCGACTTAAGACCAAGCCCGACCCACCTCTAAAAAAACTCAAGAAATTCAGACTCCCCCTCCTCCCTCCCCCCCCCCCCCCCCACCCCCACAATGGCCAGATATTTTAAAAAATATACTTTTACCCTTCCAACAGTTATATAACAGCATTTTTAGGGGTATTTTCGCCCAGCTTTTCTTTTGCATTCTTATTTGTTACTAAGTATTGACCCTCTCAAGCTTTCAATTACAAGTATTCTTTAATTTAATCAATAGATTCTGGCTAAACAGTACTATTGGTACTTTTATTCTTTTACTATTCAATTAGTCTTACCAATTTTGTGTTTTTTATATGTCAAACCCTTTAAAATATATATATCTACGTCAAGAGGATCAAAATCACTAGCCAGAAACATCCACCACACAAGCACCACAATTTCAAGAGGAATCACTAGTGGATATAGACACCCAAATTTTTTTTTACTTTTAACCAAAACATCATGATTTTCAATTTCAATATACACCTTCAGAATATCAATAGCAATTTAGTCAAGAACGCAACTCAATTAGCGATACTAATACTCTTACGCGCACTTTGCTCGATGAGTGGTCGTTGAGAGGAAGGACCAATCAATTATGCCAAAACTATGCCAAAAGTCCAAAAGTAAGATAAAAAGCTCAAACTTAAGTGTCGGGAGCATTTTACAAAGTTTTTTGATGGCATGCCCAAAGCTTAATGTGAGTATTGGCTAAAATATTTTTGTTGTGATAGCGATAGTGGTGAGATGTGCATCTACACAATTTCCATAAGTTCGTCATTCGAACAACTTTATAACTATTATTGAAATTTTTGTTAACGTGTGTGTGCGCCTACATCATCGAGCAGTCACCATATCTTATGGATCATATTTTAAGGGCATTAAAGTTGTAGTGGCAAAACAACTAAGAGGTTGTTGGATGACAAGTCTTTTTTCAGCAAGTTTTACGGTAGGACATGTCTTTACGGTAGTTTCAGAGTCTTTTTTTCAGCAAGTGAGAGGGTGTTGGATGACATTAGGAGAGTGTTGGATGATATTGTGCCTAAGGCTAGTCGTTCAATTATGATCTTGTTTTGTATTTTTCTTTCATAACTAATAGAATTTTGATTCAACAAAATTAATAATCCCTTTTTTCGGTGTTAGGATAGAACTACATTAATATAAAAGTGAAAGATAAGTGTCCAAAGGTTTGCAAATGACCAACATTACAAACCAGATTCATAGAAACTAATAAAAGTAGGGGGACCCGGTGGTGGGATGGTAACAAAAGGGCCCAAACTCCGTTGATGTAATATGTTAGATTGATGCTTGTAAATCCTCATAAATTGGTTCATAAAAAGGAATGTCAATTCTAATTGAAGGTAGTGTTTGTTGTACTAGCCATATGTGAAAACACTTTGACATCTAGCAAAATGTCTGCATCCGCCGCAAAAATGTCATAATATGCATCGTATGAAATAGGTAGCATCAAGGATCTAAGTATGTAACACCCCGAATTTCTTTGTTTAATTAAGAATTCATAGCTTGACTTTACTCTGATTTGTTTGGGGTCCTTTCGTGATATTAAAAAGTGTTGAGTGAACTAGGGAATAATGACAAAAGGATAGGGGTTTTTAGTAAATTATCCAATTAGGGTAAAAATATTTCAGGAGGCTTAGGGGGCTGGTGTCCCAGAATTTCTCTGCCCTTCTTATGTAAAACCCTATAGAGAGAGCGCACGCTAGAAAAAGGGGGGGACCAAAATTTTTGACAATTATGCAGTAAGTTTTACACTGTTTTTCCTCACATAGATCCATATTATATGGGTGTTTGGTCCGTGTGTGTGTGTGTGTGTGTGTGTTTAGCATATACATGTGGTGTATATAGGTATAGCCAATAACAGATTATGCAAAAGGGGTTGTGGGTGACATGGCTACTGCGAGGAAAGCGCGCGCGCGCGCGCGTGTGTATGTGTGTGTGTGTGTGAGAGAGAGAGAGAGAGAGAGAGAGAGAGAGAGAGTGAAGGGGGATGCTATAAGGCAACGAGTGTGTAAGGTATGTGTTCATGGGTGTTTTGTGTGTGGAGATGTAGATAGGGTTGTATTTCAGTGTGTGAGTATGGTCTATATGTGTGTGAATACTGTGGGTTTGTGTGTGTAAGGGAAAGAAGAGAAAATGTTGTGTGTGAGTGTGAAGAAAAGGCTGCCGCAAGGCAGCTTAAGTGTGATTGGGTGTTTATGTATGTCTGGCAGTGGTGTATAGGTATGTGCATTCATGTGTGTGTGTCTTACACCGTATTACGCATGCAGTGTGTCTGCGTGATATAATAGTAGGTGTTTGAATTTGTGTCGATGGCAATGTGTCTGTGTGTGTGTGGCTTATGAATGTGTTAGTAAGTGTATTAGGGTGGATGTATCTGTATAAGTGTGTGTATATAGTTGTGTGGTTGAAGGGAAGTGGAAGTTATTATTGTTTAGGTGTGTATATACTGATGGAGCTATACTAATTTTTTTTTTTTTTTGGGGGGGGGGGGGGGGGGGGGGCGCTGCAGAGAGGAGAAAGGTCAGGGGTGAATATATATATTAATATAGGGTTTATGTTTGACTGCAAAGTAAAAAGTATTTATTTCCCAGCAATCAATTGTCCAAATTTTTAAAGCTATTTTTAAGCTTATTTTTGGCCAAGTGCAAATAAAAACCTTAGTTATTTTTAAGATATCTACGATGTGGGAAAATTTCAAAATTTTCCAACTTCACGAAGGGGGATTAGTTAATATTGCCGGTGAAAAAGTTTACAATGAATTTAAAAATAGCAAACCCAATGCAGTTTTGTAGAAATTTTATGAGGACCTTAAAATAATGAGATGCTTCAATTTCTGAAGTCTTGGGACATTCCAAAATCGATAGCTATTCTTAGCGGAACCGGCTTTCGAGAACTCAGTTAATTGTTGATTAGGGATTTTTTAGTAGAAAAAATCTCGAAGGGCTTTTTAGTCTGAAAAACCCATATAGTTGCTTTAAAAGATATTTTAGGTTATTTTATGGGTGCGTAGTGGTATGTTAGTCGTCAAGGGGTGTTTCAGTAATTTTGCATTGGGGTGTTTTAGTAATTTTATATAAGTCCAGGAGTGTTTTGGTAGTTTTTTTACTGGGGTGAATTTAATGGACATGCATAATTGTGCGTTGCGAATTGATATGCTTGTGATTTATCATTTTAGGTTATGATAGACGATAGTTAAGACCGATACTCGAGACTCATCAAGTAATTACTCCTGTCATGACCCCGTTTCATACCAGTTAAGCATTTTAAAGCCTTTTTGAAATGCTATTGCTTTCTTTTTAATTGTTTGATGAGAAATCAAAATGAGTTTCCATGGATTGTTTTACAACGAGTTATTTTTTAAGAATCAGATGAAATTTTGTGTTATGGTTGTTGTGCCCCACATCTAACGGGAGAAAGTTAGATTTCGGATCCTTGTCAATGGGACCAAACATTGATGTGCAGTACTATTGTTAGTAGTCACCCCTACATTCACAATAATGATTATCCTATGATGGGATTTTGGGTCCAAGTTAGTGGGACCGAACATTGATCACAACATACGTTGTAAAGAATTATATGATTGGACAGCTACTTGATAATTTTCGTGCTATTGTTTTCCATATCTCAAGAACAATCGCCCTCAAACATTGATATGTCCTCCTATAGTATATGCACGGTATCCCTTTATGAATTAACTTCCCAATTTTAAGTTAAAAAACCATGGCATGTGATGAAATCTAAAACTATTTTGGGATAGGGCAAGTGTGCTTACTGGGCCCTAGCTCACTCTTTCATAATTTTTTGGGTGACCCGACATTCATGAGAGTCACGAGGATGTGGTTGAGGGAGACAACTGTTAAAGGATTGAAGTCCTTTTAGAATGTTTGATAGTTTTTGGGTTAACATTGTAGTGCTTAACTTCTATTTTGAAATTGTTCGAAGCATAGATCTCCATAGATTTCAATTATGCTTGTTATTAAATGATTTGGGAATGTTATTAGAGACGTAATTTGATGAATCTATTAGTCTTTATCAATAGTTTAGACCTAATGAATTGGTTATAATTCTCTGTAGTGGTCACAGTAAGGCCTGAAAGAGCCCTAGGTGAAAGTCTAACGGGACTGCGACCGGTCATATATCTAGCTCATGGGCCCACCCGTGAGTTTGGGTTGTGATAATAATGGTATCAGCGCAATACAGTCTTGTGAAACTTGCCTAGGTATGAGATTATGTAGACTCCTAAACCTAAGATAATTTGTGATTTAGATTAGATTTTGAAAAGTTATATTAGGTTTTGAGAACTTCTTTGACGTTTTAACGTAAGATTGAGATCTGGGCCAAGTACCCAGTAGTAGACACTAGTTATAAAAGTTGTTTATTCATATTGGCTATGTCAAATGCGATATGCTTCAAGAGTCATCAGGTGGTATTGGTTTTGGTGTCAGACTAGTAAAATTGGATAGGAAAAATATTTAGTCTAAATGATGTTATGGTTTCAATCCGTGAACTTCATGGACCCCCATTTTTTAAAATTAATTAGGCCATACGCATAGAGTTTGAGATCTTGATAGTTGATGGCGTAAGGATAAGAAGATTAGGCATGATGATGTCTTGAGTAACCACGTATTTGAAGTATTAAGACGTTGGCAGTATAAAGTGCATGATTATTGAATTTGATTTGACAATTGGAGCAAGTGTTATTGAAGTTGTAACCCTAATAGAGGTTTTGGAGTCTTTAGATAACTCTTGAGCAATCAACATAATGTTCGTGGTCTGGTATCCTTCTCTAAATGCATTTTAAAAGGTGAAAAGAGATTCGAGATAACTTTTTGTAAGCGATTGCAGAGTATTTTGGCTACGGTCTTGTATATAGTGTTACAAGGACTTATAGGTCAAAAATCACTGGGATGTGAAGGCTATACTTTTTTTATGATCGGATTGATGAAAGTGCGGTTCATTTTCAAAAGCATGCAGCCACAATCTAGAAATGAAAGAGCTACTAAGGTAATAGATTGGTTCATGAAAAAGCAACAACATTGGTACGAAATAAGGGGGAATACCATCCAGGGTCCGGAGCTTTAAGAGGCTCTAGCTGAAAAATAGCCTCTCTTACCTCAAGTGTAACGAAGAGTGTCTCCAAGAAGGGCAATTATGAGGGTGTAAGTGCGGTGAAGAGTCCCTCTACTAAGCGGAAAGATGGGGAGGCAACATCGGGATAGGAAATGTAGAAGGAAACATTTTTTTTTATCTCAGCTTTCGAATTGCAATGGTTGCCAAAATTATCCCTTATTTGTCCAATGGCAGGTATTTGTAGATAGTGGCTAGGTGAAAGAATATCATGTTTCTGTCTCCCAAAGATAACCAATGTTCTTTTGATCTTTGTGCCCCATAAATTTTCTCGGTCCAAAAGTCAATGAAGATGTTGACAGAGTTCTTGCTCCTGACTTATTGCAACACGATCCGATGGTAGTTCTTGCCAGGAAAGAAGAAGGTTGCACACTGAATTGATTTGAGACTATATTTACCTGATTGCTCTCTACTCTATTTATTCAATTCTATCATCATCCTTATATCCCATGTTACTAGAAAAAATAGCGGGAGCCAGAGATAGAGGTTTTCCAGGTGGATTAAAAAAAATTGTAGCCACTTTATGTTTCAGCCATATCGCCTCAACCTTTTAATTTGTGTCTGAACTGTGTTTTCAGAAGGACAAAGGCATGATCGGATCCTTGAACATCAAGATTTGTAATAGGTGCGTGAGGATATTTGAGATACTAATCTGTAGCAGAGTACCCTCAGTCGGTTTTTTCTCCATACGTGATGGAATCTAAACCAGGACCATTCATCCAAGTGAAAGTGAGTCCTTGCCACTCGATCTCGATTAACCCCATATTGTGCATAAAATCAATCAGGTAGGGGAATTTAACAAAAACTGGACCTGTGATTTCCTGAATTTTCATCCTAGTTAAGGACTTGATTAAAGTCAACAATTAAGACAAGGGGCTCCTGTACTCCACAGAGGTGATAGATAATAATGTCCCATCTCTTCTGACATTTGGTCACCTTTGGGTGGCCAAACACAACGTGAGATGTCCAACTCTCTCCCCTACCAAGAGCAAAAGAGCTGAGAATAAGATGTTTAGACTCCAGTATAACAAAGCCCATCAAGTGAGATAACCAACCTACCCAAATTCCTCCTTTAACACCTTTGGGTTCATATTCGGCATAATGAGTAAAGCTTAATGATCGCAATTTTTCAAAAACTTTTTCACCTAACGGGATGGTTTCTTGGAAAAATAAAATGGACGATAAGTGGAGTCAGATCAAGAATTTACCTGTTTGAACTGTGCGAGCTCGACCTAAACCTCGATAATTCCAGCTAATGGCAGCATTTATAAGAAAGGGGTTGTGTAGGGAAAACTCCCTAAACCTGAATATTAGAGAAAATCCCTAAATATTTATGTGATTTAGATGGGCTAGACCTCTGCGTTAGATCCCAATCACTTTCGCGTTTACGTGAGTTTTTCGCCTAGTTTGTTTCTACAGGTAACACACAACCAACCCGTCTATGCTTTTTGAAGATTTACTTAGTATGACAAGTTGAATCATTAAGCAGGAAGAATAGTAAATGCATACATTGAAACTTAGGCATCTATCAATTGTGGCATCCAAAAAATAGATGTCCATAGATATTTCATTGTATTAGACGAAAACTCAGTGTGAAATACTGGTGAAACCTGGTAGATAAGGAGGATGTGGTAACACTGATCATCTATCATAATTCACGCTTGTGTCCATCTGTGATAGTCCTGTCCAGTGAGGATGATTAATCCCGTATAGCAGAAAAAGAAGTGGATGACAAGTCGTTGGATGGTGAGAGATTAGAATGGACACATCCTAATTTTTCGGAATAAAATGCAATTATTTTCATTTTCAAAAGCCCTTTCATAGTTGTCTAAGGTGTAACATTGGGTTTTTCAGTCAGATTCTCTAGCCCATAATCGTAGTCCGGAAATGCTTCGTCGAAAGTAGGAGCATAGAAATGGGTGCTTTATATGGTAAAAATAAGTGCATGAAGTCAGTGGCGGAGGCCGAAACTGTACACGGGGTTGGGCACATAATTGGCAAAAGAGAGAAAATGTCCTAAGCCTAAGTATTATGAAAATGTATTAACTCAACAAACAAATAGCTTGAACCAGTGTAAATCGAGAAGGCATGAGTGGATCACTAACATTTCTAACCCTTGGTGAATCCAAAGGTAACCCAAAAGTTTATGTGCTAATTTGATTCCACATTACACATAACTGTATTTTACTGGATTAAAATGGACTTCCTAATCTTTGTGTCTTACCGTTTGTCGAACACATGATCGGTCTACAAGTATGAAAGAACAAAGACATCAAGAACAATCATATACGCCGTAATAAACAAAACATCAAGGACAATCATATACGCTCTAATAAGTTATTCAAATTTACTATTCACGAGCAAACTCCTAACAAGACAATTATATTAAGAGAACAAAGATTAAGACGACTCTAGAGACAAAGATTGGAGTTGCATTCATCACAACAAAATACAGCATGAAAGCCGTTTATTCTAGTGTCATTCTTTTTATATGTCCTTTACAGTGAGAGCCAAAGTGTAATTTGTAAAAGTGTTATATTTTTCTAGGCATTTCAATTTTTTGTATTCGTTTACCTTAGCATCATATATTCCCAAAAATCATGACCGTTAATTTTAATCAATGGTTCAAACTTATTCCAGAATTTAAATCAATTCCTAAAACTTAGCATTCCAACCCTAAACTACCACATTAAAAACAGTCAGCTGCCACTTGTCCTACGCCCCCCCCCCCCCCCCTTCTCTTTCTGGACATCACCTATTCACCTCCGACCACCATATCCACACATACTTTACCTTCTCTTCTTCCTTCCACCTGCCTTTACTATTGGCTCTTGTGCCTTAAGCATGGTATTGCAGAACTGTAACAGGGAATGCCGTTCAGATCTAACAATTTCTGTTCAATGTAACTATCTTGAATTTGTTCTTCATTTTTCCATGAGACTAGAATTTTCTCTTCAGTTTGTAAGTGAAGGAGAATTTAATGATGCAACGGCCGTGGATTCATCCATGTTTGCCATCGGTGACTGTACTCTGAATGAGGGAGAAGAAGGTAGCAGTTGGGCACGTGCCCCCCGCTGCCTCCGCTACTGCATGAAGTTCTATCATTAGCTTGTTGATTGAATTAATTTTATCGGATCATTTTGAATAACTTCATAGCCATCACTGAAGTAGGAATGAAGAGTTCAATCAGTTATGCTTCATGAAGAGTGATCCAAGGGCATAGATGGAAGCTGGGTTATGGTTGGTGATTTAGGTGGACTGCAATGCTGTGGGAATCCTTCATCCTCCATCATGGGTTCTTTACCTGGTCTGTGATGGACGACAGACGGTGAAATGGTAGAGTTGAGGTAACCGCCAATAGTAGAGGTGTCGGTGGGAGGGGTGAAGACGGCCTGGGGTGGTTGTTAGTGAAAATGGAGGTGGTATTATCGCGGCTAGCAACTAAAAGTTTGGTTGATGAAATTGGGGATGACGAAGTTAGTGAAAAGTTAGGACGTGTTTTAGTGACAGATGGTAAGAAAGAGTCATTAAAGATAAATGGTTGAGTTGTGGCTGGGCTAATCTGAAAAGGTCTGGGAGTGAAAATTTCATGTGCACGGCCCATGTTCTAATGGCCTGATTTGGTGGGGGATTGAATAGGTTCTGAGGATTGGAGTTTAATATGCAGGGCAATAGATGTCATAAGCCCAAAGTAGGATCATGTTTCAAGAAACCAAGGATATTTAGAAGGTGATTGAAGGAAACCTGGTGTGGCTTGGCTCACCCTCTTTTGGACTTGTTTAAACGGTTCCAAAAACTTAATTCTCTAAGGTGCTCATCAGCAGCATCAAGAAGGGAGTTAAGATTTTCCTATTCAACTGACCACGTGAAAGAACGTCCTACAACGGTTCTAGCTCAGGCACCACATTTTTTATGATAGAGAGATAATGTCCAAATCAAACTGACTGAGTTACCCCATATTCAAGGTCTTCAGATTATTGTTGTACATCAGCGTCTAAAAGGGGGAAGGTAGGTCATCATCATCATCTTATGCTATTTCCATTGGAACATCAGGTTGGAAGGAACTAGTGTTAGTGCTCCAACCATCAGAAATAGAGTTATATTCTGAGCATGGAGATGATATTGGTGTTGGTGGAGGGGAGAAAGAGGAGTACATGTAGTGGAATTCGGGTCCATAAGAAGTACCACTAGAGCAAAGACATGATGTACTATTACAACGGTGTTGGGCCAAGTCCTAATATCTTCGTTGGATTGTGAGAATTCAGTCCAAACATTTGATGAAAATGACAGGTATCGAAGACGGTTGACAGTTATCGTGTCAATGCAACCTGAGTAAAATTCTTTTCTTTCTAACATTCTAGAAAAGTATGTCAAATGCAGCCGCACTTTCTAACAGAGGTGAAACAATTTCTCAAAACCAAATGTTAGCCAAAAGCTTTCATTGTTTCATAAGTACAGGAATACACTTGCAAGAGAGGGATTATCAGTATCAAGGCAAAAAAGGACTCGAAAGGAATCTATATCAATGACATGAGCATCAGACAAATCCAAGAAAAGTACAATTCCAAGTAGAGCCCAAGATGTTTTGCCAGCGTCATAGAATAACAATCATTGGGACATTACGAGACTTAGACCCATAAGTCAACCACTGAGAAAGTGATGGTCAGGTAAATAACATGACCAGTCTAAGGTTGTTAGATATAAAATGTGCCTTCAATATTCCAAGGGTTGTTATGGAGAATCAGTTGTGCTAAATCATGGTGGAGAAGAATTGTATTAGGTAGCTTCTTTATCCTTCTGTAACCGTGTAATCTCCAACATCGATTTATGAGTCTTTGTAGTAATCACCAATAAATTCTGAAAGGACTTTTTCTTTGTTCTCACCAGCACTGTGTACTATACTTTCATTCACTAGTATGAGGGCACTGCGCTTAGAGGGAAGATTAGTGACAAAAGAGGTGGTGGGTGAATTTGATGAGGGTTATAAGAAGGAGAAGGTGGGTTAGGGGAAGGAGAGGGTTTAAGTCAGGTTTGATAGGTGGTTCCATTTGTGAAAAGCTAAGACAGGGTTGTTGACAAGAGAATTAGATATGGAGAAGATGACTAACAAGAAAAGAGGTTGAGAATGGTAGGTAGATTAAATTACTTCCTCCATGACCCAAAAAAAATTGATCATATTTTGGACTGTCCCAAAAAACAAATTAAGAAAGATTGGTTAGGTGTTTTTTTGCTCTTTTTGCACTTTTTATTCTATTTCTCTCTCCATATCAGTCCTCCATTAACCCAATTTTTCTCTCCTGACCCACTTTCTTCCTCCCCTCCTCTCTCTCTCTTGGGGTCGAATGAAAAACTTCTGAAATATGACTTATATTATAAATAAGCGTGCAAGTAAAAAATGATCAAATAATTTGAGACGGACGGAATACTTGATAAAAAGGAGTTCACCTCTTCCACTTCGTTAACTGCGTACCACAGAAATAGGTTATCATGAGATATAAAAGGTGAGGTGGCTAGTGGTTGGTTGTGTCAAGGAATGGCATTAGGTTCAAAGGATGATGAGACAAGGAAAGAAAAAACCAAGAAAAGGGGGACGCATGTAGCGCGCGCACACAGAGCATGCACGCTCACAGAGAGCTCTTTTTTCCACACTTCTCTATGTAGTTAAAGTTGTCTAGCTTGGTTAAGTGTAGGAAAACAAAATATAGTTTGAAAGAACTTTAGTATAATCAATTTTTTCTTTTCTGATCCCTTATCAATAACTTAGGGTCAAATACACGTAGGTACCCTGAAACTACCACAAAGTCTCAATTAAGGGTCCCAAAGTTTAATTTTTACACATAAGGGCCTGTGACTCCAAATTTGCAATAAGTAAATACATCCATCCACTTTCTTAACGATTGAGGCTTTTCCGTCAGGGGCATTTTTGGGTTTTCATATTTGGGTATCTTTCTCTTCTTCTTCAAAATTTCAGCTCTCTCCTCCCCATCCTTATTTAATCCCTTTCTTTCTCTCTCTTTCTTTCCTCCTTTCTTCTTCCCCCTATTTTATTCGTACTGCCCGAACTGTAGCCCAGGAAAGGGAAGACTGTGATGAGCCAACAGGCAGTGAGGCAAGGGAAAACCACACTATTGGCAAGAGGCAGGAGCTTTTTGTACAAGGGTTTTGGCTCTTTGAGGAGGGGAAGGAAAAATTGAGGCGCCGGTCCCCTATCGCCGGCGACAGGTATGACGATTGTGGTTGATGTCGATCGGTCGTTGAAGAAGGTTCAATTGAAGCGGCTGGCTTGAATAACCCTTTTCTTTTTGTTGTTCTGTGAGGGTAAGCGTGGTGGTGTGGATCTGGTTCCTCACCCGCCGTCGTGGGTCCTTTGTGATAGATCAGTGGGTGGCACCAGTCACCACTTATGGTTGCTGTCAATCGTGGCAGTGGTGTGGCCCTAGTGGAAGTTGACGACATATCTGCACGTGAGAGGAATTAAGCCCTCGACAGCATGCCTCTTATGATCGGAACGAAGATCTGTATCGTCCTCAGTGCGTAGGCTATACCTGTATCGTCCTCAACACGTAGACCTCCGGCTGAGCCAGCTAGGCCATGGCGCCACCGCCGGCGTCTCTCACCTACTCCTAGTCTAGGTTGCGGCTACAGTGCATGTGTCCTCGAGGGAAGCAAATCTCATATGTTGTGTGTCTTTGTTACATCTAACAAAGTTGTGGTCAAGGTGGTGATGGTAGTGCTGTGATGATGCGGCGGGTAAAGCCGTGGTGATTTTGGGTGAATTTAGTGGGGTTGCAGGTTATTAAGACTTGGTCTCTTCGTCTCTTTTTGTTATCAATTTTCTTTCCACTTTGTCATTCAGTAGCGAGGCCACTGGGATCTGCTGTCGACTAGTGTGGCTGTTGCCACTGTCGGTGGTTTCTTGTCCTCATGGGGTGAGAGGGTGGCTGTTGCTGCCGCCGATGGTTTCTTCTTCTTAAGGAAGAAGAAGTGAAAACTTAAAAAAGAAAAGAGGAAAAACATCCAAATATGGAAACCCAAAAATGCCCCTGACGGAAAAGCCTCAATCGTTAAGAAAGTGGACGGATGTACTTACTTATTGCAAATTTGGAGTTACAGGACCTTATGTGTAAAAATTAAACTTTGGAACCCTTAATTGAGACTTTGTGATAGTTTCAAGGTACATACGTGTATTTGACCCAATAACTTACTAGCTAAAATCCTGTTCTATGCACAGATATGAAAGTTGGAGTGGACTATTAGATGGAGAATTAAGTATGTCTTGGGCCACCAAAAGACATGTTGATTGTCAAATTTCACTTTAAGAGTTCTTCACAACTTTGTCATGAAGTCTTTAGGCTTTCAAAATAGGTTTTTATGTAACCTGACTTTCACAATGTAAAGATTCTTATTCCAATCCCATGTTACATAAAGAAAACATTTCCTAACAAAGTGACACAAAACCTTGTGGAGTAGTAGTCATAAATTCTTGAATATTTTCCTAGAAAACAAAAAATAATTATGCACATGAGTGAAACAACATTAGTTTTCAAATTCCATTCAAGAAATGTCACAGATATTTTTTATAATCATTGAAGGGCAAATTCCTCTTGCTTCTTACTTCAAAGTACAAATAAGATTGGTTTTTGAAGAGGTCATAAAGTAAAGAAAATTCATCTTAACTTCAATTGCAATGGAAACCAAAAATGGATAATGCCACTCTAAAGAGGTGAAAGTGGCCGAAAGCTGAAACTGAAGAAAAATATCTAAAAATCATGGTGAACTATAGACTTATTAGATTTCGGTCAATGCTTCTGCCTTCTATATGTGTTAATGATAGCAATGACACCATTTATCATATTGGACAATGACCTCAAAGTATTCTATTGATGAAAATCTCATGTAACTAAAACTACCACTTGACTTGAGATATAATTGCTTTGTATGAAAAACTTTAGAGGTAAATTTTATCGCTTAAGCAATTTCTTGCTCGCTAGAAATCATGAAACGCCTTTACTGGAGAATTACTGGTTTCTTTTCCACAAGAAGATAGGTGAAGAAGTTCACTCTAAATTTCCATTTAGGATCCACTGAAAAATTTTGATCTCACAAATATGAAAAGAATGTCACTTAGAAAAAATCTGGTGATTATTGATCCTGTAGCAATAGAATATATGACGAGAGCTTGTACACCGAAAAAAAATCTCAATTTTCTCCATCACTATTTCCTATAGGATATTTTGTTTGAAAAGCAACTCACCACAAATTTTCAAATGAGATATCCAAATAAAAATAAAAGGTTGTACTAGAAGCTATTTTGCTACCATCATCTGATCATTGTTTTACCCTATGTCAACGTGTTTAACTCTAAATATTGATGATAAAGTGATAAAAATTAAGAAGAAAATAGGTTACAACAAATTTCTAGCAATCTGATCAAAGTTTGATAAGTTGGTATCTCATCTCCTCAGCCACACCTTGGTTAATGTTGTAGCTAGAAAGACATGAGTTGAAGTAGATTGGCTAAACATGGAATATGAAAATTCCGAAATCACTGCAACAAAGTAGGAAATGAAACACATGAGGAACGTGTGATGATGGCTAAGGCAGTTAACCAAAGTTTAGGTACAGATGCAATTATTTTTAATGATGAATTTACACTTCTATCGTTGTGCATTATTTATAATTTGTTATGAAGGGTACACGTGATAATTGATCGAGAGAACATCTTGACTAGTAACCTTGAATTAAGGACCTTTTTGTTTTGCGCAATAATATATAGCTAATTGTCAACTAAGTAAGTGTTGATTTGCTTTAGAAAGTCAAAAAAATCTAGAAAAAAGAATTTAATATTTGAAAGGCAAAGAAAGTGGTAATGAATCCTAATGCATATATAGTATAGATTCACGCCTACTCCTTTCTCTCCTCTGATTATGGGGCGTACTCCTTTCTCTCCTCCCACCCTAATCTCTACTTGATTGTACATGAACTTTATCTTGATAGAACCAATAATTTTAGTCTTTAAGAAATAAGGAATATAAGTTACATTGTTATACCAAAATGGGAATAGGACTCGTATAAGTTGCCAAAATTCGGAAAAAGGAATGACAAATGCAAAGGAAGAAAAAGAGTATTCAGTCGCAACTTTCTGTAATTACTGAAAAGTACATTTGCACATTCATGCGTCTAGGAATCTTTGTTTATGTATATCATCGTTCTATTGAGTTCTAGAACATATGCCATCACGACTTCGTTATGCTAATAGCCGGAGATAATTGCTATAAGAAAATAACATCTAAACTGCATGAATTAAGAATGAAATAAACATCTGAACTATATCTAAGAAAAAGAAAAAAATAATGTATGCCGACATTCTGATCTTCATTATCAAAAATTGTTCTTGCTCATCATTTGATTATCCTCATAATTCCAAAAAGATGCCAAATGCTTAGTCTTTTTGTCTTCCTTAATAATGAGCATCTGATGCTTAATTCTGTCTCCCTAAACTTTTATAGCCAAGCATTGTACTGACAACTTTCTCCCCATGAAAGCTATGGTAACACTTGTTTCCCTCATCGAAAGTTACATACTTAACATAAGTCAGAAGATTAGCATAAGTTGCAAGCGCTGAATATCTTCATCTGAGGTATAAACAATAACTCATATCCCTCTAGCCCTTGAAACATGAAGTATATCAGCAAGTAAAACTATCGACATAAAAAATTCTAGTTATAGAAACATCACCAAAGGATAAAGTATTAACTTTAGCATAGACTAAGATGTCAAGAATAAATAAATGACGATGGCAGTGATTATGGGAACCACAATAGGTTCACCCTGCCCATATGGAGGCCTAATTGTACCTTCCTACATATTCCAAAAACCACCTTCTCCAATCTTTGACACCCTATTGAAATTATTAGTGGCATTCCTCAGCTCTGAGAAAGAAAACACCCTCAAATTGTGTTCTTTTCCTTTGTACATTTCAGGTATACTGCTGGGTGATGCAATTGAACCTGTGGACTTTATTGCCCAATTTGGCAACGTATTATCAGAGAACCAAAAGAACTCAAATATTCTTTTATATATAAATATCCCTGCTCACGCGCAATACAACATATATTATAGAGTGAAGAAATTGAAACTTTCACTTGACTGGCTTGAGAAAAGAATCCCATGATTCATTGATTGCTCTGATTCTTTGGCTACAAAAAAGTTCATTAAAAAGAAAACTAAGAAGTTTTTATGTGTGTAATGTAGTCAGAGAGGGCAATGCTTTGCCCTTTTTTTATTTGTCCAACCTACAATAAAAATGAAAATAACTAATTTTTACCAATTATTCCGGATCTTCCTAGTCAAGTAAATTGTTAAAAAAAACCCTTTGGTTTGTAGCCATAAAAGAAAGTGGAAAAAAACCTAAAGGCACTGCCAAGAAACTGCCATGTTCAAAAATTGTACTTCTGATTGGCACTATCAAAGACGTGGGACTTAACTGTGGAAGATTGCCTCTGGATTGCTATAAAAAAATTCAAGGAAAGAAATAATGAAGACTATTATATTGTGTTTTGTACATCTTTGGCTGACAAACGTAAGACATATTATACTTGAACCCTCTCCCAAGCTTTGAGAAGACATAAATGAGATTTGAGAGAGAGAGAGAGAGAGAGAGAGGAAAGAAGATATGTTAGCTCCATTAATCTTACATGGCATTCAAGAGAGTTTTGGTCCATGTGATTGGTCTTAGCATGCCTGCAGGACAAAGCTTCAAACTCATTAGGGTTGACAAAAGATGGTTAGCCGAGGTTTTTGGTTTTGTTTCGGAGATTAAAATTAGGCAATGCGTTAATGGAGGATCTGATGCAGTTCTGGTGGAAGTCTATCTCCAAAGCCTATACCGCATTGACCTCCCTCCTCCCCAACCGCTGACTTGCTCTCCTCATTCGCCAACTCCGGCCCGTCCACCTAGTCCCTTCCCTCCTTCCTAACCGCATACTCTACCCTCTCTTTCGGCTTCGGTGCCTACTCCTTCCCCTCCGCCGGCCCCGACCTTGCCTCATCGTCCTCTCCTTCCTCTAACTCTCCCTCATCCAATCCCCATCTGCCCCTCTCCCTCTCTTCCCTCGCCAGCTCGAAGGCCATCCTCCTCTCCCTTTATGCCGCCGATACCAAGTCAGATGGAGTTCCAATTGGAGCTTGACAGATTAAATTCACACACATGAAGATAACAAGTATCAGATTGGAAAGAAATCACACGCGCATACACACCCTTGCAAATTAGTCAAACGACTCAAGAGTGATAGTATAGTTGGCCGTTAAGCCAAATTCTTAAGGATGGTGTTGAGGAAGGCAGAGCAGAATAAAGGTGCATCTTTGTTGGGTGATTCACAATTAGAACCGTCAAAGAGGAAAAGGAAAAAAGTATACTTGAAAAACTGTAACTGGCATGAGCGCAGAGGAGTTTTAGGAATAGTGGGGTAATGAAAGTTTGTAGAGGCAGAGTTCCAATTAAAACATGAGACGTCATTTTCTTTATTTACGAAAATTCAAAATTTTTAGAAAATAAGATTGAGAGTTTGATACTCATTCTTTCAGATTATCAATTTAATTCAAATAGATGGCCCAAAAGCTCGTTATCTATACTACTTATTAAATCAAAACTTGATTGGTGTGACACTTTTTTGGTATTACATAAATACCAACTTACAAAATTAAAATCTTAATTAGTAAGCAACTACCTATAAAATTGTGTTTAATTTTCACAAATTCAAATTTATAAAAAAAATCTAATTAAAGTAAAATTTAAAGGTCAAGCTTGATACGATAATAATATTTTACTAACTTATGTTTGGACACGTATCTGTGATTTAAGATTCATTTTACTGTATACGACAATAAACTCGTGTATACAATTTTTTATAAAAAAATTTATATTATTAATTTTATTTTTATACTTACATCGTGTGTGTTTTTTATTTATTTGTTTTCAGGCTCGTTGAGGCCCGTTTTGGATAATAAGTTGGGCTGAGCCTGGACAACCTCAGGCCCGGCTCACAAGCCTAATCCCAAACTACTGCTCCCAAAGAGAATCTTGCGGAATAAACAGTGAATCACTTGTATAATTTCAGTTCCATGGGCCATATTAGACCAATGGGCCCCCCAGTAGATCAGAGAATCTGGGAAGGGAGCGTCACAGAGAAATATAACCACCCACAAACACTCATCATTCCATTTTCTTGGAACCTGATCCCCCGCTCTCTCAATTCAAATTGTGCCTCTGCCTTTGCCTCCCACAATCCTACTTTTACACACAGATCGAAGACAGACAGAGACACAGAGAGAGTGAACCAAATTTGGCTAAAATGGATGTTCATCCCACCCCATTTCCAGGTATTCCATCTTCGTATGAATTTAAGTCTTATCCCATGCCTTCATGTGTGACTTGAACTTCCTCACCACCACTGTTCTGACAATTCTGTTTGGGAACGCAAAAAGGTAAATCTCAATCTGTGAGATCAAGGTACAATCGAAAGACCATTGAACCAGCAAGAATCGTTTCCAAGGAACCAACAATTCAAAGGTAATACTAGTTTTTGCTACCCATCTCCTTTACTTCTTCTTTCCCTTTGCTTGCATCTTATTAACTTTGCTCTGTTTCAGGCCAAAACGAGTTTTCGGTACCACCCGAAACCCAAACATTCAGAAAAATCCAGCAACCGAAAGGCCCAAGTCAAAACCTTCGCTGGAAATTCCCCAAAAGCAAAGCAAACCGGCCCAGCCAACACCCCCATCGAAGGAAATTCCGGTCATAGAGACGGCTAATAAATCCACTGAAGAAAGCAGAGTAAAACCAAAGAAGAAAAGTGTGTGTTTCGAAGAGAAAATTGGGAAAGTTGGAGCGAAGGATTTTCAGGAGGGAGAGAAAGCTGAGATTTGAACACCGGTGAGATCTCCTTCATTGGCTAAGCCTAGGATTTCGGGCACCCCGTACCTGAGTGCAGAGAGGTGCAGCAAGTGCCGGTTCGACAGGCTCGAGACTTCCTCTTACTGGCTCGGTCAGATCAAGTTGGCCGAGTCCGTCGGGAAGCATTTTGCTTCGGCGGCTTTCTTCCGGCTTGCATTTGAATCAAAAGCAGAGGTTTTTCCAGTTTCTCCTTTACTTCTTGCTCGATTTTCTAGTGTGTAGACACGAAACTAATGCAAATTATCACACTAATTACTGCTTATAGTCATGCAAGTGTCGCTAAAGGGTACATAACTAATGTCACTGATAACTAGGTCTTCTAGCGACATTAATCTTTTGCAACGATATCACCTGGAAATTGGTCTTGTATTGTCAGTTGTAAGTAAAAATCTGGTTTTCTGGCAATGATATGTCTAGATTGGAATTGTCTGAAACCTCATACATTTTGTGAGTTTAATGCCGACCAGCGATGCCTTTTAGACACGGGGTACTACTACTGGGACTAATTCTACCTAAATTCTTGTTGATAGCCTTTTCGTAACGTTCGTATCGAGCTGAAGTGCTATTTGGCACGACACGGATACTTGTCCGCTGAGACGGAGTGGAAGGAAGTTACTCGTAGCTATGGACTAATGAAGGATGAAAGCAATTTTGCCGAGGAAGGGGATTCAAGTCCTGCAAAGGCCCTCACAAGCGATGCCAACATGGGCATCCAAGATCAAGAACACAAGGAGTTGCAAGAAAAAGCCGCTGAAGATTCTGAGACCAAAAGTGACTGAATTCCGCACCTTTTGTGGGAATGTCATTGCAGAACTACCTGTTTATCTTTTTATTTTTACAGAATGAAATATCGTTGCAGAACTAGGTTACTTGTCTCATTGTTTCAAGATAATGTAAGCATATAGGTTACTTAGAATTTAGGAAAAAAGGAGTGGAATTTGTTTGTTCAGCTTGCTAATGTTTTTCAAATCATCCCATCAAGTAGAAGCTTTTGTGTTTGCTTTAATATTTTTCCTTCTTTTTTTTTCTTTTCTTGAGAGGGTCATAGTATATTCAGGTTTATTTATAGGTTTATTTATGCGTCAATCAAAACTAAATTTATTTTCGAACGATTCGATCTTAGAAGAATTTGTGGGCTTTACATCTTTGATAAAATCTAAGATGGGGAAAAAATGAAAGGGACATTCCGAGAATTGAAATAGGGACCTCTCGCACCCCAAGTGCGAATCATACCACTAGACCAAATGCCCGTCAATGAGGATTTTCATGCTAAGTGCTTTTCCTTTCAAATTACAAACCGCTGGGAAAGAACTTGCAAGCTGCACGTTATATTAATTGTCAATGCTTTATTTCTCAAAACATTTGAGACGCTCATGCCCACCTTGATGTTCTGCTGCGCCTAAGCTCCTCCTCCCATTATATGTGCCCCTGCACTCCTTCCCTTGGTCGTGCCCACGCCATGTCACCCTGTCACATGCCCCACACGACACTCATTTACTATGCTCTCATGCCATCTCCACTAAGGGTGCCCCCTGCACCGCACATATCCCGTTACGCCTCCACGCGTGCTACTTACACAGTTCTGGTCTTGGCACCCTATAACATTTCCAAGACCCCGGTGCTGGTCCATCTATTCACAGACCATGCATGCTTTGCCTTGGACATGAAACCATGCTTTGCCTTGGACATGAAACCATGCTTCGTGCGTGCAGCATTCTGCCGGGCTCTGCTCGTAGTGCTCCGACATAAGAACCCTTCGCAACAAGATAAGCTCATTCTATAAGAGTCTCTGCCTAGGGCAACTCGCTTGACACTAGGCACGCATAAGCTGTGACCTCGTGGTACTCATGTTATTGAGACCCTTAGGATGATGATCCCCGGGTCATTCCAAGGAGGGAGCAAGGCTTGAGAGGGTATTGCACCTAGTTTGCCTGACTCTTAGGCGTAGGACCCTCCACCATCACTGCTAGGTTCTCTACAACTCTTAACACTTCTCGTGGGACTCAGTAAAGGCTTTGGAACAATGGCCATATCAAAGACGTTCTTTGGCCATGCCGGCGTTATATGGTCAGCTTCTCAAATAGACAGAAGGAAGCTGTGTAGGGCAGACAAGGGGATATGCAATCTGACAATCTGAGGAGCAAACATTTTGTAGCCCCCTTAGTAATGTGGCACTCCCAAGTTTGACCACAATCTCTTGATAACACAGACATGTATTTGCTTATAAATAGTGGACTTTGGATTCCAGAGAGAGAATGTTCTTCGACTTGGACTCTGACTCAATACCCTAACTTGGGCCTTGACATTTAGAAGACGACTTATAAACCTAGCTTGGGATGTCCACTGTCTGCCTGTATACGTCTCAACCCTTGCCCTCGCAGCACTGCCCTCTGCAAATTTTGTCTAGAAAGCCTTGGTCTCTGCTTGCCCTCGCTTTACCATTGTTGTGTCCCAGTACTAAACATTTCATAGTTGACGTCTGATTCTATCCTTCGAGGCAACTCCACGTTTTGATGTACAAACCCACTTCCTTGCATTAATATATCAAAGCTCTCTTAGATTTTAGCAATTTAATATGTGATTAGAGTACTTGTGCTAAATGCTTCGATCAGTGTATGATACTTTGCTTTAGCAAGCAACATTCATAGTTAAGCAATAAGCATGACCATCTTTTAAAGTCCATGTCAACGAGAGTTGATGAATGGGTAATTTTTGTCCCAATGTAGCTGTGTCTTAGTCACAACACTGCGGTTTGGATTTTTTTTTTACCATGCATGCAATCGAAAATATTATAAATTCGACCGTAGTAATCAAGCCTAGTGTTTGCTTAAGTTCTGCGGTTCATTAAATTATAAGCTTGTAGTAGCATGTATTCAAGGTTCACTTTACTAATTTATCGAAACATTTAGAACCTATCCCTTTGAGAAAACGTCATTTTGTTTAAGCAGTTCTTGACTTATTAAGGTTCCGTTTGAAAACGATTTTATTTTCAGTTTTTTCTCCAATTTTGTAAACTGAAGAAAATAAATGCGTTTGGCACACAGTTTTCGATTTTTTTCTTCAATTTTGAAAACTAGTTTTTAAAATAGGGTTGTTTTTAAAAACTCTCATTTAGAAGTTTTGGGTTTTGGTTTTTATTTTGAGACCACCACCACAACCACCGCCGACCACTATAGCTTGCTGGTAGCTGCCGGCTGACGGCTATAGTCTGCGGGCCGGCAGCCACCGGCAACCACAGCCTGCCACCGCTAACCACCGCCACCGCAAACCACCACCAAAGAAAAATTCAAAATAAAAAACTGGATAATCAAACATCTAAAAGAAAAAAAAAACTCAAAAAAAAAAACCTTAGTAATTAAACACCCATTTATATTTGTAAAAAAAACCTAAATTAATTCTTGTTTTTTATTTTTTTAAAAATAAAAAATTAAAATTAAAAATAATTTCAAACGTTATCTAAGTTAAGCTTAATAAGTTAACGAGTTTGAAAATGGATCTCAATAAAACTCAAATATACTAAAGTCAGAACCTCCTCTGATACGCAGTCTTTTCTTACCTCTCCAACAAGTCAAACTTCTCTTAAATGCTCTACAGTTCAAACTGTTTACTTCGTTGGAATGCCTGCTTGAATCTTGCCCCAAGTCTCATGGCACCCTGATTGTATGTTCTAGAGCGAGGACTAAACCTGTCTAATATTCTTGATCGCAACGTCTTTAACGGGGGTAAAACACAGTCGACACCCATATGGTTTGAAATAATAATAGGTACTTGACTATAGGAGGTTTGAAACAATAACGGTCAATCACATAAGCTATTAGAAGTTGGATGAATTTTTGCTACTACATTAATCGCAAGAACTTAGCTACAACCACTAGTATGACGACGATTAATAGTCACTAAATATTTTTCGTGACTTTTCTGTTAATATTCTTAACGATAATTATTAACAACATTTATTTAACGTTACTAAATAAAAGTCACTAAAAATATTTAACGGCGATCAGTTGCGCTATACAGAAGGTTGTAACTATATTCCCACAATCTAGAAAGCAGTCAAAATTATTTCTCAGAAATTGTCTTTTTTAGAGTGTCAACCTACATAACAATCGGACCTTTCAAACCGACTAAATTGCCCTTAATAACAACCACCAAAGTTTTAAAAAAATGGTTAAGAAATAGGGAGACTATTTTCACCTTTTTATTTGTTGCTCAATGGTATTTTTAGGGGCAAGAACAGTAAAAGCCTTAAAAAGCAACCAAAATAGGATTTCCCAAAGTAATAATTTTAGAAGACAGAGAACAATAGAAACGGCAACCAAATATTTTATTCCCTTTGTCTTTTACATTCATCAAAGATCTTCATTTGTAAACATAGAAACAGTCCAAATATATCCAGAACTTGAGACCTCACTCCCTAATTGGCAATTTTTGCAATTTATACCGTTAGAGCAATCGGCAACCTCAAAGATCACGTGCTCGATGATGGTAAGTGAGCGTGACGCTTGAACAACTTCCGAGGATAATTTGGTTGTAGCTACCCCTTATGATTGCCTTTGTGTTTTGCAGAGATGGCGAAAGAATGTCAATAGAAGATGGCATTGTTGGATGGAACAGATTATCGGAAATGAGAAGCGCCTAACATATATATAAGGAAGCAGGATTACTTGTGGTGAGAAAAAAAGGGTAAGTGCAAACCGTTCACGAGGGCAGTTAAGATAGATCGAAACAAAGGGCCTGTTTGTTTCACGAAAATCGTTTTCCAAAAAAAGTTTTTGTATTTTTCGGTGTTTGGTACATGAAAATCATTTTCCGGAAAAGATTTTCCGGTGTTTGGTGCATATTTAAGATTTTTTAAAGGAAAATAATTTTTCAATCAATTTATTTTGATGAACAAAATATCAAAAAATCACTTACCGTTTAAAACTCGGTAAGTCATTTTCTGAACTATTGAAGACACATACATACACACACCCACATACTTACAAACCCCCCCCCCCCCCCCCCCCGACACACACGCCCTCGCGGGCACACACACACACCCCCCGACCGATAGACACGCACCCACACACACACACACACACACACGTGCGCCTGCCTGCCCACCCGCACACACATGCGCCCGTCCGCTACACCCCCCCCCCCCCCCCCAAACACACACAGAAATATGCCCAAACAGTAAAAATAGTAATAAAAAAAATATAGCTTTTTTTGGTATAGATATTTGTATCATTGCACGACAACCAAACAACGAAAAATAAAATTTTTAAAAATATTTTCAGGAACTGCTATTTCTGGAAAGCATACTTCGGAAAAGTATTTTTCGTGAAGCATTTTACGTTAAACAAACAGGGCCAATATAACAAGTATAATAACTGAATGGGTAGCGTGCAAGAAAATGTCAAACCTCGTGCGACTAAATATAACTTTAATTTGCAGATCGTGTGTAGTTGAGTGTCATATGTACATTCCTTGTGTGAGTTAGTTGTAATTAACCTTTATTAAATAGCATGATTATGACATTCCAACGTTCATCCCAAATGTGCTTGTCACAATGAACACTGGACTGAGTTATCTTGAAAGCTCGGAGCTTTCCACTTACCGTTGAATTATCATACGCATTTCAACTTTTCAACAGAGTAATAATTGACCCCTCAATTTGTTAGGAACACAGAACTCCCACAACTATGACATCATTGCACAATTAAAAATAGGCACCACCTTGCTTTTAAGGAATTTTATGCAGGTTACTGTGTTACTCTTCTAGACGTGACAATAAATGACAGTTTTGTCATCTTATAGTACGTATTTTTTGTAATTTTATAAGATTATTGTTGATTTTAGTTAAATCAATAAGGTTACTTCTATTAGGTTTTCGAATTACGGTTTCGGAGTCACGCTAAAGAAAATTTTACTATGACATAAGAACATATTAGGTTTTCGATTTGAAGCATTAGTGAACTTGGAGCTACGTACCTAGAAGTTGTTGCAGAGTTTTTTTTCTTGATCTTATTATTGTTATTGTTGTTGTTAATTATATTATTATTACTGCTATTACAGGTGATGGTGGTGGGATGGAAAGAGAAGCGCTAAGCATTCATTTACAATTGTCAAGTTGTTTCCTTACCAAAAAAAAAAAGGTTAAAGAATGAGTCTAAGTTCATATCATTTCTTTACTAGAATTAACCTTTATAAAGTGTCATTAAAAACTAGGTTGAAAGTGTTGCTAATGCTGTAGGATGAACTCTCTTGAATCCAAGAGTGTGTATGTTCCTTTTGTAAAATCATCTAATATAGTAAAATTCTCGTTAGTCCAACCGTGCTTATTGTGTGTGTGTGTGTGTGAGTCACAAAGACAAGTCCACGACTCTCTCAGGACGTGACAAGTGGTATCACGACAAAAGGGTGTGATCGTAGCGCATCAAAAACTTGATAAGGAAGGATGAGAAGAAAGCCAATTCAAACCGGAAGATATGCAAGCAAATGAGCAGTGTTCTAGAGAAATGAACGCTGTACTGCCACTGGGTAAGGTGCTACCTAGTACAAAACCATGTGATACAAAGTCGTGCACAACTTATGTAAAGGTGTCTTATACTGAAGGTGAAAGTAAAAAATGAGCAGGTTTAATTAATTCACAAAAGGAAACCGATTATATTCATCACTTGCCTGCTCAATGTGTTAAATAAAATCACAACGCTACATCGTTTTTTGTTTGTCGCACAGTAAAATATTAAGGGAGAATAAATAAGATCTTAACACACTGCTCGGAACCAAGTTTTTCACTATTTGGATTTCAAACTAATTAAGAATTGAGTTGAATACAAGTTTTTTGTTTGGAGTGGAATACAATTCATTTAGTTTTTATTTTGGAACAAAAGAAAATTCAAGTCTCTGAATTCCTAGTGTTTGAAAAACAGAGAAGATAGGCGGGTAATAAAGTTTTAAACAATTATCTCATCAACTTAAGTATGATGAAAAACAAAATACAGTTAATGGTTTCACATGTGATGGTGGCTGCACATGACGGTGGTGGTGTTAGAATAGTAACGGTGTGAGTGGTTGGTCTATGGCACTAAAGGTGAAAATGGTGGGATGAATATAATGATAGTAACGATGGTAGTGATGATGGTGTAACAAGTGGTAGGAATGGTTATGATAGTGATGTGGTGGCATTGACAACGGTGGTGGTGGTGGTGGTGGTGTGGCGTACGTGTGAGCGGTGGTGTTGTTTTATGGTATCGTCAGTATCCGACAGCAACATCAGTGTGGTGGAGGTGGTGGGGGGTTCATGTGCTGGTACCAATGGTAGTGATGCTAGTGGGACCAGGGCATCATTAGACAGCAAATACGACGACGGCGGACGGTGGTGGTGGTGTAACGTCAACGGCGATTGTGGTGTGACATCAATGGCAGTGGTAGTGGGCAATCTACTTATTGTAACGGTTGTTGTGGTGATGATATGTTGGTGCTAGTAGTCGATGCCAACAAAGACGATGTTGGTGGTGGACTGGTGGTTAGTGATGGCAGTGGAGCAGTGACAATAATAATGATGACGAGAAGCGGATCCAGAAAGTTTAATTGCGAGGAGGCAAAAAGGCATAAAAAATTAATGGCTAGCATAAAAAAATTTCTCAATTTGACTATTAATCATTTAATTTTACTTTTCATAGTGATTTATTTATCTTGATAAGGTTAGTCAAAAATAAATTACTAGTTTTGTATGAAAAAGTTTAACTCTTTCTCTATAGATGTATTACTAATGTGATTATCAATTGTTTGAGTGCAATAGTCATGTATAAGTTAACATATTATAAAATACTATAAGAATTTAAACTTCAAAAAAAAATCTTTATCAATTCGTATTTTTCCTAATCTGGAGATTTGAAATATAGAATTTGAAAGAACGAAAATGGAGAAAAAGAATGAGAAAGAAGAAGATTATAATGATCGGTGAAATAAGGAGTAAAAAACACAACAAAATGATACTCTAATTAATTAATGTTACGAGATAATGGCATTTATGTAATCAATTGATAATAATGGTTGTTGTAGTAGAGATGTAACACATTTGACATCGGTGGTGACTCATGTTGGTGGTGGTGGCGATAGTGTCGTGTCATCTCATGTTGCAATGACAATAATGTGGCGACAGTGGTAGATATAACGGCCCAGTGGATTGTGGCATGTGGGTATAACGATCTAATTATGGTGCTCGTTACGTAATAATAACGGTGGCAATGACAGTGGTGGTGATGGTGATAGTAAAGGTGATGTGATGACAGCACATTAAAGATGTTAACGGGTTCATTTATTGTAGAATTCAAGAAAGAGTAAAATAGGTTAAAAATAAATTATTGTTAGTTCAAGCAAATCCAATCATGGAATTTCATATTGTGGAAACATGTAGTGTTGTCAAAGGGCCGGCCCAGCCCAAGCCCATCGGGCCTGCTGTGGGGCCGGGCCAGTGGGGCTGGGCCGGGGCCGGGCCAGTGGGGCTGCCAACCGGGCCGGGCCTGCCGAAGGCAAACCTAGGCCCAGTCCAGGCCCTGGCCCTAGGCCCAATAGCTAGGGCCGGGCTTGGGCCGGGCCCGGGCCCTTTTTTTTTTTTTTCTTGTTATTCAATTTTAAATTTCATCTCTAGGCAATATTCACAATTTAACGAACCTAATCTTTATCCTTTTATTTCATTATAAGTAATATACATATATATGTATGTATGTATATACATATTTATTTGTTAGCCATTATATTTTTTATTATATGTTAAACATTTTCATACTCTTCTTGGTGAGCTTTATTAATAAAATCTTAACACATAAAAATTTATATAGAAAAATAATAAATGTATTCATAGGCCCTCCTCCTTTTATCCGGGCTTGGGACCGGCTGCTTGTAAACAAACAGGCGAAGTTACCTATTTTTTTATATATACGAAAAAATATATATCTTGCTTGTAAAAATTTATTTTATATATATGGAAAAAAAGTATATTTTGTGAAAAAATTTATTCTTAAAATTCTAACAATCAAAATAATAATGCATGTCTATCCAAAATATCAGCAATCAAAGATCAAGAAATCTGCAACGTCAACCAAAAGGATCAAAAGAGGAAAATAAAAACAAATTACCTAATCATCCAGAAGTACTTCAATATCCGAGTCACTGCTCTTCCTATCATCAATCGGTTTATCTTGCTCGCGGTATTTCGCATCAAGATAATCCTTCCAACATACACATAGCTCGAGCGACTCGGGGTTAAGACGACTCCTCCTGTCATCCAAAACCCTCCCGCTGGCTGAAAATGCCGACTCTGAAGCAACCGTGGAGGCTTGCACTGGCAGTACATCCCGTGCAATTTGGGATAAAGTTTTATACATGTTTTGATTTTGTTTCCAAAAATTTAACAAATTAAAATTAACCTGTTCTTGCCTTGATAAATCAGAATAATGATCAGTATTTGCATATACACCAATCTCATTAAAAGAGGAAAAAGTATACGAACCTGCCGAATTAGAAGTACCTTCACCTGGTAGTTGTCTTGCTACTAGATGTTCAAAGCCCTGAAGGTATGGCGCATAATACCTCTCAACAGTGGATGATGATGTAGCTCGCCCGCGCACGTCAGCAGAATTACGATAGACGTTGAACAAGTCCTCAAACCTCTTGCTCACTTTTGCTGTGAATGCGGTTGTCTCCTCTGCTGTGTAGCACATTAATTTCGATATCTCTTGTATCGAGGCGTTCACGCCATGCAACTTTAACCTAGGATCTAAACAAGTAGCCACAGTAAAAATAGCAGGCAGTTTACTCCAATATTTATTAAATTTTTGATCCATCACTTTTACTATTTCCTTAAAGGGTCCTATATATCTCCATTTTGTTAACATTGTAGCCATCTTCAGAATTTCTATTACAGCGAGAGGAGAGGTGGGATAGTACGTACCAGACAATAAATTGGTAGACGTGTAGAATACCTCCAAAAATTCAGCTAGGTATGTGGCCATCTGCCATTCCTCTTGAGTTGGCAAGCCGGCTGGGAACTGGGTTAGTAGAAAATGCGTATAGACTTCTCGGTATGCCAGAATGTGTAAAAGCATGTGGTATGTAGAGTTCCACCTGTGGACCACATCTGTAACTGCTCTCCTGCGAGGCATATTATATTGAACACACAACGTTTTAAATTGTTGTGTTCTCGGACTCGAGCTATTAACATACGCTGTCATACCCCTCATTTTGAGAAGAATATCTCCTGCAGCAGCTAAACCATCTTGAACAATTAAATTAATAATGTGACAAACACAGCGAACATGAAATAATTCACCATTAAGTACAGGTTGAAGCGTCTCCTTTAAAGCTGCAACAGCAACTTTATTATTAGAAGCATTATCAAAACTAACACTCATAATCTTATCCTTAATTTTAAATGTGGTGCATGCTTTTAATATAAGAATAGCAATGTTCATTCCATCATGCGGATAAGGGAAGTGCTCGAAAGCGATGATTCTCTTGTGCATAACCCAATCTACATCAATCCAATGAGCGGTCACACAAGAATAACTAACAAAAGTATAAGGAGATTGCCAAATATCAGAAGTAAGACTAACTTTACCTTCAAATTTATCGAAATAATCGATAAGGCGTGCTTTAGCAGCATTGTACTGTCGGAGTGCATCGGATCTAGTTGTGTTTCTATGAACCTTTTTGTACAAAGGTTGAACGTATGTGTTCATATATCTAGAGTGCTTAGGATTATCGGCAAAAGAAAAGGCTTGTTCATCATGAATAACAAATTCAGCGAGACCGTCTCTTTGCTCTCGCTGATTATAAACAAATAACTTACCGTCAAAAGATAACTGCGTTTGGGTAGGTTCGACGTGGCCTTGTCGAGGTGCACACAGAGGGTAATGCCTGTTAAGATGTCCATTACCACTACCAGACGAAAATAATTTAGCGCAGTACTTACATCGAGCTTTTCGGATGCCGTCCACCATAACTACATCGAAATGATTCCAACACTCGGCTTTCTTTTTTTCCCCTTTTGGACTTCTGGCTCATTACCGGAGGCATTGCTCGGCCCTTCTTCATCATGACCAGGCATAGGGTTGAGATTATGCCACGGAGTAGTAGCTTCGCCAACCGAGCTGCGTCCTTGACTATAATGCGGGGGGTCTTCATCAGGCGTGTATTCAAAATCTGGAATGTTTTGATTGAACTCCCAATTGGCTTGGGTATCTATCATACAGCCTGTACTCATTCGTCCAGGAACGAATGGTTGTGTTGGTGCTTGGATTGGTGTTTGTGATGGCCGTGGCGCTGGCGCTTGTGCTGGTGGTGGTGCTTGCGATGATGATGATGTTTTTCGTGATGACGATGCACGCCTCATTTTCTTCAATAATCCAGCCATATTTCGAGCTAAACTTTGTAAGAGTAACTAAATACACAAGTATAAGAGTAGTAATAAGAAATAACAATTAAAAGAATGAACGAGTAACAAATATTAGAGAGTTAGTAATTAAAAAGAATTTAGCAAGACTAGTAATTAATAAACAAGAGTACTAATTAGTAAATACTAGTAGTAATTAGCAAGAGTAGTAATTGGAGAGGAAAATAGTAGCAAAGCTTGTAGAAATATAGAATGTTTAGGTAAGAGAGAGTAAGAAGATTGGTGTGAAAAATTAGAGAGAAATGGTGTGAATTTATAGATTTTAGAAACTTCACAAAAGACCAAAATACCCCTACAAACTATCCGTTTATAGTTGTTGGGGAGGGTAAGAGTGTAAAGAAGTTGAAAAATATAGGTTAGACTAAAATACCCCCCAAACTAGCCGTTATATTGCTGTTGGGGGGGTAAAAGTGGAATTTTGGAAAAGGGGTGGAAGAAAGGGGGGGAAAAACAAAAAAATTCAAACATGTGGGGCCGCAGACCGGGCCAGACCCGGGCCGCAGACCGGGCCATACCCGGGCCGCAGACTGGGCCAGACCCGGGCCGACTTCGGGCCGGGCCGGGCCGGGCTTTTTCGGAGCAAATGAAGGCCTGGTCCAGGCCCAGGCCCCAAGCCCGCTGTGCTGGGGCCGCTACTGTTCATGCACGGGGCCAGGCCAGCCCGGGCCAGAACCGGGCCGGGTCGGGCCAGCCCGCGGGCCGCCCGGCCCGTTTGACAACTCTAGAAACATGTTCGCCAAATCCAGTGAAATCTATTTTTTTTTCTTTTTCTTTTTTTGGATATTTCAAACAACTAAATCAAGTTTTGTTTGAAATGAAATTTTTATCACTTTCATGATTAAGACAATAATCTAGGAGCTCATGCTAAAACTAATGCAAACCAACCCAAATATGGGTCGTGCGCGTTACTCTGGACGGATTCAAAGTTGGACGCCTCGGGATACGTACTATATTCCCTCAAGGTTGGTCAAATTCTTTGTGTTACTTGCCTAGAATTTGACAAGTGCTTTTCATTCTTTCTTTCTTTTTTTTTTTTCCCTTTTTTGTTTGCAGTCTGGTGATTACGAAAATATGCAAATGCTCTTTGCTAAGACGCACAACAGCAGATCTGACAAAGAGTATGAAGTACCATCTTTTAATATAAAACTGAGTTTAGGTCCCCGAATGTAGGCGGGTAGGCCATCCAAGAAGGGAAGGTTTACTCCCATGCAATTGGATTATGCTTTGCAACATCTTCATTATTCGCTAAAAAGCACGTTGCTAAAGACAAGTTACTAACAAACTTTTAATACAATATAATATAATGGGTGTTGATCTGTTGACTCTGCAAGCAATTTAGGTTAAGTTGACCGCGCGATCAACTTGGGCTAAGTTGTCCGTGCGATCTAGCCGTCTAAATCTTTTTTTTAAGGATAGACGGTCCAAATCTTTTTTCTAAAAAAAAAAGTCCGCCACACAGTGTGGCGGACGCTCCATTTGACCAAAATACCGTCGCCTGCTCGTCTACTACACAGTATAGCGGACGACTTTTTGACCCTGAAAATTGTCAATCAAAAAGTCACCTGTCATAATGTGTAGCGGACGACTTTTAGCTAACAACATGTCACATATGTCCCCTTGTCCGTCCGCGGCACAGTGTGGCGGATGGGCAATCACTTTGTCGATAGTCTTCTTTCTTCTTCCTCCTTCCCTATCTTTTCAACGGCATTGACAAGTAAATCTGTGCAATTTCTTCCCAAGAAATTCTTAAATCATCTAATTAATCACATAAGTTCACAAAATCAATACTTTATTTGTGTATAATCTAGAGGTTGTAAGTATGGCGCATGATTTTGATTATGTATTATGCATGTGCTAACGTTGGCACTTTGTAGATAATGTGTGTGCGCGCACGCACGCGTGCATGCGTGTGTACTCGCGCATGTGTGTAAACCATATGTAGATGATGTATTATACATGTGCTAGCATTGGTAATTTGCCAACTTTTGATAGAAACTTTCAAACTTGACGTTTTTCCATAATTTCAGTCCAAAAACATAGCCTTTAACCCCGGATGAGAAGATCGCTCTGTATTATACGATCAAGCACACTATATTAATACATGTATCTGGAATGGACAAGTAAGATACTTATTTTTTTCTTATTTTTTTTACTCTCACAAACACTGTATACCTTTTGCTTTACTTAAATAATCTTTGTTAAATCGTAGGAAAGAGCACCACTTATCACAGTAGAAGTAACCGAACAATTTAGAAAGTGGTGATGGAACAAAACCTAGAAAATATTACTGCGTGAAATTGGTTTTGGAATTTTTACTTATGGGAATATCTTTCAGCAACTTGAACTGAACTTAATAGATGCCCTTATTGAACGGTGAAGACGTTTCACTTTCCTCTTGGAGAGATGACAATAACCATAGAAGATGTAGGGTACATCTTAGGGTTACCAGTGACGGGACGGCCGATAATTGATTCTAAGTCTTCTGCAACAAATAAAAGAGCTGTTAGAGACTTCATTGGTTCAATATCCGAGAATGCATTTGGCAGTGGTGGGATAAAGTTGAGGTGGTTGGTGAAAAACTTCAGAGTTTTGCCAAAAAACTACATGGAGAAGATGGTTGTGCTGCACACAAAGGCCTTTCTGTTGTGGTGATGCCGGCGCTTAGCCTTCCAGGCGTGGTAGGGGAAAATGCCATCATGCGGCACGATGACCGTTGCTCTGATAATTTTAGCCCACCCTCGTAGCCGACTCGAGCGCCAGTCGTGTCGTATCTTAAGACACATGTATTATCTTTTAACAGATGTGCCGCCCCAGCCAAACTCCCCCCAGCAACGGACGTCATGACAAGTGGTGCTAGGCGGACAACGTGGCCTCATAATGCAAATTCTGAAGATCTAAAGGATCGTTAGGCCACGCTTTCGCACACTCGAGGTTGCCGCACGCTGTTTTTGGGCCAAGGCAGCCTAGCCACGGCCAAGCAAGGCCGTGGAGGCAATTCTATTGCCAATAATGACAAAAAGTAATGTTCAATACAAATATTTAGTGTTGTTGGATGACCTACAAGAGGTTGGAGAGTATGCCTGGGATGCAGCAACTCTTGCATACTTGTATCGAGCATTGTACAAGGCAGCGAAGCCCGGCTGCAAATCTATATGTGCATGTCTCTCATTGTTGCAGGTATATCATATAACTTCGCCTTTTAATTATGCTTTTGATATTTTTTTATTAATCAGTGCAATAAATTTTGATGATACAATCCTAATTTGTCTTTGTTCTCAAGTGTCATCTTATGAACACTTTACTGTCGGCGCACCCAGCTGTAGAGAGGGAACCAATAATATGTGGTCTCGGTTGTGCACTTGGGAGTACAGTTAGAGAGAGAACCACTACCTGAGCAGAGAGAAGTCTCATCACAACGTTGTGTTCTATCAGCGGGAGTTCGACTCGCTATCTCCGAGCCAAATACATTGGGCGCCATTCAAACATTTGGTGGAGCAGGTGGCAGCGTCGCTCGTGTTTATGCTTTTTGCACTTCAACGCACTCCACTGATCCACTTTGAGATTGCAGAGTGGCAACTACAAGATCACGCCATGCGCCATTTTGAGTGCCTACAAAGGTTGTCAGCGGATGCCCCAGACATGAGGGTTAATAGGAACTCACTGGGCGTCCAACAGTTCAGGCAAGTGAATGCACTTGAATTATGCACTGTCAAAATTGAACAGTGGGATTCTTGGCAAAACATGCTGACAGCCATTGTGTCAGAGCTCAATCTTATGGTCAGCATCGAGCAATATCTGAGGTGGTACTACCTCATCACCCGGAAGAGAATAGCCCCCAATAAGGTGGACAAGAGAACAGAAGTACCACCCTAAGCGTCAGATTGATGAGGTTGAGCTCGTAAGTTTCCTAATGACCTTCAATTGAATTTAATCTCGTAATTTTTACATTCAATCTTGTTCGTGTTTAAAGTTACTTATTATCTAATTGAATGTAGGTTGATGCCTCGCTCGTCTTCTTCAAGAAATTGAGTAAGCAAAAAGATCTGTTGGATGCCATGGGAGCGGATCTTCGTTCATATGCTGAGATATTGGTGCATGGCTGAGAGTTTGTGAGCCACTATACAGGGCAGCCGTCGGGCGTGATCCCTAGAATGGATTATCTCGAGCCGCAGCCTATCCATGTGAGCGAGGGATACGGTGATCCCTCGGGGAAGACTTTAGGGGTGAGCGAAGGAGTTTGTGGTCTCCGTTCCTGGGATGGATGATGCTTAAGGGTGCCATCGGGTACAGGAATGGCTTATTAGGACAAGTGAAGTCAGCCCTTGTTTGCTTTGTTTGGGGACTCGGAGGTTACACCACTCTCTTGAAGTCAAGTCACATAAGATTTCAACTTCGCGAAATTCAATCTCTCTGAATCACTGTCACTCGCCCGTGGGCAAGACCTTCCACTTTCGGCCTTGGGATACCTGAAGAGCCTCAAGGAGGACAATATCCCCCGATCGACCACCCCCCTCTCGTCATTCCTTCTTATCTCAAAGGGCATCAGTTAAAGCCTCTAAAGCTGGCAAAACGTGCCCTAATCCACTAATGATACTTTAGCGAGCCCCCCCCCCCCCAAACTACGCTCGAAAAGTGGTGTGCATTGTCCTACCGTAGATTATTATGTCTTGTGGGACGGAATGTCCATCCTCTGTCAGGGTCGTTGGTTAGAAGATACGATGATGTCTGCCTATACCAAACTTCTTATGTGTTAGGAGAGGGATAGGGCAAATGTGTATCCCCGCATTTTTATGTTGAATACATTTTTTCATGGCATGCTCTGTGGAGAATGAAAACGGTGGAAATCTTTGAGGGGGAAGAAAAGCTTGATCCATTGGCATCTGCCTAGTTCGCTCGTTGTATTTTTTACTAATACTGCAAATTATGTAAGCTTCTATGATGCGGATGTTTTCCTAGTACCCTTCTTGGAGAACTCGCACTGGTATTTGGTTTGCTACGAACCATGGGCTATGGTCTTATCAATCCTCGACAATCTTCACAATGATGCACGTGAAGGAACTTTTCAAAGAACAATTGGAGGCTATGGTGATCTTTCGATTATTGTTAGAGTTTTTCTTTTTCTTAATTTGCTTAATGTAATTCTTATCTCGTAGCTTACACTGTTTTTATTCCTCCATAGGACATATTTTGTGACATGATCCACTCTCTCATTGGACAAAAAGTACCGGTAAGGCCAAATATTGTAGTTCGATTAAAGAAACGGAGGTCCAAGCAAGATAATCAGTCAGACTGTGGGTCTTCGTCTTGATGTACATGGAATACATTTGTCAGAGTAAGAGCCTTAAGAAAGTCGTCTGGAGCCTAGCAGACATAGAAAACTTTAGATATAGGATAGCTTGGCAAATTCATAGCGGACGACCTAGACTGGTTAGGGATATTGTAAATCCAGCTCAGGACGAGACCGAAAAACATTGAAAATTTTTTATTCTTATGTAATAAAAAAAGCATTGTCGTTTGCTTTGCTTGTGTTTATGAAATTTTGTTTCGTGTATTTATAAAGGGCAATGTGTTTATGGCTTCATCTTGTGGTTGAGTATTTCTTTTGAGAACTTTTGTGTGTTGTGGTTTTTGAGTACTACTTGAGACAAATTGATGGTGGGTAAGAAATGAGGGAAAAGGATTCAAATTAGTCTGCTTGGCCGTCCGCCACATACTGTAGCAGATGGGCAAGCAGACTAAATACCCAAAAATTTTCTAAGTTTTAGAAGTCAACATTTCTGCTTGGCCGTCCGCTACATAGTGTAGTGAATGGTTTAAAATGCTCAAAAAAAAAATTAAGTGTTGGAGGGCAATGTTTGTGCTTGGCCGTCCGCTACATAGTATAGCAGATGGTCTAAATTTTCAAAAAACTTTCTAAGTGTTGAAGGCCAATATTTCTACCTGGTTGTCCACTACATAGTGTAACGGACAATCTAAAAGGCCCAAAAAAATTTCTAAGTCTTAGAGGCCAATGTTTTTGGTTGGCTGTCCGCTACATAGTGTAGTAGACTGTCTAAATGTCCAAAAATTTATAAGTGTTGGAGGCCATTGTTTCTGCTTGCCCATCTACTACATAGTGTAAAGGACGGTCTAAATGTCCAAAAATTTTCTAAGTGTTAGAGGCCATTGTTTCTACTTGGTCGTCCACTACATAGTGTACCAAACGGTTTAAAAGGCCTAAACAAAATTTTAGGTGTTGAAGGTCAATGTTTTTGCTTGGCCGTTCGCTACATAGTGTAGCAGACGGTCTAAATGCCCAAAAATTTTCTAAGTGGAGACCATTGTTTCTGCTTGGTTGTTCGCTACATAGTGTAGCAGACGGTCTAAACGCCCAAAGATTTTTTTAGTGTTGTAGGCCATTATTTCTGCTTGGCCATCCCTTATATAGTGTAGCAGACGATTTAAAAGGCCCAAAACAATTTCGGAGTATTGGAGGCTAATATTCTGCTTGACCGTCTGCATATAGTGTAGCGGACAATCTAAATGTCTAAAAATTTTCTAAGTAGTGGAGGCCGTTGTTTCTACTTGGTTGTCTGCTACATAGTGTAGTGGATGGTCTAAATGTCCAAAAAAAATTAAGTGCTAGAGGCCATTGTTTTCGCTTGGAGGTTCGCTACATAGTGTAGCTGACGGTCTAAATGCCCCAAAAAAATTTACTGTTGGAGGCTATTGTTTCTGCTTGACCATCCGCAATATAGTGTAGCGGACAATCTAAACGCCCTAAAATTTTTCTAAGTGTTGGAGGTCAATGTTTTCTGCTTGGCTGTCTGCTACATAGTCTAGCGAACGGCCTTTAGACCGTCCATTACACTATGTAGCGGACGGCAAAGAAGAAACACCGGTCTCCAACACTTTGAAATTTTTTTTGGGCATTTTAAACCATTCGCTACAATATGTAGCAGACAACCAACCAGAAACATTGGCCTCCGACATTTAAAAAAAATTAGGCATTTCAACCGTCTGTTACACTATGTAGCGGACGGTTATATATCCAAAACAATTTACGTGTTGGAAGCAATGTTTCTACAAGAGTAGATAAAAATTCAGATGATAAAGAAACACAATTTGTGAATAACCCAATAGTACGGTAAATTTTGAGTATGAATAGATATGTAGGATTGTTACAAGATTGTTTCAAAGTCTATAATTCAATTACAACGTCCAGCAACTTGATGGCTCATAAAAAACTATTACAAAAAAAATTAGACTAAAGGTCCACTGCATCTTCTTTGGCATCATATACTTTCTCGTCTTGCAAATCGCCTGGACTTGTCCCCAGTGCCTTGTAATGGTTCCGCTTGTAATGGTTGGTCATTTTATTGCACAATGCACACCTTCTAAGCTTTTAGGTTGGGTTGCTTATTCAATTGAGCTCTTCATCTATGTAGATCTCTTGCAGTCTTTCGTTTGCGATATATTTGGATCCAAAGTCCGGATATCACTGTCCTCTTCCTCAACTGACTCATTATCTTCTGATCTCTGTGTAGGCTCAGTGTCAGCCGCATTGCTGACTGAAGCTACTTCAAACTGGTCGATGATCGGTTATTATTGCTCCACTAGATCACGAAGATATTTATATACAGCCATTGTAGCAACACCCTTTAGGGATAAACGTGTAAATATTATCACCAGATGATTATACCTCAACGTCTCTGCTTCTTCAAAGTCAGTGTACGGATGCTCGGGAAAGGCAATGGTACAGTGCAACCTGTATTCCAAGTTAGTCCACCACGGCTAGATGTATTTATCGGGGTGAAAAACCACAGAATGTGTCTACACAGCATGCCATGGAACTCAAACTTCTTGCAAACACATGCTACATAATCCGTGTAAATATGAACTCAAACTTCTTGCAAACTAATTTTGAAAGATCTTAATTTGTAAATTATTTATCTTTGATTTAGTACATGAATTGGTGTATATGATTTTCCATTTAGAATTTGAGGTTAATTTTGCGACACATCATCTCTTTTTTTCGAGCCTTTTTCTTTTTTATCTATATTTATCAAACTTTCACAAGCATCATGATTCTTTAGTTTGATTTATTATTAGAAATTCGTAATTGTTATTTCCATAATTTTAGTTTACCTTATATGATAAGCAAAACAATTCTACACTTTCAAAAACTCTAAAATCAATGTATCAATATATTAGGACTTAATTTTTGACTATTAACAGCTCAAAAAAAAACTTCAAGATAGCAAAAGACATATTCAAAAATATAAAAAAAATGTAAAATATTTTTAAAAATTAAGTCATATCACTGTGTAAATTATATTCGAAAGATCTTGATTTGTGAATTATTTATCTTTGATTTCATACATGATTTTTGTATTTTACGTTTGTGATATTTTATTTTATTTTCAAAGTACTTTTGAGGTGTTATTAGTAGTGAAAGTTAAGACCTCATATGTTGATATATTGAATGGGTAGAATTATATGTTGGTTTCCTTTTCTTATAAAGTTTAATAAATTTATGTTAATAATACCTGCGAATATTTCAATAACAAACTATAGGAAAGAGTCAATGATGCATGAGTGACTTTAGTAAATAGAGATTTTTAAAGTACTTTTGAGGTGTTAATAGTAAAAATTAAGACCTTATATGTTAGTATAATGAATAGATAGAGTTTTAGAAGGTGCAGAATTGATGTTCCGCTCTTCTAAAGTTTAGTGAAATTATGCCAATAATACCTGCAAATTTTTTTAATGATAATTATAGTAAGAGTCATGATACATGTATGACTTTAATAAGTAGAGGTTTCAAAAATACTTTAGGGGTGTTAGTACTAGAAATTAAGACCTTATATGTTAACATGTTGAATAGGTAGAGATTTAAAAAGTCCAGAATCAATTTTCTACTCTTATAAAATTTAGTAAAATTATGCCAATAATACTTGCGAATTTTTTACTATTAAGTTATAGTAAACAGTCATGATGCATGTGTGACTTTAATAAGTAGAGGTTTTTAAAGTATTTTTGAGGTGTTATTATTGAAAATGAAGACCTTATATGTAAGTATATAAAATAGGTAGAGTTTTAGAAGGTGCATAATTAGTTTTTTACTCTTATAAAGTTTACTAAGTTTATGTCAATAATACATGCAAATTTTTTAATAATAAATATAGTAAAGAGTTATAGTGCATGTGTGTCTCTAATAAGTAGATGTGAAAAAGAATGTGATATCAAAACAAAGAGTCATGTGCATATGTATCTCTAATAAAGTGAAAAAGGAATGAGTTATGAAAACAATTAAAAGGTGCAGAATTGATTTTTCACTCTTATAATGTTTAGAAAAATTATACTAATAATACATGCAAATTTTTTTATAATAATTTATAGTAAAGAGTCATGATGCATGTGTGACTTTAATAAGTAGAGATTTATAAAGTATTTTTGAGATATTAGTATTGAAAATGAAGACCTTAAATGTAAGTATATTGAATAGATATTGTAACATCCCGAAATTTTTGGAACATTAACACTCGCTCAATAGTTTACACTAAGACAATAGTACCCTCAAACTCAACCAATTTTATACCGTTAGCCGGTCAGAGCAACTAAATCATCGAATAAGATAATACTCTAAATATATTGTCATACTTGAAACATCAATTCTAAATCAAAAATTATAAGTAAAAACCCTAACCCACGCTGGGGTTTTAATAACCAAGACTAAAACTTAAATTTTCTTTCATTTGCTCGACTGTAATCCATACCCAATGCAATCTATTATTGGTTATTACCTGCAGAATGGAATAGAAAAAGGGGTGAGCTTTTGAGAGTTCAGTAAGGTCACTCAAAAGTCTAAAAAAAAGGAAAAAACAAACGATTATCTGATTCATTTCAAACGATAAGGGAAGAGATTCAACTCAATCCCTAAAACAGATATAGAGACAGAAACAATTTCAATCACATTGAACGATGCAGAAGATATTGATCATGAGTAAATTTGCAAAGCCATACAGGCAATGCAGGGTAATCACTTAGCAAAGTCACAAAGGCGATGCTCAATAATATTGTAGTTACATATGCATATGAACACTAACTAGAGCCTTAAGGTACCAGCATCTCCTGACAATAACAGACCATCCTTATATCACTCCCAATACAGACTATCCTTATAACTCTTCAATACACTAACTCATGTCTGAAACCAATAAAATAACCCTAGAGGGGGGTGAATAGGGTTTTAAGACTACTTTAAAAATTAACAAACAAAAAACCTTAATCTCAATAACTCAAATAAGCAAACAACCAATCTCAACACAAATGTAAAACGATAATGTAAAGAGAGAAGGGTTTAGAGATACTTGATAAGGAGAATTAAATGGTTCGGCTTGATATACCCACAAGCCTACGTCCACCTCTTCAAGGAAGTCCCTTGCAAGAGCACTAGAATCCACTAGCAACAATCTTCTTCCGGGTCAAGATCAAAACCCTTACAACACTTGGTGATATCCCCACACCAAGAACAAGCCTTGAATCCACAAAGCTCACCCAAGACTTGACAAACCCAAGCCTTGATCACAATCCTTTTACAAAGATCAAATGTGTACAAAGAAACCCTCTTGAAAGGAAATGAGTACAAATGAAGCTCTAGTACAATAGAGAGATGAGAGAATTGATGACTTGAAGAATGCTCACTCTCAATCAAAGAATTGCTCACAAAGATGCTCTCTTTAATGATGTAAAATCATGAAGATGAAGAGAGAAAAGTTTAATCTATGAGCCTTGATGTTTCTCTAATGAATGGAGGCTTAGAATGTGGTTTCCATAGTGTATGATGAAGCCCCAAATCATTTATATAGAGAGCAAATGAAATATAGCCGTTAGAGGCAAAATATGGGCAAAACTGCCATTGCAGTCGACTGTATTCCCAATGCAGTCGACTGTAATCCCTCTAAAATAGCCGTTGGAGTTTTGTCCTTGAAAATAGCCGTTGGAACTGAATTTTGACCAATGCAGTCGACTGCATTGGAATGCAGTCGACTGGATTCAAATACAGTCGACTGTATTACCCTACTGCCTATCAGCTGCCTCACGGAACCCCCTTTCCTATTTTGGGCATAACTTTCTCTAGAAAAATCGGATTGAGGTGCCGTTTTTTGCGTTGGAAAGCTAATGAAAAGTTTTATCAAGATATGAAAAGATTGGCACCAAAATAGTTTTTGAGAAAATCTGAGTGAGCTCCAAAGTTCACTCATTTTCAAGAACCACACTTGTGTGAAAGGTTATGAACTCACATGCAATGCACAAGGTGTCCTAAGGTCTTTTTAGGTCATAGTCATCAATCCAACCATCAAACCAAGACTAGTTACATAATAGTAAAGACCAATCATAATCGTAGTAACTTAGCCTTTGCATTCTTTCTTGCTCTTTGACATAGGACTTGATGAAGCTTCCATAGTATGTCCACTATAACTTTAAGCTTCTTTGACTTCAATCCATCTATCCAACTTCTCAAATGTGTCTTCATGAGTGTCATGTATATATCTACTAAGAATCCACTCAAAACACACATTAGAACATAATCAATGTGTAGTTATCATCAAAACAAGATGTAAGCCTAGGTTATCCAACCATAGGGCTAACAATGTCAATACACAGAATGCAATAATCGATAATGCAACAAATAAATCGATGCCCAAAGAGTAATAAATATCGAGCATCAATGAGGAATTAAATAAACGCTTAAGGCTCAAGAAAATGTATTAAAGGCAAATAATGCATTCTCATAAGAAATATAACAGAGATCAAATAAATTCGATAGCAATTTTAAAAAAAATATACGAGGACAAATTGATGAATTGGATTTCAGATAGAAATCGCTTGCCTCGCTTCAAGCTATGCGCTCGCTGCTCTACAACCTCGTTCAGATCCTTTGATTTAACCTATATTGGCAAACTATTTATCAGAATAAAATATAACCTCATAAACTATGAACCCAAAACAAATTTCTTCAACGTTAGTTATTCCGGCACTTACAACTCAAACCAAATCGAAACGGGTCATATGTACAACTAACTAACCGAGAACCCCACAGGCTCTAAAATGCATAATGATACCCCAAATTTATAATAAAATATTTTTTATAGCTTGAAACATTATAAAAAGTCAAAATATGAAATTTGTGAATTTTTAAATAATTGTAAATTAAAATAATTTCTTTAAATACCAGAAAAGTCCAAAAATAGCTATTAATATTTTTAGCTCAAATCAAAGTTTCATAAATTTTACAATAGCTTTACAATATGTAAGGATATACAAAAATTAAAAAACTTCAAAACCATTTTAAAATCATCCGTTTAGCTAACTCCAATGCAATACAAATAATCATACCAAATAAATTCTGAAAATTATGAAACTAAAGCTGAGTCTTCTTTGTATTATATAAACATCACTGAAATTTTTCCAAAATTTAATAAGAATTTTAAGGGCTCCAAACAAATTTTAGAAAAAAACTAAATTTGCAGGAAATATTAAAAATACCAAAAATATCAGAAAAATATGAAAATTTAACAGTAATTCTAATATTTCCCTAAGAACATTCCTGTAAAGTTTCAATATTTTTTGATAATTGTACGATACCTAAAGGCCATGTAGTACAACTGTGCAAGCACAGTGTACCACCCCTTTTTGCATAAACCCATTTCTGCCTAACCCCTCTTCTCTTTCCTCTTTAACTCTTCCATGTTCACTGTCTGAACAAATGAAAGCACACCATGCACACTCCTTCACCAGTTACCACTAACACATTACACAAAGTATACTTACACCACACAATACACATATTTACACCCACTAATTTCACTCACAAAACACACGCACACATATATTTTGGGGCTGCCTCCTTCACCTTACCCGCGCTCCGCCACACAGTCATCTTCTCCACACCCACACACTTACACGGCACCTCACAAACACTCTCACACCTGCACTTCCTTCACTAATCCACACAAACTAGTCTTCCACCCCTTTTCACAATCATTTTACACACATAAACACTGTGTTCACAGATTAAATACACGTACACAGCCACAAACTCACACACTGCACTCACCTTTTACTCCCCATAACATGATACACACACTTGCTCACGCTGTCCTCACACACCCACCGCCTCAAAAACTATATATGGACATACAAATCATGCTAAAAGATCTCTCTCCTAGATTCCACAAATCGACAAGTTAGGGAGAAACGCTACTCAGCGCCATTCAAGAAAGAGTAAAATAGGATAAACAATTATTTTTAATTCAAGTATTTTTTATTCAAGCAAATTCAAATTACGTGAAATTCGACAAATTTTCATGGGAGTTCACATTGTAGAAACATATTCCACCTGATACAATGAAATTCAATTCCAATTCTATTTTTATTTTTTTAATATTCCAAACAACTAAATCTCGCTGTTCAAAACGAAATTGTCACTTTCATGATTCAAGACAACACATCAAGGAGCTTAATGCAAACCAACCCAAATCTGTGTCGCGCACGTCACTCTGGACGGATTCAAAGTTGGACCCCTTGGGATACATACTATATTCCCTCAAGGTTGGTCAAATTCTGTGTGTTACTTGCCTACAATTTGACAAGTGCTTTTCTTTGTTATGCAGTCTGATGATTAGGAAAATATGATTTGCAAATCCTCTTTGGTAAGACACGCTACAGAAAATCTGGGAATGAGTATGAAGTATCATCTTCTAATATAAAACTGAGTTTAGGTCCCCAACGTAGGCGGCAGGCCATCCAAGAAGGGAAGGCTTACTCCCATGCAATTGGATTATGCTTTGCAACATCTTCATTAGTCGCTAAAAAGCAGTCATTAAAAAGCAAGTTATTTTTTTTGGTTACATTAAAAGGTAAGTTATTGACAAACTCTGTGTGTGCGCGCGCGCTCGAATAAAAAGCAGTGCCATCATCATCATGCAAGCCGTTATTCCAAACTAGTCGGGGTTTACTACGCGGATCATTTACTTCTATTTCATTGCTTATTGGTAAGGAAGGTTGTAGTGTAGAGTGCACTTGGTACAGTATTTAACCTTAGGGCATGCTTAAGGAGAGCGCAACTAATGCATAAACAATTTTAGCCTTCTAATTTAATGTTATTAAAGACTAGAGTTTTAACATAATGGCATGCTTATGGGAGAAAAAGTCCACGAGGTATACAAAGCCAAACAATCCTTTATTATGTGGAAGGTGCTTTTCTTTTCTTTTCTTTTCTTTTTTTTTTTTGCCATTTGATGACCGAAAAAAAAATACCCTTTATTAGGTGGAAGACATCAAGAATGTGAGAATCTCGAACGGAATTATGGGAAGACCGAATTGCGGGATGAAAGCGAGAATTGAAAACTTTTATTCAATTATGGGAAGACCAGATTATGACTTGAGGGTCAAATTAAGAAAAAAAAATAGGTATTGATCTGGCTACGATACCATAAAAAAGCCTAATGCACGATCAAAGTCATGCCCAAGAGTTGAGAGACCCATAACGTATAAGAATCAAATTCACCGTTCTTTGTACCCAGTGTTTAACCCGCCTTCACGTGGAACGTGAAATTAAGTGGTGAAAAAGAATGTTGAGAGCCTCGATTCAAATTACAAGGAAATTAGATTATGACGTGAGGGTGAAAATAAAAAAATTCGATCTATTAATTTATGACATGACACTGAAACTACGACACAAGGTAGTGGGCCCAACTCTTACATTTTCGGTGCCCAACTCAAAACTACGTTGAGCGATAGGTAATGCCCACTACAAAGCAAATATTATTTTTGACAAAAATTAAAACTACTTTGACCATACAACTAGACATTTTATTTTATAAGTAAAAAGTGAGTTTGCTGTATACAAATGTAATAAACTTATCCTTCCGACAGACAAAAAGGTAAAGATCAAGTTGGCTTCCTACCAGGTTGCTTAGTTGGTTTCATAAAATAAAATAAAAAGATAAAAAGGAGTACCTCTCCGCATGGAGACTGACAATAGAAGAGAGAGACATAAATGCAACGCGTTGAAGTAGTCACAACAGTCTTCTGATATTTCCATTCTTGGATTACGTGGAGGTTGAGAATCCCGCAACTAGCCCCCAAAAAATAGGCGTTTACCTTTTTCGGAAATTATTTAAGTGTGCCTGTTGGTTGAAGGATGGTTCATCCCCATCCACCCTATTCTCTAGAAGATGTGAAGTGCGTAACGACTCCGTCGACACTAAGACACTCGTTTAGGACCATGACCGATGAGAGTGACCAACTTTATTTTCACGCCCAATTTCGGAGGTGAAATAAAGTCCTTGAGTGGTTTGCTTAGGCTCTTGTATTCTCATAGTCTAGAAAATGTTCTCTTAGTTTTTGAAAGTGATCCAAAGTCTTTGAAACATTTTGCTGCTTCGAATTCCATCCTGTGAAGATGCCAGGCAGGTATACTCATTAAACGAAAATGTGAAGTAACGGAGTTCAAAAACAAAAATGGATGATGGAAAGGGCAACTCACCACTTGTTAACTAATAAATTTCTTATCATTTGTAACCAAAGTGATGGCCAAATGATAACAGTTTTTTGTCTTTCTAAAACAGAGCTTAGACAAAAATGGTATCAATTGTTGTGTTGTTTCTCATTTACATGTAGCACTATATATATACACTGAAGAACTAATTCTATAGACTAAAATGAAGCTGTAAAAGATAGAAATCCTATAATTATGCCCAAAACTTAAGCTATACAAGAAGGAAGGGAAATAGATCATGGCATTGATCATGGCATTTGTTAATTATGGCCTGTCAAGACTCTAAAGTTAAGCACTTTTTTAACATGTGCATAGCATTTGTTATGGACTGTCAAGATTCTTAAGTTAAGCACTTATTTAACATGTGCATAATCGCGGTTGATACTCCCCCTCAAGTTGGAGCATGGAGATTTCGAATGCTCAACTTGCCGCAAAGATAATGAAACTGGTGACACCCAAGTGCTTTAGTGAAGATGTCAGCGACATGTTGTGCTGTGCGAACATGTGCGGTACTAATGTTGCCGGCAAGCAGCTGCTCTCTAACGTAGTGACAATCAATCTCAATGTGCTTGGTCCTTTCATGAAAGACCGGGTTCGAAGCAATATGTAATGCCGCTTGGTTGTCACAAAAGAGTCTCATGGGACGATCATGGTGAACGCCAAGAGAGAGAAGAAAGGATTTGAGCCAAGTGAGCTCGCAAGTGGTTACCGCCATCGAACGGTATTCTGCCTCAGCAGATGATCGAGAAACTGTCTGCTGTTTCTTGGTACGCCATGAAATGGGAGAATTTCTCAAGGAAACAAAATATTCGGTAACAGAACGATGGGTGAGTGGGCAGTTGGCCCAGTCTGAGTCACAAAAGGCATAGATCTGAAGAGGACTATCGGCCGGCAAAAACAAGCCTTGGCCCGGGGCGGCTTTAAGATACCGTAAAACCCGAAGTGCGGCGTTATGTTGGGAACGAGGAGACTGCATGAACTGGGACAAGACATGGACCACATAGCAAATGTCAGGCCTAATGATGGTGAGGTAGACAAGGCGACCAATGAGTCGCCGATATGGTCTTGGGTCGGAAAGAAGAGGACCGCCAGCAAGAGCAAGACTGTGGTTCTGTTCCATAGGGAATGCAATGGGCTTAGATGCAGATAAACTGGATTCAGAGAGGATATCCAGTGCATATTTGTGTTGAGAGAGAGAAAAAGGCCACGCGATCCACGTGCTACTTCGATACCCAAAAAATACTTGAGAGGCCCGAGGTCTTTGAGCTTAAAGCAGTCGTTAAGATACTTTTTGAACGAAGAGCAGGCGGTGCTGTTATTCCCAGCGAGTATCAAATCATCCACATACACAAGAACAGAGAGAAAGATGTCCCTTTTTCGGTAGGTGAAGAGTGTGTGATCAGCATGCGACTGAAGAAAGCCATAAGAACGTAGGGCGGTGGAGAGATTTGCAAACCAGTTGCGGGGTGACTGTCATAAACCATAGAGAGATTTGCGCAAACGAAGAACCTTATTTGGGCTAGAAAGAGAGAACCCCGGAGGTGGCCGTATATATACTTCTTCATGGAGATCACCATGCAGAAAGGCATTGTTTATGTCCTTTTGATGGAGCTCCCAATTTTTAATAACAGCGACTGCTAAGAATACCCGAACGCTCACCATTTTGGCAACTAGGGCAAAAGTCTAGGTATAGTCAAGTCTTTCAACTTGACTATCCCCTCGAACCAGAACCCTGGCCTTGTATCTCTCAATAGACTCGTCAGAGTTGAATTTAATTTTGTACACCCATTTTGAGCCAATGGGCTTCTTGCCAGGACGTAAGTCTTCAATAGTCCAGGTACCATTTGCTTCAAGAGCGTCAATTTCTGCTCGCATGGCTGCATGCCATTTTGGATAGTGGGATGCAGTCTTGTAGGAATGCGGCTTAGAGCCAGAAGAAACTGCATCCAAAAATTGAGTGTGCGTAGCAAAAAATGACTTACAAGATACAAAATTAGCCAGAGGATACCTGGGACCGCTAGAGCCGTTGGTGGGTGTTGAAGATGCAGGGGGGAAGAACTTGAGCAGTGTGACATACATAGTCCTTGAGAACAGAAGGAGCTTTCTTTTGTCGCTTTCCACGACCAAGAGTGGGAGACGGAGCAGTAGGAGAGCTCGATGGAGAAGCCAGAGAGGAGATCTCGGGGACAGGACCTGCAGTGATACCTGACAGACTAGGGGAAGGTGTGGCAGCCGGTGAGGGTGGCGAATCTCCCATTGTCACTGGTGGTGTGTCTCCCCTATCACCGGAAGGGATGCCATAGGATGTTTGGCACAGTCCCATGCTGGCCAGAAAGTGGTGGTCGCGAGTGTAGGAGAAAGGCCGAGAGGTGTGGTAAATAGGAAGACGGTTTCCTCAAACTTCACATCCCGGAAGAAGAAGACTTGATTAGTTTCAAGATCATATACCCGCCAACCTTTCTTGCCCAGGGGATATCCAAGAAAAACACAGCGTCTACTTCTAGGGGCAAATTGGTCTGCGAATTTTGTGTGAGCATAGCAAAGACACCCAAAGACCTGAAGATGGGAATATGATGGGACCTTTTGGAAGAGGAGTTCATGGGGTGTTTTGTGTTTGAGAATGGCTGAAGGAGTACGGTTTATGAGGTGAGCAGCGGTAAGTATACATTCCCCCCAAAACTCAATAGGCAGGTTGGCTTGAAAATGTAAGGCTCGGGCGACCTCTAGAATATGACAGTGTTTCCTCCCAACCCTCCCATTTTGTTTGGGTGTATCGACCATAAAGGTTTGGTGTAATATACCGTGATCATTATAGAATTGAGTCATGGGCTGAGAATCAAATTCATGGTCGTTATCGCTCCGAATTATTTTGACGAGTTTGCTAAATTGGGTATGGACCATATTGCAGAAGTTTCGAAGCAAGGTACCAGTCTGACCCTTATTGTGAATTAAATAAACCCAGACAACCCTACTATAGTCATCCACAATTGTCAAAAAATATTTTGCACCAGAAATAGTGCTTGCCCGATAGGGGCCCCAAATGTCACAATGTATCAATCCAAAAATATCCATAGCACGACTAGTACTATCAGGAAAAACAGTCCGACTATGCTTTGCACGACAACACACATCATAAATAGTTTTAAGGGAAAGGGAAACAACTGAAACTGTAGGAAGATGAATAAGAGACTGACTGGAGGGAGGCCCCATCAGCCGATGCCAGAGCTCTCGATGCATCTTACCCAGTCCAATCGGGTAAGATGCATCTTACTCAGAGACGGCAGTGGCCACTGTAGCAGTAAAGAGTGGCTGAAACATGAACACCACCAATGCATCTTACCCAGTCCAATCAGGCTCTTCGAAGTGCGGTCCTGCAATACACATATATCATGGGAGAAAGCCAAAAAGCAGTTAGCGTCAGTAGCTAAACATGAGAGAGAAATAAGATTAACAGCCAAGTTTGGCACATAGAGCACGTGGCCAAGAGTGATGCCGTCTGCCACGGAGACACTGCCTGCTTTGATGGCATTAGTTTGAAGACCGTCCGGTAAGCCTACCGGAGAAGGTGGAATATCCCAAATACTTGAAAAGAAATTCAAGTTCCCCGTCATATGGTGCCAGGCACCGCTATCAATCAACCAAGTATGTGTAATAGGCAGAGATTTACCTACGAGAGAGTCTGTACCCGATGGAGAGGATTCCAGAAAAATGATGAGGTGTTGCATCTGCTCGGGTGTCAGGCCCAAAAGAACGGAAGTGGCGGCGGCTTGTGCCTGGCTGAGAGAAGGGTTGTTGTTCTGTGTCGCGGCGGTAGAGGCCTAGAGTGGGCCAGATGAGGAGCCGATTGCGTTCTGTGACATGGTAGGCGATCCACGATTCCTCCCTCACCCCTTACCAGGCGGAGCAATACCAAGGCGGCGATAACATTTCTCCTGTGTATGACCCACCCGATGACAAAATGTGCACCAGGGCCGTCCTGTAGGTGTACGGTCTGGGTCCCCTAAGTTTGCTTGACTGGACAAGTAATATTCTGAAGTTGGATCGAGGTGCTTGGGCTTGGAGGTTTCTGCGTCCTTGGCCATGTTGATGAAGATGGAAACACACCGCTCCTTGATTGCGGGTCTGATTGAATGCGTCGGCAGTGATTGCCGAGAGTTGTTGGATTGCTTGCACACCAGCAGAGAAGGATACGGGACCTGAGAGTCCGATGAAGCGAAGGCCGGTTCTATGGGCTATAGGCTGGAATTTGATGCAGCCGAGTGACAGTGGTCCAGGAAGGATAAACGCCGGACGAGGAGATAAAAATAAGAAGAAAAGAGGGCTAAGCGGAAATATTAGGCTCTGATACCATGACAAAAATGGTATCAATTGTTGTGTTGTTTCTCATTTACATGTAGCACTATAGATATACACTGAAGAACTAATTATATGGGCTAAAATGAAGCTGTAAAAGATGGAAATCTTATAACTATGCCCAAAACTTAAGTTATACAGGAAGGAAGGGAAATAAATCATGGCATTTGTTATGAGCTGTCCAGACTCTAAAGTTAAGCACTTATTTAACATGTGCATGACATTTGTTATGGACTGTCAAGATTCTAAAGTTAAGCACTTATTTAACATGTGCATAATCCATGTTAATAGAGGTGCAAATTTGAGTCTTGTGAAATTGAAATGTCTGAGATAAGAAGATTCTATTATTGTTATGACTAAAAAGAAATTAGTTGTAATTGATTTTTGGTAAAATCTCATCGAATGGAGCCAGGAAGCCACCTTAATCCTACGGCATAAAAGCAAATGAAAAGGGTGATCCCCCTTAAGCTCGCATTTTGGAGAACGAAGTGTCAACCATCCAAATACCTATTTGGAGACGAAAGATTTGGTGGCATGGAACCACCAAGTCAAGACACAGATACGACCTTCACTGGTGCAATTTGCGTAAGACTTAATGAGCCATATGCTCCACGGCTCAGGACTCCGCAGTAACGTTGAACTTTTCTTCATTCTCCCTTCTCCTCTTCTTCCCCCTCCCCCTTCTGTCTTCAACTTATAAATTGAACTCCCTTCTGCTGTCCTTTAGTCCAATTGATAAACGAGCTTCCGAGAAGGCAATTTGGTAAAGTATGGCAGCAGGAGAAGGGAGCACAAATAACTCTCTTCAATACACACCCACTTGGGCTTTGGCAACTGTTTGTCTAATTTTCATCTTTCTCGGGATTCTGATAGAACACTTGATTCATCTTCTTTGTCATGTAAGTATGTGACTATGGAAATGTAAGTGATTTGGTTAAATGGTTTGTTAGTCACAGTGCTGTGTGTTTCAATGACGCAGTGGCTCAAAACACATCGGAAGAACGCTTTGTACGAGGCATTTGAGAAGCTCAAGTCAGGTAGGCTGTTTGCACCATATTTTGAACCCTTTAAGGTGTGTTGGGTGGGAATAAACAAAAATTAAAATGGTTTTTTTTTTCTTTTTCTTTTTATCATCTTTTGCATCTCGAACACTTTAAATTTCTTTAAAGTGGTACTTTACAATATTGATTTATTCTTTCCCCAAGTTGCTCTGCAAACGTGTCCTTAATTCTTCTCTTTCCCCCTTCTGTTATGGCTGTTTTTCTCTTTTCTGCAAAGGTTTGCTAAGTTATTATTTTGGTGCAGTGTTGATGCTCTTGGGCTTCATATCACTATTATTAGCAGTGACTCAAAGACCTATTTCCAAAATCTGCGTACCGAATGGAGTTGCAGATTACATGCTTCCTTGCCGGAAGGGTGCACAAACCAAGACCACCAAAGCATATGAGCATTTATTGATCAGTTCATTTGAGAATACGTCGTCAATGGGAGATATAACTCCTCGCCAAGAGAGAGAACTGGCTGATGCTTCTAGTGGCTCATCTGATCACTGTGGTTCTAAGGTATCTTGTACTACTCTTCCATCCCTTTAAAGGAAACTCTACTGATTCTTTGCTATTTTTCCTATGAAGACAATTACGCGGTTGTTTCATATTTGCCCTTAATAATATCCAAATTCCAGAATATTGAGCAAAATTGAGCTAAAAGTTTGTTTGCAGAAGATTGATTTACTTTTACCATGCATATGGCCTTTTCCAAGGATTGTTATACCTGTCTGAGTGCATGTTTTTTTGTTTTGAATGGACAGGGAAAGAGCTCTCTTATATCACAAGAAGGACTCAATCAGCTCAGTACCTTCATTTTTGTGTTAGCAATCATGCAAATTGCATACAGTTGCATCACAATGGCTTTAGGAAGAGCTAAGGTACAAGATTACATGCACTATTCCTCCATTTATGCATGCAAGAACATTGTTTTTGTCCCAGAATTTGGAATTCTTTAGTTTTTATATTCTTGTGGATTCTTTTTTCGAAATGGAATTTTGATCAGTATCTTAGACCTTGAAGTCTCTTCCAGCAAAGAAAATACAAATACATTTCGCAACAAAATTTTATCATTGATAGTCTCTGCTCTCGATGACAGGTTGTATCGTACTTTTTAGCGGTAAAATTTTTTCTATAAGAAAATACCAAAATATTGAGTGACCGAAGATCAATAGTTCCGACCATCTAAGACCGTTGAATATATAGTATGATAACCTTCTGCCTCTCTTAATCCGCTCTTATATCGGAGCGGTCTCATATTTACTTGTAATCACCATGCGTGAAAGTTTCAGAATGACTTGATTTTTGGCTGTTTGTTTTTGTTGCGACTTGTCAATTGATATAAAACCCAGAAACGGACCCTCCATGCATTGCTTAATTTAGAATCCCTCATTTGGCATGTGGCCGACCGTTGCCATCAGTAATGTGAAAGAAATACTTCTGTGGCTCAGCAGTTAACAACCCTTCAGTTGTCCCACTTCTTGGAGTTGACTTAGAGATTGTTGGAAACAACTTGATTGAACTTCCGAGATGCTTGGCTCTCGAGAACACATAGAATGAACAGAACTGCGTATCATAGGTAGTCACGCCGGCCAGCTTCTTAAGGGAGCTAGATAGGAAAGCGATCTCAGCGGGCCCAAGGCCAAGGATGTGTACGTGCCCTTGAAAAGTGGAGACTTTGGAGAACATTGCCCTTTTTTCCTTCTCCTGCCGGATAATTTGATCAATTTTCACACTCTCATATGATTGATTATATTTATTAGCTTTCATACTCTCTCTGCTCTCTACTACGTTTCACATAATTTAATTAACTTTTCTTTTGAGTTGTCCTATAAAAATTATTCATTTTTAAATTAAGAAGAATTATATAGATACTTTTACATATTTATCATTCTTATATTTTTTAATTATATTTCTCTCTTTACATTTAAATTTTCATTTACTCATTTTTTTTCTCTCCTGACTTACTTTCTTACACTTTTTTTATTCATGTATATCTCCTCATTTAACATTCCATTAATCCATTTTGTCTCTCTTTACCCACTTTCTTCTCCTCTCTCTAAAGGGTAGAATGAAAAATACATAATATATCAATTTAAATCATTAATATGCGTGCGAAAAAAAATGATCAAATTGTATGGGGAGAAAATCACCAATTTTTTTAAAAATTTATGAGTGATTTCAGTGAATTTACAGATTTGGCAAGTCATTGATCAACGTTTGCCCATTTTATAGCAATTTATACTTATTCGGTGCATTTCAAACCACTAATACTGAACCACAAAATACGCCTTTAAATCATACTTACACCGTAGCATGGCATGGAGTTCCGCCGCAGCATTAGTGATGAAAGTTCTAGGTAAGGTTCTTGAAACGAATCATCATTATTGACGTCTAACTCCCAAATTTTTGGGGAATGATTTTTCTTTCCCAGAAGTTTTGTGCATTATTGAGCCTATCTATATAATATATAATAAGCGAAGCGAGAAAGATGTTGATAGTTTCTCTACGCGACACATCACCGCTTCTTTTTTTGATACGTCATCATATTGTTATCTTAAGATTAATTAACTTCTATATTAGTAAGTCTTATTGGATTTAAAAACTAATTATAATCATTCTAAAATTCTACCTAATCAATATACTATTCTATTAAGACTTTTGTTTTATAATTATGTCCTTAAAATTTAAAAACTAATTCTAATCATTCTAAAACTGTACTTTATCATTATACTAACTTATTAGGACTTAATGGTGACTATTGTATCTTCAAAACTACTCTCTAATATGAATATAAAAACTCATATATATAAAAAAATGACAAATAATGTTTACGATTTTGAAGAAAAAATTAATTTAAAAACTAATTTTTAATCATTTTAAAACCCTACCTAATCAATATACTAATCTATTAAGATTTTATTTTGACAATTATGCCCTTAAAAGTATTTTCTAATATGAAAATTAAAATCTATAGACCTAAAAAATAACTTATGAGATTTAGAATAAAAAACATGATCTAATAATTAAATTAAATTTTGACAGGATTCTTATTTTTATATCTAATTAATTTTGCAGGAGTAATACGGATTTTATGTAAGCCCTATGTAATTTAAAAACTAATTCTAATCATTCTAAACTCAACCTAATCATTATACTAACTTATTAAGAGTTAATATTGACTATTATATCTTCAAAACTACTCTTTACTATGAATATTAAAATTCATATATATTTATATATATATATATATATATATATATATATATATATATATATATATATAAAGCAAAAATAGTACTTTCGATTTAGGCCAAAAAATTGATGTTACAATTAAGATTAAACAACTTATGAGACTTAGAAAAATAATAATCTAACAATTGATTTTTCAATTTTGTCAGGTACCTTATTTTTAAATTTGATTAATTTTGCAAGTATAATGAGGGTTGTATAATTTAAAAATTAATTCTAAATATTTGAGAACTAAACCTAATCAATACACTTAATTATCATGACTTAATTTTTACTAATGTATTCTTAAAATCACTCTTTAATGTGAATATAAAAATTCATATATCGAAAAATAAAAAATAACATATTATATTTAGAAGGAAAAAAATAACGTTCTAAATGAGTTAAATGTATTATCATTATTCATAAACATTGACATATACGTAATATATATAAAATAGTCATTGTTAAAAATGAATGAATTATAAGTCAACATTTTTAAATAAGACTTCAGGACCATCAAATTGGTTGTATTCCATATATAAAGATTTAGAAAACAATTCAAACTCTTTACTACGATTTACTATTAAAAATTTTGTGGTATAATATTGTCGCGATATTTGTAAACCTTATAAATCTATAAAATCAATTGTACAACAATTAAACTCTATGGGACAAACATATATTTACGTACTAGGCTTTGATTTTGACTATTAAAATCTTGATTAGATTATCATACAATTCTTGCGTATTACTTCCTCCGTCCCTTAAAGACTGATTCATTTAACTTTACACGTATATTAAGTATTTATGTTATATATTGTGTCTTCCCTATTTTACCCTTTAAAGAGAGAAGGGAGAGGGGGAAGAGAGTGAGTCATGAAAGATAAAATTGGTTAGTAGAGTGTTAAATGTGGAAAGATAAATAGAATAAAAAAGTGTGAAATGGTGGGTCAGGAGAGAGAAAATTAATTAGTAGAAAATTAGATATGGTGAGAGAAATAGAATAAAAAAAAGTATAAAAATGGTAAATATGTAAAAATACCTACATAATCTTTCCTAATTTGGAAGTGATCAATTTTTGTGGGACGGCCCAAAAAAGAAATATGATCAGTTTTTTAGGAACGGAGGGAGTATTACCTTTAGTTCCTTTGAAGTGTAAGTTGAAAGAATAATGAATAAATTGTGCTACAATACTGCTTGACGATATAAAAGAAGAAAGCTTAAAGAAAGCAAAAATATCTATTGACGATACTGTAATACAATCTACTAATTGTTCTTTAAATTTACAGTTCAGAAGAACTAAAGTAAACATATATACCTATACAAATATTATGCAACAATTACATGACTATCAATCAATACTGCAATTTTAAATTTGTATGAGACGAAAAGATATTCTATTGTATATCATGTTTGTATCTTCATAAGTTGGTGATTCATGAAACAATAATTCATGAATAAGATACGAATGAACTATGACATTTATGATTCCAAAGATAAATGACTCTTAACCTAACTTTTCAAATTAAGAGACTTGATTTTAAAAGGTTATAAGTTGGACCGCTAAAAGAACTTAATAATAATATAATACTGACAAGTTACTTGAAATTGTTACAAATATAGTATTAAACATTTCTTACCAACAATTATAAATTTAGTAAAAGAATATTTCTTTTTTTTTTGTATAAAATGTTAATCTCTTTTTGTTTCTTAAAATGTGGTATGCATTGATACACTTTTCGTATCTTTTAAATATATTTTATTAACATACTCGAGCTTCCAGATCCTGAGTTATAATATTTAATAATTGAGACAAGAAATGCAATAATAGCTCTTGACACCTCATTGCATTGTGTTTCTAATATAATAACAGTTACAAAAATAAATTTTAAAGATATTAATGTTGCTAAAAATCTCCAAACATTAATATTTTAAACAGGGTCCTTAATTTTGTTATTAATTAAATATAGTAAATATTCAAATAATAAGCCTTATGCAATTTGAAAATCAATTCGAAACATTCAAAATTTTATAACCTATGATGACTTTATTTGAATATTATATATCAAAAAAACTCTCTAACATAAAATATTAACCTGTAAAAAAAACTATTTTAGAGATTCAATAAAAAATTAGGTGCTATTTCAAATTCATATTTAAGTTTTCTGTAAATTTAAAAATGACTCTAACTTAATAAATATGTTGGTAAAATTTTCTTACTTTAAGATTTTGCACTATTCTATTTACTTTCATTGGTTAAATGTAGAAATACCATAACATGCAAATTCTATATGAGATATATCTAAAAAAATAGTGAAAATTTAAAACCTTAATTATGTGAGTATTTCTTAAATTGAACTAATTTTATGTTCGAAAAGTTTTGAACTAATTTCTTATGGTATTTTTGTTGTGAGTACTTAAACTCTTAGGCATTCTAAATTTCGCAGTAGCAATATACCATTTATGATTTTATTTTAATTTTTAAAATTCTAAAAATAATTTAGTTATGTTGTGATGAATGTAAACTAAAATTTAAATTGAAAGCCTTATTATATTTAAATATAAATCTTACATAGTAAGCATGGTTATTGTAAACTTTGTGAAATCTTGGTTAAATTTTGTTCAATAATTTCCTTAGTACGAGGTTTGAGCTATCCTATATAGTCAAGTTTGTTAAACTTTTTAAACTTTATATAATTTTCTCATACACTGGTTACTATTTTCTCTATATACTTTGTTGGTGGATTATATTTGTTTCTAAAAATGGCACATTATCTTTACTTAATTAGTTGTATTGATTAACTTTATAAATCACATGCTATAAACAAATATATGGACCAAACTTTTCTCTATCAAAATTAAACTAATATGTGATTAATGTTATGGGCAACCCATTCAAATGTACAAATTATTTTTAAAAGATTTTTAGAGAATAATAAAAATGTCGTGTTATAGCAAATTTATCTCAATATGTCTTCCGTTATTTCCTTTTTTCTTTTTTTGCGTACTAAATAAACTTTTTATTTTTGTTCATTTATATAGTTACCAAATCAGAATTAGTAGATATGCACAAGGACATTGCTTATCGATATTTCACAAGAACAGTGAATTTATTTTATTACAAGAAACTTCAAGCCAAAAATTAAAGTAACTATCTTTGATGAAATAACCATTAAATTATAAAATTATGCAATATTTATTTTATTATACATTTCAAAGCTACTAATTAAATTACTGTTAAAAAAATCGTCCCGTGATTGATACGGAATTCTGGGCTAGTATTCATTACGAGGCTAAACATTTGGAGGGATAGGCTTTTCCTAGAAGTGTTCATCTCATGAAGGAAATGGGTGACTCCAACTATGACTTGGTATCACGTCCCCATCACAAGTTGCAAAATAGGTGACGCTATTACGGAGTATAATATAAGAAGAACAGCATTGTTGCTAAATTTAGCATGGTGTGATGGTAACACGATATACGTTTTAGCGTCTCTTCTTATTCAAAATAAAGTGGAATTAAATAACATATTGTTAGACATTTGATTTTCATATATGTTTCAGGCCGTCTGAGATTGATTTTCAAAAGTAGATTTCGATTAAATTAGAATTAAAATTTTAAAATCAGCCTTAATTTATTTTAAACATAATAGATTATAAGTTATTGAAGGTGTTTGGACAAAAAGCGACTAAATTTAAGGTGACAGAATTATCATATAATTTATTCAAATTTGAAAGGGGCACTTAGCTAGTGTTAGTTTTACGTGATGATATTTTAGTAATTTTTTGATCAAAACTGATTCTCTAAGACTTAAGGATTTTGGATTTAGTGAATCTTGAGCACATTGAAGCATATTTGATCAGCTTATCTTTTTTTGCCAAACAATTCAAAACTGATTTAATCAAGTTTGACCATTATGGAATCAATCCCAAATACCCTTTAAATAATTTATTTATTTTTTTGCCAAACACCTCCGTATCTAATTTAATCTATCTTAAATCAGATTTGACCATACCAAAATCTATTCTAATGACTCTCTTATTTATTTTCTTTAATTTCCTTTTTCATATACAGATGAAGCGTTGGAAAGCTTGGGAGAAAGAAACCAAAACAGTAGAATATCAAGTGGCTAACGGTATGTTATTTTATTCCACTTCATTTTGTAAATTCAATTTCTTAAATACCACGTTATAGTTCACTAAAAAGAGCTTCAGTCCATTACAGTAAAAAAAAACATCATCTGTGTTTTAAAAAAATCTTTAAAAACAGCAAACACTTCAATTGGACAACTATATTGGAGTTTGTTCAAGTGCACGTGTGAAGTTATTTAGTTTCATTGGGCATATATGTTAGGATGGACCAAGTCCTATATCCTACAATGAACACTGGGTGGCTCCATGCTACTGCTATCGCCTTAACAAAGTAACAATTAACAACAGAAATTAGTAGATGCCCATTGGGGACTTCACATTAAAAGAGATGACCTTTATGCTTCTAGGTTGAGATAAGCTCATCCTATATACGGTCGTGATACTTGGTTTCGGGCTACTGCTATTTCCTTAACATAGCTCTCGTTGGCAACAACAGAAATTAATAGTTGCCCAACCGGGGACTTCACTTCTACAGAGCTGGACTTAAAGCTATGGTCTTTGGCAGGTTTTATATTCCAGGCAGGATATTGCGAACTAATTAATGATATGCCATTTTTGCTTTCTCTGGAACTATCCCCTCAGATCCTAATCGATTCAGATTTGCAAGGCAAACAACATTTGGACGGAGGCATATGAATGCGTGTACCACGACATCGGCTCAACTCTGGTTTGTAAGTCTTCTTCTTTCTCTCCCTTTCCAAAGTTCCATTTTTCTTCTCTCTCTCATCTTCGGATTTTTCCATGCTCAAAAATGTAAATTTGGAGCAGAAATGTTTCTTGCGGCAATTCTTCCACTCAGTAGCCAAAGTTGACTACCTCACTTTGCGGCATGGCTTCATTTCGGTTAGTATATGAATATAGTTGGGATAAACTTTTATTGAGCTAAACTGCATATATATATATATATATATATATATATATATATATATATATATATATATATATATATATATATATATATATATATATATATATATATATATATATATATATATATATATATAGGGCTAATTACACCTATGTCCCTGAGGTTTGGGGGTAATTACACTCAAGGACACAAAGTTTTAAAATGTAACATTCCGTGACCAAACATGTTTCAAATGTATCAGCCATGTCCATCCGTTAGGGTTCCGTCCAAAAAGTGTATTTTTTTGCTGATGTCATCAATACATATTTTTAAAATGACGATACTACCCCTTTTTAAATTAAGAATTCAAGCCTTAATTAAAGATTAGGGTTTTAAAACCCAAAATTAGGGTTTCGTTGAAACCCTAATTTGCAAATTAGGGTTTTCCCGAAACCCTAATTTCCAAATTAGGTCCAATCCCTCACCCCCGGCAGCCCCTTCCCTCCCCACCGGCAGTCCCCTTCCCCGCCGATAGCCCCTTCCCTCACCCCGGCAGCCCCTTCCTTCCCTGCCGGCAGCCCCTTCCCTCCCCGCCGGCAGTCCCCTTCCCTCACCTCGACAGCCTCTTCCTTCCCCGCCGACAACCCCTTCCCTCACCCCAGCAGCCCCTTCCCTCCCCGCCGGCAGTCCCCTTCCCCGCCGACAGCCCCTTCCCTCACCCCGACAACCTCTTCACTCCTCGTCGACAGTCCCCTTCCCCGCCAACAGCCCCTTCCCTCACCCCGGCAACCTCTTCACTCCCCGCCGACAGTCCCCTTCCCCGCCGACAGCCCCTTCCCTCACCCCGGCAACCTCTTCACTCCCCGTCGACAGTCCCCTTTCCCCGCCGACAGCCCCTTCCCTCACCCCGGCAACCTCTTCCCTCCCCGCCGGCAGTCCCCTTCCCTGCCGACAGCCCCTTCCCTCACCCTGGCAGCCCCCTTCTCCTCTGGCAGTCCCTTATGTTATTCGCCGAACAAAGCAGATCCACCACCGGCGACGTCGCCATCGCTCTTCCCCTCCATCTCTTCTCTTCTCCCCCGTAGCAGGGGTGTGGCAATTGGGGGCTGTCCTTGACCCCGTTCCGTTCATGCAGAAGTGACAGAAATGGGGTTGGGGGTGGGGGGCGAGGGGGTGGGGGCGCGGGGGGGTGGTGTGGGTGCTGGGTGTGGGGAGAGGAAGAATAATCAGTAATTAAGTGGGTAATTTATTTTAAAGTCAGGGGTAATAAAGTCATTTTGTTAAAACCGTTAGAATTTTTAGGGTTCCGTTTGTCAACGGACATAAGTGTTACATTTTGAAACTTTGTGTCCTCGAGTGTAATTACCCCCAAACCTCAGGGACATAGGTGTAATTAGCCCATATATATATGGGAGCTGATCCATTGATAGCGCTAGCAAAATAGGAGAAGTTACTAGCGCGATCTGGCCGTCCATCCCAAAAGATGGACTGCCCAGATCTTTTTTTTTGCGTTTTTTTAAGTACGTCCGCTACATTATGTAGCGGACAATTTTTTGCATTTTTTTGACAATAATACCCTCCGAGTCCGTCCGCTACATAATGTAGCGGACAAGTTTTCAGATTTTTTTTCTCTTTCTGTCATTAATGTTCTGACTTTTTTTTTTCTCTCTCTCTCCCGTCCGCTACATAATGTAGCGGACAAGTTTTTAGACTTTTTTTCTCTTTCTGTCATTAATGTTCTGACTTTTTTTTTTCTTTTTCTCTCTCTCCTGTCCGCTACATAATGTAGCGGACAAGTTTTTATTTTCTTTTTATTTTCTCTTTTTATTTTCTTTCTCTTTCTATTTTCTCTCTGTCATTAAACTTGCATGCAATAGAAGCTGTCCCGAGAAAGACATTGGAGATCTGTTCATGCTTTAAAGCCCAGCAAACTAGTTCTTTAGTAAACCCAACCAGCACAGGCTAGGCATCTTCCAGTTAAAACTACCAAAAACAATCTTAGCTTTGTCGTAGATGATCACTAATGTGTGTTACAGATCAGCAAATTATCCTTTAGTCTCAACTACATCCATAGTGACGACATGAAGTTCACAGATTTTTTACTACTTCAACTGCATATACTTTGCTACTGAAAATTAGCTAAACAAAATAGAACACCGATCCTGATATCCAAATACCTCACACTAGACAACCCTGATGAAGCCAATGCTAATAGTGACTATGTTGTTTCAGGTGGAAATTTATTTGCAGAAACCCATTCCTCATCTTGACGAAAACATTGGAGTCTGCCCAGAAAGAGAGAGAGAGAGAGAGAGAAGAAATGAGGGGAGAGGACGAAAGAGAAGGAAAGAGAAGAAAAGAGAGAGAGAGAGATCAAAAAGAAGAGAAAGGAGAGAGAGAAGAGTCAGAGCATTAATGAATGGGGAGAGAGAGAGAGAAAAAGATATGAGAAAAAAAGTCTAAAAACTTGTCCGCTACATTATGTAGCGGACAGGAGAGAGAGAAAAAGAAAAAAAAAGTCAGAACATTAATGACAGAAAGAGAAAAAAAGTCTGAAAACTTGTCCGCTACATTATGTAGCGGACGGGAGAGAGAGAAAAAAAAAAGTCAGAACATTAATGACAGAAAGAAAAAAAAATCTGAAAACTTGTCCGCTACATTATGTAGCGGACGGACTCGGAGGGTATTATTGTCAAAAAAATGCAAAAAATTGTCCGCTACATAATGTAGCGGACGTACTTAAAAAAATGCAAAAAAAAGATCTGGGCCGTCCATCTTTTGGGATGGACGGCCAGATCGCGCTAGCAACTTCTCCTATTTTGCTAGCGCTATCAATGGATCAGCTCCCTATATATATAGGTCTCATATTTCTGAAACACGTGATACAGTGACAATTGCATGTAGTACGATGATACAAAGTTATGTTTAAAGCTCGTATCGTTGATTAATCAATCGGAGATTACAAACCTTGCAGGCCCATTTGTCAACAAACAAGTCCTTTGATTTCCGGAAGTACATACAAAGATCGTTAGAAGATGACTTCAAAGTTATAGTTGGTATAAGGTATTGCATACTTATACACAGCCCTAATTAATTATCTACGATGGATAAATAGATATTCAATAAAACTTCTGAAAAGATTCCCTTTATGTCATTAATCTTTTCACAATCAAATGAAACCAACTCTTGCAACAACATAAGAGTATGATAATGCAAAACATTTTACAACATAGACATCTTTTAGTGGTTTATACATGCACCTTGTTACGAAATCGCTCTAGATAGATATGTATAGAACACGATAACCAAATAAGAAAACACAAGAAATATGAGAGAACTCAAATCCACTTTGCACAAGTCAGATTTACAACGCTCCCTCACGTGTATCTCTCAACTGTTTCCTACTCAGAGAAGGACTCTTCTATCTTGGCCTTCCCAAAGAAGGACTCTTCTTTGGGAAGGCCAGAGAAGGACTTTCCTCTCTTGGCCTACTCAAAGAAGGACTCTCCTCTCTTGTTTGCCTACTCAAAAAAGGACTCTCCTCTCTTGGCCTACCCAAAGAAGGTCTCTTCTTTCTTTTCCTACTCCAAGAAGGACTCTTCTCTCTTTCTTACTCAGAGAAGGACTCTTCTATCTTGACCTACTCAAAGAAGGACTCTTCTCTCTTTCCTACTCAGAGAAGGACTCTTCTATCTTGGCCTTAAACACAATACAAGACACCTTACTTATACTTGGAGAAAGCAGTGATCTTCTCTCTAAGCAATGTGGGACAAGATGTCTTATATACTAAGGGCCAAGTTACAACCTTCTTTGAGTAACAGATGTGGGACATAAATACAAGACATATATCAACAATCTCCACACTGGCTTGTATTAACAAACCACTCCATGAGAAAAGTGAAAATATGCCTTCAGTACCTTCTTTATGTACTCCACCTTGCATCCCCTTTAAAGGTAGGAATGCACTCCATCTTGAACTCAGCAAGAAAGAAGATGAATCAAGTTCAAGCAATGCTTGAACTTCTCTATCGTGATCGTCTTTGTGAGCATATCAACCGTGTAGGTCCTCGGCCCTATCTGCCACTCAACGTAGCATAGCATCAATCCCTCGTCCAGCTGTAACACAGTAATCCCTTTACATGCATTAGCCCCATCCTTGGACACCAACGGGATCATCCACTCCGGTTGGCTTTCTTTACCTACTGTCATCATCATCACCCTGCAATATGGATTGAGCGCAGTGCTCAACTTCTTCATGAAGTCCATCCCAAGCACCACCCCAAGCTCATCCATGTCGATGATGTTGAAGTCCTTCTTCCCAGTCCATCTGCCGATCCTCAAATCGACGTTCTTAACGACTCCCTTGTGCGGGCAATACCTCCCGTAATGATGACCTGCACCGTAGAAGCATCCTCCTCTAGGCCCCCCATGAGCCTTGTAGTCACGAGAGTCACCCTGCTTGCGACTTCCCTCGTGCTTCTTCTCCCTTTTGTAATGGCGGCGATGTCCCTCGTCCTCACTCCGCTCATCATCGGTTACCTTGGGCGAGCCACTCTTCGACCTACCGTGTCCCCCACCTTTGGCACGCTGGTGCCTTGGAGATCTCGGCCTCTCACGTTGCTCGAAGTCTCCTAACCTCTCGACAATTGCAATGGCGGAAGCCAAGTCATGAGGTTCCCTTCGCTGCAACTCTGTGGCAACCCAATACTGTAACCCGTCAAAGAAGAAGCATAGTCGCTGCCTCTCGGACATCTCTGGTATTTTGAGCATCAAAGCCGAGTACTCCTTAACATACTCGCGGATTCTCCCTTCTGCCTCAGCCGTCGAAGGTTTATCATCAACGCTATCCAGATATAACTGCCTTTGTAGTTCACGCTTGAACTTCTCCCACGTTTTGACATCGCACCCATCCGTGTAGCGATGCCTCCACCATGAGGCAGCTGTATCCGTAAGGTACATGACTGCCATATGCACCTTCTTCTCCTCGTTGTCAATGTCGAGGGCTTCAAAGTACCGCTCTAAGTGCCAAAAGAAGTTATCCACCTGCCTTGCCTCTCTCGCTCCAGCGTACGATCTCAGTTCCGGTATTTTCTTTCTCCTTGGCTGCACCGCTATACACCCCTGCCTCGTAGCTCTTGTAAGTTCATTCTTATAAGCACCTAGTTCTTCTTGGAGCTCCATGACTTGTCCCTTGAGGTCCTTGTGCCGTTGCACCTCCCACTTGGTGAAATGGGCGACCCTTTCCTTGATAAAGTCATCTAGCTCCTCCGCGAACACATTGACTTTCCGTTCCAGCACAGTTAATCGACTGTCTACCTCCAAGTCATCTAATCTATTGAAGATTAGCTCCACCTGACTTGCGATAGTCCACTGTACCTTCTCCTCGTCAATGTCGAGGGCTTCAAAGTACCGCTCCAAGTGCGAAAAGAAGTTATCCACCTGCCTCGCCTCTCTCGTTCCATCGTACGATCTCGGCTCTGGCATTTTCTTTTGCCTTGGTTGCACCGCGATACACCCGTGCCTCGTAGCTCTTGTAAGCTCCTTCTTACAAGTAGCTAGTTCTTCTTGGAGCTCCGTGACTTGTCCCTTGAGGTCCTTGCGCTGTTGCACCTCCCACTTGGTAAAATGGGCGACCCTTTCCTCGATCAAGTCATCTAGCTCCTTCGCGAACACATCGACTTTCTGTTCTAGCACAGTTAATCGACTGTCTACCTCCAAGTCATCTAATCTATTGAAGATTAGCTCCACCTGACTTGCTACAATCCACTGCAAGTGCTCTCCAAGTGCCTAGAGCTCGCTCCTCATACAGGCATCCCCTGTGGCACTGCTCAAATCCTTCACCGTGTTCTGCCATATGCCAAAATTCGTCTTCCCATCGAATTGTCACAGGCATACTTCATGGTCGTGTTGTCTACATATTTATCCTCTCAAATCGATTTCAATTTTGCCCAAAAAATATACCTAGAAGCTCTGATACCACTTGTTACGAAATCGCTCTAGATAAATATGTATGGAACACGATAACCAAATAAGAAAACACAAGAAATATGAGAGAACTCAAATTCACTTTGCACAAGTCAGACATATATCAACACACCTTGTACTCAATTTGGTTAAAAGTAGAATCCATGACATCACAACAAAAACAACGTAGAATTTTTTGTACAGTATATATACCCGATATGCATCACTATTTCAATAATTTCTACTGTTTAAATGGACAGCCCTTTCATGTGGTTCGTGGTGGTGATCTTCCTCCTTGTGGACGTGCACGGTGAGTGTAACTTCCACGCATTTATGTTGGGTCGAGCTACAGTACATTTCAAGTGGTTTAGAATGCACGTTTCACTCTTAGTAAAAATTCTAATTGATTTAGAAAAAACTACTATCATGAAAAAAGATTATCAATCGTCATTTCAGAAACCAAAAATATTTTGCAAATTTATGGGTAGTTTTACGTAACCTCCTATTTTAACACATCATTGATCAATCTAGCTGCAACCTTTATTCATTTAATAGTAACTTTTACTTACATATTGATAAAACCAGTATGTATCGTATATTCCAAACCACTAGAAATTATCCCTAATATTTGATTGGCTAACTGATTGTGCATGACTTGAAACAGGTTGGAATGTATATCTTTGGGTGTCATTTCTCCCGCTTATTGTAAGTGTTGAACTAACATCCACACTTAAATAAGGATTCATATGCTTTTATTTGAGTTCTACCATTTTGTCTCTAATATATTGAAAACGATCGCATTTCACTTCCTTGGAATTTAGACAGTTGTACAAAAACCTTTGGGTATCGAAAATTGTTGGACGGAAGCCGACATTTGTTTGCTACCATACAATGATAATTAATAGTTGTTAAATGTGGTTATTGACATTTTTGGCAACATAAATATCTAGTAATAAATCTTAATAACACTTTTAGCGTCATTAATTAAATGTCACTAGCTAACCATTTTTAGAAACCATTAGTTGTTACTATATACCTGGATTGCAACCAAAAAGAATGTCATTCTTGTCATCAGGTTAGCGCCTTTTCTTTGTTTTTTTAAAAACATAAGCAACACTTCAAATTTGAGATTGTTTTCAAATTTCAACATCTGGAAAAGTTTTAGTGCAGTATTAAATAATGCGACCTGACCAAAATTGATAAAACGACGTTATAACCCTCTATTTTCCCTTGTAAACTTTCTCATGCATAAACACTTTTGCAGATAGTGCTAGTTCTTGGAACCAAACTTGAAGTAATTGTGGCAAAAATGGCCCTACAACTCAAAGATCAGAACACTGTAATAGTAGGTGCCCCTGTGGTACAACCAAACGATGATCTCTTCTGGTTTGGCCACCCGCAATTCGTATTGACTCTCCTCCACTTCACACTTTTTATGGTAAAAAAATTTTCTTTTTGTACATTTTCTTCAAAACCCAGAGATTGGAGAACTAATGAGTCTCTTCCACTATATATTGGTAATTTTACGATTAATTTGATTTCTGTTATTCACAGAATGCATTTGAGCTGTCATTCTTCATCTGGGTTACGGTAAGATAATAAAAATCAATTTATGTGATACTCTCTAGAAGCGTATTAGGATGTGGCTCACTTTCCGATTTTTTTTTTTGCTTTTCTGCAGTTGCAATTTGGAATAAAGTCTTGCTATCATGAAAGTATAGAGATTATTGTCATCAGGGTGGTATTAGCGTAAGGCTATGCTAATTCTCTTTCTTTCTTCTTGTCCTTCCATTTCGACAAAGTAAATAAAAATTGCTTCAAAGAAAATTTATAACCAACATGGTGTAGATTTAAATGTTGCCACTAGGCTATAGTAGTTTAAAGCAGTAATAATCTTTGCCTTAATTGAAACTTGTTAGGTCACAAGAAACTAATTAATGCGTGGTGGCATGCAAAGATTTCATGCTATTTTCTAATTTTAGAACGACGTGAATTTGCCTATCGATCGATTGTTTCCTAAACCAATCTTTTTAAATGATCTCTTAGGGTGCTGGTTCAAGTCCTTTGCAGTTACATTACCCTTCCCCTTTATGCCCTTGTTACCCAGGTTTGCACCCCCGTCTCTCTCTCTCTCTCTCTCTCTCTCTCTCCTGCGTGTGTGCATGCATGTCTGCAAACTGAAATTTGGACCAAAAATCTGAATACAGTGTGTGTGTGTGTGTGTGTGTTCGCGCGAGCGCGTGATTGTGAGTTTTCTTTGCATGAAAGTTATAGCGGAAGCTTTCAAAAGGGCTGAAACAACTCTCTGAAAGTTATAGAAGACTACTAATACAACTCTCTGAAACAATTACAATAAAGAAAAATTTTCCTTGTCACCAATGGTGTGTGCTAGTGTGTGTGTGTGTGTGTGAGAACACATATGTAGGTATAGATAATATGAATTGGCTACTTGTTGTTTGTGTACAGATGGGTTCAAATTTCAAGAGTGCAGTGCTAGAAGGACAAACTGTTCATGCCATAAGACAATGGCACGCAGAAGTGAAAACGAAGAGGAAGAAACTCCAACGTGATAATTCATCAAGGACGTCATGGAGCAACAGCAGAACCAATTCCCCATTAGATTTCTCGTCCCATATGCGGACGCCAACTCTGGCCGAGTTCTCTTCTCGAGCTCAAACCCATGAGATCACTGAGTTGGAGCATGACCAAGAACAAGTAGTAGTAATTCAAGGTGAACCTACAGCGCCCCCCCTAGTTAGAAGGCCTTCCATTAATTTTTAGCCCGAATGCAGGCACATATCCATACAAATCAATTTCAGAAAATTAAACAAGAACAGACCCATTAACGTAAGGAAAACTCGTAACCTTAGAGTAGCTGAACCATTATGAAACATTGGTATCGACTAATTGTCTTTGACTATATACTCCCTAACTCTTTCCTTTGTTTATAGTTGGAATACATGTTACCGTTATCCTACCACTTTGAACTTTTTGTGTTGCAGAAAAAGAGTATAAAACCAAAGCCTGTGTGTCTTAGAACTAGGGGTTTGGTTTGTCTCTCCTATACATAACTGCCATGCAATATGATATGGCGTTTGTGCAATAGAAAAAGAGTATCATTCAAAGCTCTGTGTATCTCAAAATTATGGGTTTGGTTTGCCTCTCTTTTCCTTAAGTCCCTTTCCATTTTTTTTCCTTCTGTGATATGTGGGCAAAAACCCTACCAACATAAGGGATCTTGGCTTACAATCCAAGCATACTCTCACAACTTATTCATTTTCTAATCTTTTTGAGCCACGAATTTTGAAAAAGTAAATCGCCATTATCTTCACTGATGAAGACTTTCATATGAACATGATCCAAGAGAGAATTTTTCCCCTCTAGTACTTGGAAGAAAAAATGACACTTATAAGGCTAGGATGGGCAGATGGCAAAGGTGAAACAATTTGGGTGTTGCCCGGGTTACAGGAAGATAACTATAACCACCCTCCCCACTCCCAATCTCGATATGGCAACAAATACTAGTCATTAAATACTTGTATTACTGTCTTTTTTTTGGTGATGATCCAAAAAAATATTGTTAAAAATTGCCCCTAAAAGTGTTAGCAGAAATATCACTAAAGATATCAGCAACATTTAGTTGTTGTTGTACAAATATTGTAACTATCTTACTACAAACACGTTAATTTACAGCAGAAATTTATCCTCAAAGCTGCCCACTGAATTGCAGACACAAGATAGAATTATCTGATTCATAACACAGAAGTAGGAAAAATCAAATATTGTAAATGAAGCAAAGTTTTTATAAATATATATATCTAGACAGACGTAAGTACAATAGTTTCTTCAATGAATCCAAAAAACGGACTCATGTTATTTTTCATCTATGTACATTCTTTGGAAATCTTAAGATGAGTATTAATTAGTAAGTTGTAGCCTAAGAGACAAGCGATACCTTCAACAAAAAGGTTTCCCTGTGAAAATTACAGCTTACCCACGCAGCACATCTTCGAGCCAGTGGCACCAAATAGTAATGACAAAATAAAGTCTTGATTGGCCTGTGCAGATTATTACTGGGGTATTATTATGCATGGAGCAGACACTAGCTGGTCTTTGATTGTCGTCCTCCACAAAATACGTAGATTTGAAGTGTGTACGTGTGTGTAGGAGTGCACAGGATTGGATACTGGCATGCTCATAGAAACTGTCTACTGAGACTGTCCCTTGGCCGTAGGTGATTTTTTTAATATAATACCAAGGAGAAACACGAAAATCCACTGTTGGTCGAAAGAGTGATACGAGTTCTGTGGTTATGGAGGTAATCATCCATACCATCAATAATGAAATGTTATACAGCTGGTCCCTTGGTTTTTTTAATTTGGATTGGAGGTGATGTTCAAACAACCCTTTTGCAGAGTTGTTGGTGATCATATATGTGTATGACTTGGCCTTGGTCAGACATATAAACACATCATTTACTTGTAGGTCTTAGCTGCCATGTAAGAAAAATTAAAGCACAACCAAACCAAGATGTAGATAAGTCTCCTAAAAAGCCAAATCATCCCAACATGATCCCATACTGCTTTGGTTTGCCTGTGCTCAAGCTGGCCCCAGGATGTCAACTACACTCCAGCCACCACCCTCCCTCCTGTCCAGTCTTGGGATATTTCAATATTTCATCCTTTACTATATGTATCTATACATAAATGCGTATATGTGCTCGTAATTTTTTATTTTTGTGTGTGTGTGTGTGTTTAGCTGGGAAACTTTTGCGTCAATATAAATAAGTTCGAGGTTACTTTCGGTTTTAGAAAGTGAATTTATTTGACTATAGTAGACTAATTTTGCTTTGCACATGAAATAGGGATTCTTGGAAGATTAACTGATAAGTTTAAAATAAAATTATTGCTCATTGTCTTATAGGTGAATAATGTGCCAAGTTAAATGGTATGAGTTAACGTACTTAATATTTATTTCGAAGGGAAAAATAATTATGAAATCCTAAGTGGAACATAACAGAAATTCATGTTGTGTTCTTGCGAACTCGCAAGGTTCAATTCACTGCTACTTTTAAATGAAAAAAATGTGTATATTAAAGAAAATCAATAATCATCCATCTAAACTTTGACATATACTTTCACCTCAAATTTTATAGATTTTATATGGCCGCTCCATTCTTGATAGTACGTGTACACTAAATGAATTATATAAAAGAGTATGTGGTCAATCAAAGGAATGTACTTACAACCTCACATATCAAAAATTCTCACCGTAAAGTATATAGGAACTGTCCCCTTTCAATTCATCCTAGCTAGCCTCTTCGTAAAAGAAAGATATATACAAATACATTGACGTGTTACTGACAAAAAAGAAGAGCATTATGTTTCACCATTTATGCTTTTTGTTATGTGTTGGAAACAATATCAATCAATTGTAATATTTCAGTAATCTTACAAAGGAAATGAAGAAAAAAATAAAAATATGCAAGCACGTACCTCGATTAGTTGTGAGCATGAAAAACTTACCTCAATGCTTTTCAACAACACAATATTGTTCTTACCAAATGAGTTGCGCTAAGTGTTCAAAGAATTTGTTTTGAATACCTTACAAACAAGCACTTATGTTAACACTGGGTTGAGGCGCGAATTAAGTCGCTCTCTTTAAAACGGTTCGCGCCCCTACGGAATGTTCCGATACAATAGGTTACAGCACGCCGCCTCCAGGATACAACAGCCCATCGATTTGCTGTAATTTCTCTTAGCTTACACTATTAGAGAAGCAGAAGCTCCACACAACACCCTTCTTTACCTGAAAAAATTGCATTACTAGGATATAGAAATAAAACTAAATATTCATATCTACTAGTGCCAACCGAGACAAGCTTTGGCTTTTGGCAAAACTAAGCTAGTGCTCTTCAACACCTCCGAAGCCGCATCCGGATTGGAAATGACTCTGCCCAATACCTTGCCAAGCTTAAAGTGCTACATAGATCCATGCTTTTAGGCCAGGACTCTCAAGGCATGGTTACGGCATGAGCAGCTGACGCAACTTTCCAATGCTAGGCAGTTTTTGAGATACAACTATCATGAGATTTAGTAGATAGCTTAAGGTATTTTAACACTGGCACCAAGAACAGGAAAGCTAAGAGGACTCCCAGCAATATTGCTTGTGTACCTGCTTGCCTTTTATAGAGAGTAACCAGGAGAATAACAGTGGAATTATTATTAAGAAAAAGGAGGCAAAGCAGCGACATTAAGAGAGAGAGAATGAGGGGGCATTGTCTTACATGGAAAGGGTTAAGAATGAAACGGAAGCTCATGGAGTTAATGAATGTAAAAGCTGGAGATCTGGACTATAATCTTTGGTCTTTCATCTTAAGCTTTGGCAATCATGCCAAGCATATTGTAACGGCTAGAACAACATCAATGGTCCATAGACTAATTACTTCTCATCTTAATGTTATTTATGTGAAAAATAAATAATTTGTAAAACCCACAATAATTTCTAATAACTATTTTATTAAAATACTCCAACATTCTGTGTATGTATTATTTTTTATAAATTTGTTAACCTAATGAATAACTATACATAGTCCTCATAGAGCTCGACTCTTGTAAGTACTGAAAAATCTCTAATGCAAGGGTAACATTGTGTAACATACATGGGATATCTGGCAAGATGTACAGATTCCCAAATGCAATAGGTGGTTAAGGCTTTACAGCCATTTCATTTAATTATCTATTACACAACATCATCTCTCTCATTTTTTTACTAGAAGTTCCTAAACTTTGTTGTCTTTGTGGATAGGTGCAGCTAACTTGTGGGATCTCAGTGGCATTAGCATCAAACTGGGTCGCGCTACGCCCCAATAATAATGGAGACGTAGATGCTTTGGATGGAAGTGGTCTTTAAGTTAATGGGGGTGACAAAGCAAACATGTTAGAAGGCTCAAACCCTAGACATGAGACAACGACAAATCACAAATCTCGTGTCCACTGATGAATGTTTCGACATTGAGTTGAGATGAGGAGGCCCGCCTCTTTAACTGACTTGGCCCAGTCGAATGAGCAGACCAAGTATATGGGCATGGGATCAAAGGGCAAAAGGACAAAGCACACTTAAAGACTTGGGAGGCCCACCTCTCTCAATTAACATCTCTCCACCTATTTTGGATGTTCTTTTCTTCTTTTAAAAAAAATGGTTTAGTCAATTCAAGGGATTAGATCTTTTGTTTTATATATAAACCTGCTCATTTTTTTTCTACTAAAGCAGCATCAAAAGTTCACCGCCCTTGATATGCTTTTTGACGCCTTCTTGATCAATCGTTACCTACTCATGAGAAGAATTTCTTAGAGCCTAGGTTGATAAATTCATCGCCTTAGAAAAATGAGATACATCTATCTACTTTGAATGAGTTTCTGGTCAATTAAAAAGCTTGCTCAATAATAAGTTCATTAAGAGTAACTGACGCGGGACTTGAAACGTGCCGTCACGGGAAATGGGATTTCGATGAAGTCCGCCATCATCCAGAAGGATTGACGGGAAGACCGTAGTATAGCGGGAGGTAAGCCTTGTGCTCCTGAGAAGTAAGGGCACAACAGATCATCTTCAAACTTCCTTTCGGGCCTGAACATTTTCTTCTGCTGAGTTAATTTGTGGCACCACCTTTCAGAGACGGCGCTAACAGAGAGCACAGGTGGGCACGTGCTCCCTCTTGCTCCTTGAAGTTCCCTCCTTCTGCAGGGAGCACGAGTGAGTGTTTTCACAATTTGGACGGCAGTTCCATGACTCACCTCCTTCTTACCTCGTACTCAACTCATAATAGAAGAACTTATGGGCTGTACGCTTAAAAAAAAAATTCTTTATTCTGTATTCTGTTTTTGTTTTTCAGATTTTAGTATTCAGTTCTAAAATTAAATTTTGTACTTTTGCTTTTTTCTATATCTACTTTTTCAATTTTTCTTGTACGTTTATCATTCTCATTCTCATTTTTACCAATTTTTTTGGATCCATTCTTGTATGTTTTTAGTATTTTTTACAATATTTCTTCCGTGGGCCCGGCCTTCTTCCCCTTCCATTTCCACTTCACGAGTTCCCTTTCCTCTTCCCCTTCCCCTTCCATGTTCCCACCTCTCTGTGTCCCCCTTCCCCTTCCCCTTCCCCTTCCCCTTCCCATTCATTACCCTCACTGCCCATCAAATACCCCACAAGTCCCTCTCCATTGCCGACCACAACAAGGCGACAGTCCAGCCACCGCCACACCACCACCACATCAAGTTCGTAGCTGCGCCAGCGCCACAGCTCAACCATTGTTCTGCTGCCGCCACATCATCACGGCCACAACCCCACCAGCACCACATCACGACCATAACCCCGTGCTGACCCAACAACCCACCACGACAACCAATCACCCCTTCCACCACCACTGTGAACCAACTATCCACCACAATCGCCACAATCAACTACCCCTTCCATCAAACTGTGAACTCAAAGAAAATGGCAGATCGGTCAAATTTCAAAGAGAAACACACCTACAATCACACATAAATCTGGTAAGTGTGTGCGTGTGTGTATTGGGATGAGGTGAGGGAAGGGGGGATGCGTTGTGTGTGTCTGTGCAACGATGAAGGTGGTTGTTGGTTTAGGTTTAGGTATGCTGATCACTGCAACAGCGTCGTTAGGGAGTCCCCATCGAAGTCCTTCTCTGATGCCGATCACTGCAACGGTGTTTGCTTCATGCTCCTACTCCGGCTTCCCAGTTATTCATTGGAAAAATGGAGGGGGGAGAGAGAGAGAGAGAGGCCAGAGAACGTGAACAGTGGATTTTGGATTTGTATTCTCTGACACAGATAATACAAATTGTGAAAAAAGGTGAAAACACCCTTTAGGTGTTTTCACCTTTTTTGCTACTATTTGGATATTTTACTCAAAACGAATACAGAAAAAGATAAGAGTACGTAAAAAAAGGCATCTTTTTCATCATCATTACAAAAACAAAAACAGAATTTTGTAAACGTACGGGCCCTAAATGACTTGAAATTTGAGACTTTTCACCCATGATTCCCAAAGTCCAAGAATTCTTCTCGGTACACCTCATTAGCTGATGAAATTACTTCGTTTAGTGGTGGATCCTTAAGAAGATGTAGTAATCAAGCATTGATTCTCGTCTCACCATTTTCGCTTAATTTGTAGCTTTGATTTTCAAGCAAGGTCTGTTCTAATTTTGGAGGATTTTAATTCTTCTAACTTTTTTTTCCCAATCCAAGATAAATAATGTTGTATGCTCTTAATTTTGGTTATCTATTTTCCATAATTAAGGCATAACCTATGCAAAGTTTCATCCTTGGAAAAAATAAAAAAAAAAGTTGGCTATAGCCATTCTCAACGATTGTGATGATCTGAAATAGGTGTTAATTGTTCATTTAAGTAGTGTTTTCGTTGCATAGATGTTATTTGTTTTTTCAGATGTTACTTCTATTTTCTTACCAAAGACTTCATAGTGCTATTGCTAAATCGACTTACGACTAAAAAGGGTTCTGCCATTTTAGTTTTCTTATTAAGTGCTCACTTGGAATAGATTTTTTGGCTCCGTCACTACCACGTTTTGCAAGACGTGTCAATTTTGATGTTAAACTGCAACCTTAGATGACAAGTTATATCCGTTTTAAAGATGATAAAAGTAAAAACTTCTTAACCATCATTTGAACATCATGATTATAAGGATATAATCGACAACACAATTATAAAGTATTTGACTTATGAAACGGAGAAGATGCATGGTTACATTTTTCTTAAAAGGGACAATTGAAGTGTTGGTTTCTCCCTCCTTGTTTGATGGGCCTAGTTGAGGCTGATATCTGAACCACCCCCATTGGAGAGCTGTTGGAAGATCATCCCCAGTTGCCTCGACTTGTGACATACAAACTGTAACTTGTGAGACACAACCCACAAGCCATGTGAAGATAAGGGAGTCGACAAGGTTGCTCTTCGGCGCCGAAACATAATCATGACGGAGCGTAACAAAGGCCATAATCAGCCCAACATTACGCCAAGGACCTCCTGTTTGCCTGCCTCTGTGGCCCCGTTGATTGCAACACCAACACCCGCAAAATTTCACCCCCCCCCCCCCCCCCACTCCCCCATATGAGATAAAAATAAATATTTTCATGTTTGAGTGTGTAAGCAAGACCGTTGTGATATACATTGTTAGATCAATTTTTCGGAATTGAAAGTGCTTAAAGGTGCTAGTGTATCATGACATAAGAACTTCATATCGAAACAGCTTTGGGTTCAAGTCTCTTCATTTAGGTCATTTTGCTTAGATTTATGGGAATAGCCTTGAAAAAGTTGAATATTGGTCCATTTCAAAAATTGGGAATTGGAATAGGACTTGGACGAAAGACTAGTTCGGTTTTAGTCTTCGATCGGTATTGAGGTTGCGGGTAAAGAAAAGTAACGAAATTTATAACTTACCATTGGTCGGTTCAATGTAGTTATGGCTTTTATCATGGTTAAATTACCCGTGTTTAAAAGAACTATAAATTATGCCATACATATACTAATCCATATGATATTCTGAGATTCTCTTATTTCTTTGTTCGAAAATTGCCGCTTGATGTGTAATTAAGTTGTTCAACATCAGTCGAGACAAGCGATACGTATGATAGATTCATTCTCTGGTAGCTCCAAATTTGAAGTAATTGTCAAGAGAACATGTATCAGAGCTTATACTTAAGGTCTTCACTTATATTCTTCTTGCTGCTTGACTTGCTCATAGGAGAAGTATTAAGACAATGACAGGTATATTGGTTTACTTGCTAGTAGTCTAAAGTGTAACTCACCGGTAAGATACAAAATGTAGTCAAAAGGAGGTAAGTTTAAATAATATTTTTTTTAATGACAACATCTAATTCTACAGCTTAATATGTTTTTCCACATCTCGCTAATTTATGAAATTTTTAACATTTTGCCATTAATATTCTTTTAGCAAAAATTAAAGCGTAAAAAGACATCATATCGTATGATAATAAACAGTCAATTTTTATTAGAACTCTTGGAGGGTCAGTAATCTACTTCATCTAATTAAATGGAATAGGTTAGTCAACGAATTAAAAGCAATAACCTCAGTTTTCCTCTCCTTAATCATGATTATGAGGCTGTAGAAACAATGCTTAAGACCAACCAAAAAGGAATTGTTCTTGTTATGGGTTTTAAGGTTAGCAGCCAGAGGTGATGTACAAATAATCATGTGACTCTATGGCCCCTTGTGTTGGTCTTTTAGGACTATAAATAAATAGATAGATAGCTCAATAGATTTGCACTGTAAAACAACTAATTGTCTTGAGATGCTCCAGTACCCCTATTGGTAGCTTGTAATCATTAAGATCCGATTTGTCACCCCAAATGGACCCATTAAATTGGTAATCAAACACACTAGATTAAAGTTTTATTAGATTATTTTCCTTTCCTATTTTTTTCATTTGGGTGCCATATAAAATATTGTACAGGACCCTTGATGTTGGGCTAAAACTGTAAAAGGTACAATTTAGTTGATCTCACCAAAGAAGTACTCAAGTTATATTTCTTCGCTTTGCTTAGATCCACTAGCCAACAAATGTTTTCTTACAAGGGAGGAGAGGCACGATAATTTCAAAAAATGTGTCGTATTAATAAAATCAAGCAAGATTTAAATTCTAAAGTGAAGATACACTCAATTCTTGAACTTAGACGAACAAAACGAAAATTACTCAATAGCTTGTTCAGTTTAATTTGATTCGATGAGCAGGTCAAAAAAATTATCAATAACTGAGTTGAACTCAATACGAACGAAATCAAATCAAATTAAGAAGCCACCTATATAGTTACATTAAATGTTCCAACTTGATACAACAAAGATTAGTGCATTAAATTAACCTCCTGTTTTGTGAAGTAGAACGAGGATTAATGGGGGAAGACAAGGACAGATGATAAAGCGTACGATGAATGCGGGCGATAAACACCCAGACAAACGTCCATTGATTAAAGTAGATTTTGATGTTCGTCCCCCCCCCCCCCCCTCCCTTTCTCCCTCTCCTTCTCCCTCTGTGTGTGTGTGTGTGTGTGTGTAAAGCGATGCTTAGTGAGTGAAAGTGGCAGTGTGTTGTGATTATCAAACAGTGAGTGATGGCAGATGGAAAAGGTTTGCTGGGAATTGTGTCTTGGTGTCACTCTTGGGTGCCTTGAGTGAAGTGCATCCTGGGCACCACAAGCTTTGGTGTGACATCTCACTGCGAAACCAACTTGAATTTTCTCTTTTCCTTTGTATAAAGATCCGGCCCTTTGTTGCATTTCTCTTTATTTGAAGGAATTTGATGTGCAATGTTTGTCCATTTTATGTTCAATCTGTCAAAAAATCAAAGTTCATTCTTATTTCACATATTATTTTAAGTTGATAAGCTTCACGATCTTTAAAATTGAAAGAAACATGTTAACAAGTTATATTATTATTAAAGGTAGCAAACTAACTTAAAAAGGTGCCTGTGTTTCTTTTTTCTTCTCTTCTTTTTTGGGTCACTTTTAATTCGTCACAAACGTACAAAGTTTCAAAACTTGTGTACCACCTTAATTCCATCAAACACAGCACCAGCCCGCACGCATCATATTCCTACATCATGTGCTCGTGTCATCAGAGAATACACACCCGCCATTTGCGATCAACCTATAATTTCATTGCTAGTAGAAGAGGGAGAGATAGTGGCTGAAGACAGAGTTGGCAATGGGTGGAGGCATGGCCATGCAAATTTGGTGAGGAGGAGATAGCGGAGGCGATGACATTGGCGTGGGATTTTATCCTCTTAAATTTGATGCACATGCAAGTTCTACGTCAGAACGACAATAATTTCGATACCATCAATCTGTTTTGTCTTATCTTCAATTTTTTTGAGAAATAAAAAAAACATGTTATTTAGAAATTATAAATATACTTCACGAAAAATCCAGTGAATTCAAGGACTAAACATACACAAAGTATGTGGTTATGGTTGTTGGACCATACCCATTAAATGCTGAGAATAGAAGGGGTTAGTGCCTGGGGTGGGACTTCGGAGGAGGAGGAGGGTGTTTGGCATGCATCATTAAGAGGATGCAGTTGCTAATGAGTTAGGCCAAAAGAAGATGATTAAAGGTGGGACAAAATGCGGATTAGAGGCTAGTATTGGCCAGCGTTATACGTACGACCGACATGACATTTTGTAGGCATTAACAAATTGCAGGCTTTGGGACAAGGCCAACTTCAGGCCGTGGCTGTTTCTGACAAAACCAATAACACATGGGGTCTCAGTGTGGAGCTTGAGCACATTCAATTTCCCCCCAAAATGACCCACGTCGTCATCTCACAATTAATCCGATGAGTAAAAATTGGTGGACAGTTTGTTCACTTTTGCTAATTGATTGGCGGACAATTCATCTATCTTGGGTAATTGATTCAAGTTTTCAGAGAAGTAGGAGTTGCAACCGAAGAACAAAATTGATAGCGGGGGCAATGCCAATAATTGAAGGGACTCAAGGGAGGGAGAGGAATTGGTTCCACCGGCTGGTCAATTTGTATCTCTGGTGGTGATCATTTTAAATCTTAATTATGTTGGCATCATTCTCAAGTCAATGTGATGGTAAGCAAGGTTTAAACAGCAGGCTTGCTAATGGTGATGTTTGGAACTGAATCAAGCTTATACCGAAGAAGAATACGTTGTACCGAAACTAACATTTTATGGTATTTTTATTGTGAGTAATTAAACTACTAAGCATTCTAAATTCTGCATTAGCAAAATATCATTTATGATTTTATGTTAACTTTTATAATTCTAAATTAAATAGCATATAAAATCTAAAAGATATTTGTTATGTTGTGATGAATGTAGACTAAAACTTAGATCGAAAACTTTATTATATGTGAAGATAAATCTTACTTAGCAAGCACACCATCCTTACTTAATTAGTTGTGTTGGTTAACTTTTATAAGATGTTATAAACAAATATGGACCAAAATTTTCTCTATTAAAATTAAACTGATATATAACTAATGTTATAGGCAACCCATTCAAAGGTACAAATTATTTTTAAAAGATACATAAAAATAATAAAAATGTCTTATGCAATAGCAAATTGATCTCAATATGTTTTCCGCATATTTTTATTAGTAGAATTTTTTTTTGTGTACCAAATGAACTTTTAATTTTTGTTCATCTATATAGTTACCAAATCAGAATTAGCGAATATGCATAAGGACATTACTTATTGATATTTGATTAGAAGGGTTAATTTATTTTACTATAAGAAAGTTCAAGCCAAAAATTAAAGTAACTATTTTTTATGAAATAATCATAAAATAATAAAATTGTGCAAGATATTTTATTGTGCATTTCAAGACTACTAAAATAAATAACTGCTAATAACTGTCTTGTGCTTGGCACGGGATTATGGGCTAGTGTACATAATAATAGTATTCAAACAACATAAAAGAGTTTCTATTTTTAACATGATATTTAGTTCTATTAATGTGAGCATAGTATCTGAATTAGTTGGTACATGTTTCCTTTTCATACTTCTAAGAAACATACAAATAAGAACGTGATGTCAAGGAAAGTGGATTCGTACCTACGTAGAGGTGGCAAAAAGAATGCAGTCCAAGTCAGCTGCCAAATGTACAGAGTGAGATGTATTGAGGGCAGAGTAAGAGCAGAGAGTAAGGCTTCCCAGACAGGCTACGAGAAGTGACAGTCCTGTGGAGATAAGGCTGAGACGAGCATGGTTGGCAGTCGACAGTCCAAACTAAGGTCCATGTCGAGGTCCAATGTCACGATCGATGTTATGTCAGATGTCACCGCCCAATTGTGTTTCTCTTTCTAGAATAAAAGAGCTCTGGATTCTAGAATGAGAAAGTGCTCTTGTCAAATGAGAGAATTCTGTCTAAAATGAGTTCCAAAGTCTATTATTTATAAGCAAAAATATGCATGTGTCATCAATTGCCACATGTCATCCCCTATAAGTGACGCGTCACCAGAGGGTCCAAAAATATCGGTGCTCCATTGGACTGCCAGTTCCCATGTTCGCACTGCCTGCCCCACACAGCGTCGCTCTACCTGTCTGAGAAAACTGACCACACAGCGTTGGCATGATCAGAGTAAATCCGTTGCCCTAGCCACCGGTCCAAGCCCTTATTGAATCCCACAAGCGTGCGTCTAGAGACTCGGAGGGAACGTGACAATGGTGAGGTAGAGTCCTTGTGCCCAGCAGCCAGGTAGGCTAGGCGCGATGCCCTCCGAAGACTTGCTCCCATCTCGAAGTGACCCGCGGGTCATCATCCTGGGGACGCCGATGATCACCGATAACGTGAGTGGACATGGTCACAGCTCAGACGTGCCTAGTGTCATGCAAGTCACCCTAGACATTGGATAGATTATGTGGTAACGAGCACATCCCACTACGAAAGGTCCATATGCCGAAGCACTACGAGCAAAGCCCCTCGAAAATGCTACATACTCTGGAGAGTGGGTCTAAGCAAGTTCCATGTCCACGGCGGGGGTGTATTGTGTGGTGAATGAGTGTAGTGCCAGGGGGCATGTAACATAATTGTGGTGCACGAGCGTGGTTCAACAACACGACATATGATTTGTGGCGCATGGGCACAGTGACCTCCATCACTAGATAATACATGGTGTTGTGGAGCATGGACGTGGTGCCAAAGGCACAAGACATGATTGTGGTGCATGGGCACAGGCAACGTCAATCACAAGACAATACCTGGTGTCGGGGGCACATGTCATGGAAGTGGCGCGTGGGCGTAGGCGACGTCAATCGCTACGTCGAGTGTCCTGGAGGTAGGCGTGAGCTGAGTGTGAATGTTATAGAAGAGTGGCAGATACAATTTCTGGTAATGACAAAGTTAGAAGCGGGAGTACGCGGCCGTGGCGAAGGGTCACTCGGCGATGGCGTGCAACTGCGGACGACGCGTGGGCGACGGCATGCGTTGCGCGGTCGTCGGTGATGGATAAGCATTGTAGACAACATGGTGCTCGAATAAGTGGAAAGGAAAAGGTGGCCAACGACCCCCCATGGCCAAGGTGGCCGACCCCCCTCCCCTTTAAGGGAGGTGGCCGAGAGACGCGCCAATTCCTTCTTTGCACGCTTTTAAGTTTTGGCGACACGAAAATAAATTTAGTTATGAATTGTCGTGAAAAATCAATGAAAAATGCACGTCACTTGAGCGTGCGCATTTTGACCGATTAGAAGCGTTAAAAAATTGACCGTCGACTATGTGACATGTCGCGCAAAACGGACCCCCGTGGGCCCTTGGGTGTTACCAAAGTAGGTTGGGAATAGAACTAAACAAAGTAATAACCAAACACCTCTTTGTGGAAGTATGTGGACTGATATGCTTAATGTTAGATGCTCAGAAAATCCTTTTTTCCCCTCTTGGTCGGTGCCTTTAATGAAATTACTGGGCAAACTGAGAAATAATGAGGCATCCTTTTACGCCTCACAAAGCTAGGTTTTTTTTTTTTTTCATTTTGCTGGGCTAGGGTTTCATAGGCAACGTATACTTGGACTACCTGTCGCCTATAGAACAGATTTAATCCTTGAGAGCCTTGATCAAGCCATGCTACCAAACCATGGTTGGATATGAACCCTAAAGCCCAAGTTATTCATCTCCAAAGTACTCTAGACCATAAACCTTATATTGCTTATAACCAATAATTTTGGATATCATCGGGCCTTCAGTAATCCTTCCCAGTTAGAGATGGCTTATTTTTTTCACCCGACGATTACGCTAAACTGCTCTAGTCTCACAACAGTCCTGTCTCTTTTGACTCTGAAATGGAAAAATCTAACCCGTCGGCTTCAAGTCCAGATTAAAACATATTTTCGGGGACATTGTTAAGCAAAAAAGGAAAAAAAAAATACTGACTCGTTTAGCTAGAATCCAATGCAGTCTAGTGGCTATGTATTCTCATTTCTCATGTGGCCTTGAAGTTGAGCTCTAAGCCAGATACAATTTGATTTTTGTCTTTCGAATATGATTTCTAGAATCTTAGGGCTAACATGCATTGGCACTACGACAAGTGCCATAATACTCACTTTTCATATGTGTACTATAATTCATCACAAATTGTGGAAAGTTTAAAATAGTAAAAGATGTTGGATTACTGATGAAACTGACATCAAATTATGTTCAAGCATCACCTTGAAAATCTCTCCTCCTCTGCACGCTTGGCTCACAACCCTAATATTTGGACTATCCGTCCAGGTTATCTGCATGATCCTGATTATTGGCACCTTGCGGAGCCACCTAAGGACTGCAAAAGTAAAATTTTGCTTTTTGAGATAGGCCTTGGTCCTGATTTCATCCTGGTGTCTTTCAAAAATACTGAAATATCTTTGGTCCCGACCTCATCAAATTTTTTATGAGTTGTTTATATAATTATAAAATCCCCATGAACCTTAACAAAATTCACATCTCCCTAGTTCTCAGAATCCCCCATCTGGAACTATAATTAACTAAAGTCCTCCCTATTAGTTTATTCAACACCAATTAGAAAATGGTGTCGCAAATGTTGATGAATCATTATAGCCTTTCATCAACTCCATTGTTCACACCCTACTAGAACTCTTATCGCGGAGTAGACGTGTGGTTAATGACGTTACCATCGCTAACGAGTTATTTCATAACATTAGACTAAAAATGGAAAATGGGGCCTCTTCTTGGCTAAGTTTGATATGGAAAAGGCCTACGATCATATGAATGAGAAGTTCCTCGTCAACACCCACCTTAAACTTGCTTTCTGTATTCATTTATTCTTCTCGTTATGAGTTATGACTCTTCGATACAGGATATGGTTCTTTCGCACTGGACAACTATGGGCTTCTTTAGCCTGACTTGCAAGTTAAGACAAGGTGACACACTGATGCCCTATCACTTCATTCTATGCCTTAACAAGCTATCTCTAAGTTTGAGTCAAGCAAAAGAGTCAAGAACTCTTCATTCCATTAGAATTGCTCATTCTGGGCTAGGTATCTCCAACCTCAAATTTGCCAACCATACCTCCTCTTTTTGTCGAGCTACAAGGCAAACTGCAAGAGTTGTTTTAAACACTTTTAATGCTTTTAAGTTCTCAAGTCTGGCTTAAAATCAATTTTGCTAAATCTAAAATCCTATTTTTGAATAATATGCCAAGAGATATTTGGCAGCTTTTCAGCCAGGTCTCCAGCATTTTGGCCACGGAAAAATTTGATAAATAGTTGGGGACTCCTTTGGGTCAAGACCGCTGAAAAATATGAATTCCTTGTCTTTCGAGGGTTGCACTACTCTAGTAAAAGGCGGTTCTTAATGCCAGCCATATGTAAATGATGCAAGTTTATATGCTTCCTAGTACTATTTTTTTCCAACTTGAAACCTTAAGCAAAATTTTTCTTTGGGGTCACTCAGGGACGAAAAAGAAATTGCATGCTCTTTATTAATTGGACTATAATCACTCGCCAAAAATCTAAAAGAGGGCTTGGCATCCACACACGATTACTCTCACGAATCATGCAACGTTCATGAACCTAGTCTAGAGACTCTAGAAATAGCCGTAGTATGTTTGGGCCCAAATCATCCAGGTAAATGTCACCCAAATGAGTCTATCTGGAATGCTAGGACCAAACATAATGGTTATATTTTTTGGTAACAAGTTCTCCATGCCCATGACAGGGTTGCTAAAGCTATTCATTGGCGTATTGGAACTAGACAAGATATTTCGTTCTGGTATCATCATTGGCTCCATGGGGGTGTGCTTCAAAACTTATTTGTTGAGCCTTTCCCAAATCACAACAACCTTCCGATGATAGATGTTCAAAAGAATAGGGACTGAGACATTGAGAACCCATATTCTTCTGTGCCTATTGCTCTGATTGGATATTTTGGCAATACCGATCCTTTTCTCCCATGAACAGTTTGATACCATCCTATGGCCTTTTGACCATGGAGAATGTTCAGTGAATACAACCTATAACCACTTGGACGTGGAGGGTGTATCTTTTGCCCTGAGTCTAAAGCCTTATTTGGAATTGTGCCCATTACGCCTTCCCAGTCCATGCAAAACTCCATTGGCTACTTGATAAAACTTGTGTCCATAGATGTGGCCAACTTGAGACTATTGATCACTTTGTTTATAGTTGGTTGCCCCATAGTAAATGATATATTTATGAAACTGTGAACCTCTAACCTCTTCTAAACACAACGCTCTTCCCCTCCCTATATGGTGCACACTAAACTCGAGGTAATATCAAGACACTAAACCGCACAAACTACCTTGGAATACAATCTTTTATTTTTAGTTATCCTCGATTTGGCACCATCGCAATAGACTTGCAATCCTCAATGTCAAATTCCGTACAAGATCAGAATTCATCAAGGAATCTCATAAGCTTGACTACTTATTTTTGTTTACTGCATAGGCCAATTTACATCTCAAAAAACTCTCATGCAAATTCGTTGGAATTCGCCCCATGAAAGCTAGGTGAAGCTAATTATTGATGGGGGGCTCTCGATGCCTTCTGTCTACTATAGTCATACCATCGATGGTGGACAATCGACGATCTTCTGCTACCTCCGAACCATAATCATAGAAACATTATGTTGGAGAAGAATGTTCACAGTGATTTTGAATGCCCATTTTTTGGTCTAATTTCTTGTGTGTAAATGTTTGTGTGAGAGTCGTTCCGGTGACTCAATTGAATAATGTTAAATACATAATACTTCTATCCGACTTAAAAAAAAAAAAAAAGGGAAGCAGCACAAGTTTATCAACGAATATTTTTGGGTCGAGCAAAGTGGCTTCGTACCTCTATCGTCAGAGTTGCGTCCTGGGTTGGGGGGGGGAGGGGGGGGGGGTCCGGATGGAAGAGAAGTTGGCTGGCTGGGCTAACAGCCTTATAAATGCTCGTGCGCTGCTACAAATGTCAGTCTGTCTACATATATGCTGCAACGTAAAAAGTGGGTGCCCGTGGCATTCCCGTTGTTACCCTACACAGCGAGGGCCATTTCACCAAACACTAGCTAGCCTCTTCTTCTAATACGTACACGCAACAGAGAGAGAGAGAGAGAGAGAGAGAGAGAGAGAGAATGTATGTGGTGGGGTAGTTTGGCAGCGCCAAAGGCGCAGGCCTTCCGATTGTATCACTTTCTCTGCAGAGACAGTACAGACAGAGCATCTCCAGATGCTTCCTCACCCCGCGTGCACCCACACCGCACCTTTCTTTTCTGGTGCAGGTGGGAGTACGCATGGAGGAGGAGAGTGGGCTTTGGACTGTGCGTGGATAGTAATAACATGCAGGCGCAACAGAGTGATGAGACTTGAGATATATATATATATATATGTGTGTGTAATGTTTAGGTATAGAGAGGAAAGCAACGAGTGGACTGCTCTAGGACATAGATAGAGGGGAGGAGAGGAGAGGAGAGGAGAGGACACTGAGTCACTGAGTCCCCTCCCCAACTACAAACGCCCCCCACGATACTTGCTGCCAAACTTATCCGGTCCAGTTACATTGACAACTCTCTCTCTCTCTCTCTCTCACACACAGTATGAGAAAATTTTAGCTCAGCAGTAATGTACTGTTACTAAATGTCAAAGCTGTGGCTAGCATTTAAAGAAATCTTAAGGAGACTTCTTGATGATCTCTAGCGACAATTATTCTGTTTTTATAGGGGAAAAAATTATAGAATGTAAGAGATTAAAAGTGAAGTGCCCGCGTCAATCTCCTAGATGGCGCTAATAGGTATGATGTTTAGTGACAAATTTGTGTGAATAATGTTGCAAATATCTTTTGGGATGAAATTATGAGTTTTTTTTACCTAATTAATACATATTTAATACTTAATTACTAATATACTCCATTTTGAAACTTATTTACTCGCATACCACACTTTTAGAAATCGCTGTTTGAAACCACGATTTCAAGGTAGAAATCGTTGTTTGAAACAACGATTTCTCCCTTGAAATCGTGGTTTCAAACAGTAATTTCTACTTTAACGTAAAAATCAAGTAGAAAATCGCTATTTCAAATAGCGATTTCTACTTTAAAATCGTGATTTCAAATAGCGATTTCCAAAAGTGTAGCATGCGGGTAAATAAGTTTCAAAAATGAGTATATTGGTAATTAAGTATTAAATATGTATTAATTAGAAAAAAAACTCATGAAATTAGGGTGTAAGTGGCGTTTCTTGATGACCTTTAGTGACGCTTCTTATTTACAGCGACATGAAACTATAGTGCAGGAATCAAATCCTTGGTATTATTAGCATTAAATTATATGATTTTTAGTAACATTTGTTTATGATACTAAATTCCCACCACTTTATCACGAGTTAAGAAATGTTCCGTGAAGGGCGAATATTCAGCTCACAAGAGTTTAAAATCATATATGCCTTATGTTGATATTCAGTAAGATTATTGTTGAATCAATCTATATGTTAATCTTGAATCACTATTTTGAAGTCTTAACTGAGCTAAAAATAAAATGTCCAATATTGTATAGATTTAATGTGCATGAATGTTCACAGTATCGTATATAGATCTTATTGACAGATGCTTTTCTTTTTGTGAGGTCTAGAGATAAGATAGAAAGTTCAGTGACCTAAAAAGGATAATAGGAGGTTGTGTCATTGGCATGAAAATGATGGATAATGTTTTTCCTTTCACTGGTTCCCTCCCATGAACAGCAAAACATATAGCTGGAGCTGAGTTAATGCAAATGTTCTTTCATTTCTAGCTAACACGAATGGCTTCCGTCATTGAATATCTTATTTCATGATGCTGTTTGATTATTATTTTGTCAAGATATATAGAGACGATCTTTAATCGTTTTTAACTTTCTCGCTGTGAAATATTGTGTTAGGATTGAGATTAAGGGTTTTTTTTTTAAAAGAAGTTTAGCTGACTTTTTAATCAAGTTTTTTTTTTTTTGAAATGCAGGCATTTATTTCTTCTAGAGCTGCTATTTTATCACCTAAACCAAATTGTTTTCATTGCTAGGTAAATGGGTTAGCAAATTCATGGAAACCAACCTTCCCCTTTGGTGGAGGACCTCACAACCTACAGTAAAAATAGGGTATTTATTAAAGGGAGAAGAAAATGAAAAAGCTAAGGCAAAGCAAGGCAAAGCAAGGGTAGGAAGAGTAGTGTGTGAGGGTGTGTGGGTTCTGTACTGTCTTTAACCTGTCCCCCCACCCAACGTTAGTCTCTCTCTCTCTCTCTCTCTCTCTCAACAGTCTCAAGTCCAAAAAGACACTACCCACATTGGCTTCTTTTGCCTTTTGTTTCTGTGCTTCCTGTGCAATTGTCTATGTCTGCTGCTTCTGCTCCCTCTTCTCAGAACTGCAAATGGGTTAGGGATCATACTTTGAATTTCTTGTTATTATTTGATACCCTCTCTTTTCTTCTCATCTTTTAGCCAGCCATCCTCCTCCTCCTCCTCCTCCTCCTAATTCTTGGCATCCCTCCAAACATGACTTTCTTGTTCCTTTTTCCACCATTTGCGTTCCTCTCTCTTGTTCCTGCTTTATGAACACCTCCCTATTAATTATATATATGTTGTTTCCTTGCCATGATTTGACTTCATTTTTAATTTTGTAATACATCTTAGCTTTCTGGGTACTACTCAAAGAAGACCACTTTGATTGTGTCATTCTTGAAAAAGGAAAAAGCACAATTTGGGATTTTCCATGGAAATTGATTTGAATGCAGTGAGTGGTGAGGTAGAGAGGAATGCATGTCTTTGTAATGGGGAATGCAACAAGGTTGGTGTTGGCGGTGCTGGTGCGAATTGTGCTTTCTGCTGTTTGTCCTCAACAAATTCCTCATGCTCTTCAAATTCCTCCTCATCACCTGCTGCTTCGGCAATTTACATGGAGCTTTGGCATGCTTGTGCTGGTCCTCTCACCAACCTGCCCAAGAAAGGAAATGTGGTTGTCTACTTCCCACAGGGTCACTTGGAACAAGCTGCCTCTTCCTCTCCTTTTTCATCCGTGATGGAATTCCCCACTTTTGACCTCAAACCACAGATCTTCTGCAGGGTTGTGGATGTTCAGCTGCTCGTAAGTACCTTCTTTTTCTTACTTTTATCTTCAATTCTTGTGCTTTCTTCAAATTTTGCCCCTCACCCAATTTTGCTCCTCTTTGTTACCTCTTAATTTTGTCTTTCTTGTTTACGATTTCTTGGGCTAGGCCAATAAGGAAAATGATGAAGTCTACACTCAGCTGACCCTGCTTCCCCTAACAGAGGTATGTTCTTTCCAATTGCATCGATCATACCATTACCTCAATCTGTGAGCAAGTATATAGCCAAGTCTTCAAACTTCTTTCCTTTTTCTAGCTCCCCTTAGCTTTGGTGTTAATTTTCGTTTTAAGTGTTCTAATTCTTGCGGTTACTCGTCTTTGTTTTGCTTAAGTTTTTCTGTTAATTTACTGGTCTCTTCTTGACGATGGTTCAAATATATTTTTTGGTGATGTCATCTTCTAAGTAATGAATTTAGTGGCAGAGCCAATTGCTTGTCAATCTTAAGTTAGCTAAATGTTACGTATTTTTTACTTATTATTTTTTTTGGGGGGTGTTTCTATTCTTTGCAATTTCTGAGGTATCTTTCTGCGTAAAAAAAACTTTTGCCAGTAAAATATTTTTCTAGTCTTCTTGGATTTAATTCGAAATCATATCATGATGATGCCATCTTCATGATATGGTGTAGCTATTGGGAATAAATTTGGGGGGCAAAGAGCATGACGGGTTGGAGGTGGATGAGGAGGGGAATGGAGTTACGCCAACCAAATCAACCCCCCAAATGTTCTGCAAAACACTTACTGCTTCTGATACCAGCACCCATGGTGGATTTTCCGTTCCACGACGAGCTGCTGAAGATTGTTTCCCACCTCTGGTACGACAATTTGGGCCTTCCTTTTGATTTTTGTACATTGGCAGATTATTGCCGGGTGAACTTTACATAAACTTACTGCTACGTTTTGTTTCTTATTGCAGGATTATAAGCAGCAGAGGCCTTCCCAGGAGCTTGTTGCCAAGGACCTGCATGGAGTGGAATGGAGGTTTCGACACATTTATCGAGGTAATTGTTTGGATCATCCAATGGGGTTTGTAAGAGTAGATAATTCAGTAAGTTTTTTGAATTTCAGGTCAGCCGAGGCGACATTTGCTTACTACAGGCTGGAGTATCTTCGTTAGCCAAAAGAATCTAGTTTCAGGGGATGCAGTTCTCTTTTTGAGGTTGTTGATCAGAGACTTAAATTATCTTTATTACATTTCTTTTCCTTGGACCCTAAACACATGTTATCTTTATGGTTGGTTAATCGGAAATAAAAGAGAGCAAGGACAAGTTTTTTGTTTTGATAAGTTAGTCCAGCATCGGGAAGTAAAATTATCTTCATGTGGGCAAGTCAGAATTGCCCCTAAATTGTTTATGACAATTGCGGCTCGTTAAATATGAAGTTTAAGAAAGTGTATGAGTTAAAGCAGTGAATCTGGTCTACTGTACGAGATTTGACTTTTATGGGCAAACGAGTTTATATGACTTCAGAGGTTGATGCATAACAACTAAGAGAACGGCTACTTTGACTTTTCTTTCACTGCTACTTTCTTTTCTTAGAAAATAACTGTAGTAGGGAAAATATATATGATTTTGACTTGAATAACTTTGCTTTGACGAGTTTCAATGTGTCTCTATATTAAAGTTGTTCCACAGAACAAATTAGAATTTGTTTACTCAGTGTTCATTCAGGTTTTCTAGAACTCAATATTTCACCTATGCTTGTGGAAACAGAATTAATTCACTGCATAAATATCTGATAAGTGATAATGTAATGAAACAACAAAACTGATACTGATCAATGTGAAAACACGAAGGATGTATGTTTCCCTTGTCTCGGACCTGTATAATTGTTTAAAACTGTTCACGTGAAGCTCATTGATCCATTTGTGATGAGCTGTGTAGGGGAGAAAGTGGAGATCTGAGGCTGGGAATAAGAAGAGCTTCCAGACTTGGAAACGGACTTCCTGATTCAGTTGTCGGTAACCAGAATTCGTATCCCAACATTCTTTCTCTGGCGACAAATGCTATCTCCACCAAGAATGTCTTTCGCATTTTCTATAGTCCGAGGTACACTTCAACTCATTTTTTTCTGAATCCTCGTATGCAAATTGCCTTGAGACCATATATTCAGGTTAAGTTACTAAGTACCACAGTACTTGGTGTCATTCCGTATGTGTAATCATGACCCTGTTTTCCTGCTTATCTTTTGGAATTTAAAGATACAGTGTGCACTTGGTATTTAATGACAAATATCGAAAGCAAAAAATTTTCTGTTCCGGAAAACTTCTAAAAAAGTTTACATATCAACCATTCCTCTGAGCAGGCAGGGAAATTCTACATCTGTTTTTCAGCATATTTTGTGTTTTGTAGTAAATAAAGTTAGTTGTGTGACGGATCGAGTTTAGCTATTTCAGAACAACGAATTTTCATGATATTTTTTCATTATTCTCTTACATTATTAATGTATTACTAGATGAGACTTCTATAAGGGGACAATTCTGCATTAATTAACAAGAACGCTTCTGCATTAATTAACGAGAAGAACTTCCCATACTGATTAAAACTGTTGAGATTATCTTCTGACTGTTTATGATGCTCACTCTACATCCTTATTTCGTATTTGGCAACAGATTAAAACTTCTTGAGGCACATTCTGTGTGACACTGCTTTAGTGGCAATTTCGTTGCGATGGTTTTTGAGCAGCACAATTTTACTTGACAAGTTGACACTCTATGCTTTGATACTTTGGTGGTCTTCAGAGACTTATAGATAGATGCTTGCGTGTGGTTGTTTCCACACTCAGTCTTGTTTGCAACTGCTTACATGTTTAAAACCCATATGCTTGTCTCTTTGGCGTTGTGTGTATGTGGGCGCGGGCACGCGGCATGTAGCAATGGCAATATTAGAGAAAAAGGCCGAGATCCAGTAACTGAGAAGCCCTTCTGTTTTAGGCATCTGTTTCAATCAGGAGAATATAGATTTAATAACTACTTTCAGAGTTGCCAAGACGAACACCGAAAGTTTATGGGGGGAAACCATGCTGTCTGACATATTTCAGCATCCATTATAGTGTTTGGTTTTGTAGCTTAGGAATCCTATGTTTCTCAAGGTGTGGCCTCCCACATCCTCAACCCTCAGAGTAAAACCCCCAGTCTGGAGGTATAGATCCATCTGACCTTCCACACCCTGTAATGACGAAATATGAACCCGATCTACTACAACCAAAGCCCCAAATGTTGGGCTGCTGAACACACTTCACCTGTTTATTGTAGATGGCAGTAGTTGTTTCGACTTATTACCGTCATTCTATAGATCTCTGCCTAAGAAATATCGCCTCAAGAAGTTTTCATCGACAGTTTTTACCTTGCGTTCATTCTTTGTGATGGCTCTAGCGAACTTGAAAAGATATTTCTGTTGATCGGTTTAGAAGATAAGGAAAGACAAGAAGATTAAGGAAAAAGGCAGGGGTGAAATCTATTTGCATGTACAAAACTTGAAATGTTGACTTTGTGGATAACTATTTTGCTTTTTTATCTCCCAATCAAGTTGAAGTGTCCAAATAGCCCATTATTCATATTATTATGCACTTTTCATGGGTTTGAAACGAAAGCTTCGTGTGTCAATATGTGAATCCTTAACAGCTCCCATCAACTTCGGCTCTAAGATGAGCTCGTTGTTAATTGGACAAGTTGTTTACTAGTCAGCGCTACTCATTGATAATTAAAATGTGATTGTGCAGAATACCACATGTAAAATGCGTAGAGCTTAGATATAGCCTTCCAATCAGCACAAGTCTTTCTGTAGGTTTCCTGTGAACTTAAATGATTCTTTGAAGCTCTTGAGCATGCTTTGTTTGTCGCATAATTTGCAATTACTGATAGTATCAGAAATACTTTACATGCAGGGCCAGTCATGCAGATTTCGTTTTGCCCTATCAAAAGTATGTGAAAAGCATTAGCAACCGGATTCCAATTGGTACAAGATTCAAAATGAAATTTAATATGGATGACTCTCCAGAAAGAAGGTCTCGTAAAACTACAATCATCGTTTTACCCCCAGTGAACTTTCTTCTTACATAACTTGTCTCTGCTCTCTTGCAGGTTCACTGGTGTGGTAACAGGTATAGGTGATTTGGATCCCTATAGATGGCCCAACTCAAAGTGGAGATGCTTAATGGTACACAGTGCTCTTTGCATAATAAGGCTTCTTAACATTTCTTCATGTTGTGTCTTCCCTGCTTGATCTACCACCTTGTTCTGGTTTCTAAGGACTTAAAACCTTTGAGGCCTGGGTTTAGAGTGCGAGCAGGTTTGAAGTTCTGGTGCGTGGCCTCACTTATATAGTAGGCATCGGGGTGGGAGGGAAGCAGACCTGGCCGGAGCGTCACTAGAATTAGACCAAATCATGCAACTAAGCTTTAACATCCTGATATCTAACTTCTGTGTTTTTCAGTTATGGTTCGACCAAAGCTTTTTATTTAAGTTTTATAATTTCAAAGTTGCTGGTGAATTATCTATACTTCTTTCTTGAAAAGCCCAAGAAACAGTACTGATTAGCCATTTGTCAATGAAGAAGCCTCTTATCAACAATCATGGGAAAGTTCTTATCAACAATCATGGGAAAGTTCAAGCTTTTCTAACCGAGTATCTTTATGAATTATGCACTTTTCCACAACCTACCAATTTGGCAAAGCTAACTTTTCAGCAGATGAATCGTATTTCAAGACAAGGATTTATAATAGACGCTGATGCTATTAAATCTGCTTGTATATTTCTGCAAGCATTTCTTTATTCAGTTTGAGAAAATTGGATATTGTCTAACAGGTTAGGTGGGACGAAGATATCACAAGCGACCGCCAAGAACGAATTTCTCCGTGGGACATTGATCTTTCTGTTTCTCTCCCACCCTTGAGCATCCAGTCATCTCCCAGGATGAAGAAACTGCGGACAAGTCTGCAGGCAACTCCACCCCAAACCCCTGTTGCTGGTACTCTCTTTTTTCTTCTGCCGTTGGATATTTAAAAGAGCACATTACTTTGTTTACTTGTTCCATTATATGCAGCTTAGACGGATATTTTTCTTGTAGCAGCAGGGGTTGGATTTCTGGACTTTGAGGAGTCTGTAAGATCCTCTAAGGTCTTGCAAGGTCAAGAAAATGTAGGTTCGGTATCACCTCTTTATGCATGTGATAAGATGAATCACCCGCTGGATTTTGAGATGCAATCTGCAGTGCACCAAAATCTCACGTCAAACGGGACAGGAAAACCGAATTATGGCGATTTTGTGAGGACTCAGCCGTCCACCACTTACACAGGCTTTATGGAATCCAGTAGATTCCCAAAGGTCTTGCAAGGTCAAGAAATTTGCTCATTGCGATCCCTCACAGAGAAATCTGATATAAATCTTGGTGCTTGGGGTAAAACTGAGTTCAATATCGGTTCATGGGGAAAAACTGATCTTGGCTCCAATATCCTCAATATGTATCAGAAACCAAGACCCAGTTTTTATCCACTGGCTTCTGAAGGTGTTAGGAACATGTTTTTTCCTTACAATGAGATTTACAAAGCAGGCCAAGATCCTGTAATGCTGTCTTATATGGCTAACATCCCAAGAGACAATGTTCAGTTCAATCCATCTTCCATTCAAAGCGGGCGTACAAGGAATGAAGTCGCAAAGCCAAATCTATCCAATGAGCAGAGGCAACAGGAGAACTTATCATTAACTCCCAATTTAGAGGCAAATTCAAGCAACAAGAAGGATGACGCCTTAAATGGCACGGTTACTGACTGTAAATTGTTTGGTTTTTCCTTGACCGGAGACATTCCAACTTTGAATTCTCTAAGCTCTAGTAAGAGGAGCTGTACAAAGGTTAGTCTTCTTAGCTGTGATCTTTTGCATTTGCTTGTCTTGGCTCTCTCTAACTGACGTTAATTGGGGTGATGGTACACAAGCATAGTCTTCTTAGCTGTGATCTTTCGCATTTGCTTGTCTTGGCTCTCTGTAACTGACGTTAATTGGGGTGAAGGTACACAAGCAAGGCAACTTGGTGGGAAGAGCCATTGACCTCTCAAGAGTGAATGGCTATGATGACCTGCTGACCGAGCTAGAGAGGCTCTTTAGCATGGAAGGACTCTTAAGAGATCCTGAGAAAGGGTGGCAAATCTTGTACACTGATGATGAGAGTGATATGATGGTTGTTGGGGATGACCCGTGGCAGTAAGTACTTAATCTCACAATTAAAAGTCATAGCTCCGATTTCTTGATAAACGCAACTACTATAAATAGGATGAAAGCACTATTTGTAGTGGGGGAGAGGGAGAGGGAGAGAGAGTGGTTACGGACAGGTGTTATAGGTTATCTTTAGTTGTTGTTGGTGGGTGGGTGGGTGGGTGTGTGTGAGAGAGAGAGAGACTTACAACGGGTGATTTCGAAGAATGATTTGTTGCTTCATTGACTTACAACGGGTGCCCATTCTGACTTGTATTGCAGTGAATTTTGTGACGTGGTGTCCAAAATCCACATATACACCCAGGAAGAAGTTGAGAAAATGACAACGGGGATGATCAGCGATGACACTCAGAGTTGTTTGGAAGAAGCACCGGTTGTAATGGACGTGTCGAAGTCTCCATCAGTTGGCCACCTTGATTAAACCGTGACGGTTTTTTAGGCTTTGAAGTTCAGGGTTCCTTTTAGGTACTGCTATGTTTGTTGTAATATTTTGTGCTGCTATTGTAAACTCCCGGTCGTGCGTATGCGCATCATTAGCCTCCTACCATGGCTTGTTGCCAACTTGCCACCATCCTTGGTGTGCAAGATACGATAACGAAGTCGAACACAGTATTCTCAAACCCTGGTGCTGTTATATATGAATTTTATCGTAGTACTTTTACTAGAATATGTTGCATAATTTATTACTGCGGTTGCATGCATGCCTACGCTTCTTCAGAAGTACAGTACCAAGAGCACCAAACATGTGAGGGATAACAAACTGCGGAGATGGCCTGTTCCAGCGGTCAGATCTGCGTTACGGTACTCTAAACCTGAAGTCTCAGGGTAATCGTCCATCAGTTTCTGATCTGACTGTAATATTGTCCACGGTGTAGTGCAAAATTACGGCGGCGGCGGTGGTGGTGGTGGTGCTGGGTGGTTGTGACGCTGGTGCTGGGGCTGTAGAGGTGGTGATACTGCCGGGGTGGTGCGTAGTGGCTTATCAGAAGATTGAAGAAATTGGGAATTCTTTGTTTTCAAATGTCCTTGGGACGTGAAGAGGCATTTGTTATATGTGAATTTTAAAGAACGAAAGCAGAAAAAGTTGTAAGCAAACAGAGGTAGATCTATTTTTCATTTGTTTGGTTTGGATGGATGGTAAGGCGCGTATCCTTATACGAGACGAGTTTGAGCATCAATCGGGAGATTTTCCGTCCTCAAGATCCTTCAGAATTAAAACTTAGTTCCAGTTGATGCAAAAATGGGCTCGATGATGTTCCTCACATTCCAAATGGAAGGAATGGAAGCTTCCCTTGGTGACACACGGTGGCCTTGATGTCACAAAGAAAACCGTGTGTAGCACTCGTCTTGCCGCTTGCAAGAAGAGTTGGCCAATCAGTCCCAATAGTTTTATAGCAAACACTGCATAAACATTGCATCAAACAGTGCACAAAGAGTAGATTTTAATACTAGGGCAAAACGATCCCAAATATTCTCATTACCTCAATAGCATCATTACAACTTATAAAAGGCTTTGTTTGCATCCACAATGTGCAATCTAACAAGATAGACAAGTTAAAACAAAGTAAGAGACTCTCGTGTATGAGTGTTTGGCGCAAGGCTACATGACTTCCTATATAGTACCACTAAGAGAAAAATTCCAAGTGACAATAGTAGACGTTTCTATGTACGAGGGGTCATAGTGCCCTCTTTTGAAAAAATACAATTCGAAATAACTTGAAATTTTACATAAAAATTTAATATATACAAGGTTAATCTCCATCAAAATTGAGCAAAAGCACATGCCTAGATCTTCAAATCTTCACAGTTAGCTTATGGCGTGCACGAGCACTGCAGTCGGGCGCGCGGGCGCTGTACTTGAAGGGCGCATGGGCGTGAGGCTTGACGAGCTTGTGAGTGCTATGTTGAGAGGGGCGCATGGGTGCTATGCTAGGTGGGCGTGGGTGCGTGGGTGCTGTGCGAGGAAGGCGCATGAGCACTGTGCTGGATGGACGCAAGAGCGATGTGCTTGTCATGGTTAGTGCCAAGGGGCAGCCCCATGACACTCGGCTTTACTTTGAAAAGTCTCTAAAAGATATGAGTGACGAAAAAATTTAGTCACAAAGCATTTAAGATGACAATAAATTTATTTTATAGATACTAATTAATAAAGCCCAAAATGGAGAAAGGCAATTATTTATTGTATCAGAATAAACTTACCTTCTCTTATTTTTGATATAAAAGAATGTATAAAGATAGTTAAGTCATTGTCACAGTAATAGAGGCCCTTAAGTTTGAATTAGACATGGTAGTCCAATCCAGTTGGTCTCTCACTTAATTAGGGAAGTGAGTCAATGAAAATATCCTAGCAATACACTCCAGTTGATATATCCATCCAAAATTTAGACTTCTTACCAAATCTAGAAAAATGTCACCCGCTCAATAACTTTCTCCTTTCACTATTGCTAATGCTTGCTACTATCTTCACTTTCAGCATCTATATGAAGTATCACAATATACAATGCACACCATAAAGTAAATGAGTCAAATATAGGAATCACACATCAAGAAAAGAATCTCAAGTAACAACATAAACTTAAGTTAAAACCAAATGGTATCAGTAGGACCTATAACTTTCGAAAAAGCTCTGTCCACTTCAATATTACTTCAAGTCTTTATATAGTTGCTAGAAAACGCGTCAATAAATTTTGTAAAGGAAAAGAACTCAAACTTAATGAGAATAATTAGTTACGGAAAATGGGATACTAATTCAAGAAAAATCTCATATAGGAAGTTACTTGAGATTCTGGGTCTGCCGGGTGCTGCCGGTAAAACTCGCATCGGGAGAATGAAGGGTTCCATCTTAAATTTTTCCCAAATCTAAACTACATGGGGATCAGCCCCCACTAAAATAACGTAATAGTAATAATATGAATAATATATACTTGATGTTCATGCCAATTAATGTAACAAAAGAAGTATCACCCCACAGCACCAGGAGAGAAAAAGGTAGAATGAGTGGATTTCTTACCAAGAGAAAGTGCCTGAGTAGACTTCTTACATTTGTTGGCGAACTTGCTTTAAAAAAAATCATATATGTATAGACATAAAGTAGTTTTAGTTTTTTCGCTTAAGCGAAAAATGGTGAAATAAGAACATGGATGAACAGATAATAAATATATACCCTACAAATTAGAAATGGGTTCAAATATAACAGGGTTGCATGCGTAAAGAATAACAAATCATAAGAATTGTACCAGACCTGAGGGATATCGGGATTTGGTTTGTGCGACCCAGCTGGGCTTACACCTTCATACTTGTAGTAGATTTTGGCAGATGTCTCTACCAGTTTCTCTAACCTCTGGCTCTAAATTTAACTATAAGATATAAAACTTCTTACCTTGTTGTGCAAATAAAATTACCAGCAAAAGCAGACTAATGCGGGCAACCAGATTCCATGTTGGGCGCCAAAGCTGGTGTAGAAGCCAACCCTGCACAAAGGTTTAACCGCTTCCAAAATAACATAACAGGATATGTTGATGATTAAGAAATGCATGGGAACATAAAGCCCAGGAAGAACAACCAAGAATAAGTTTTGCGGATTATTATGAATAAGTTTTGCAGATTATTATTAATTATGAGAAATTGCAAAATTTTCTGGTAAGTTTGAATTTTGAGGATTTTAATGAGTTTTGAAGATAATTAAGAGATAATTTTGGAGATATACACGCATGGGACCATGTGCAAAATTATAGATGAGATATGTTGCAAAGATATTTTAGGGAATGATGTTTCAAATCTCAAACTGAAACTATGATATATATATATATATATATATATATATATATATATATATATATATATATAGGTTGGCATCATTTGTTTCAAAAGCCAACCGCAACTCTTTGTTGCGGTTGCCCCCCCTCCCACTCCCCCTTCCCCCATGGCCCCCTTCCCCCCCGTCCCCTCTTCCCCCATGGCCCTCCTTCCCCCTCGTCCCCCCTTCCCCCATGGCCCTCCTTCCCCCATGCCTAACCGCAACAAAGAGTTGCGGTTGGTCCCCCTTCCCCCGCCACGTGGTGTCCCCCTTCCTCGCCATGTGGCCTTTTCCCCGTCCTCCCCCCCATGCCCAACCGCAACAAAGAGTTGCGGTTGGCCCCCTTCCCCGGCGTGTGTCCCCCTTCCCCCGCCACGTGGCCCCGTCCCCCCTCCCCCGCCACGTGGCCCGTCCCCCTCCCCGCTCCATGCCCAACCCAACACTTTGTTACGGTTGGCATACCAACCGCAACAAAGAGTTGCGGTCCCCCGTGATGGCCCCCCTTCCCCCTACCAACCGCAACAAAGAGTTACGGTCCCCCGTGATGGCCCCCCCTTCCCCCCCCCCCCCCCGTGATGGCCCCCCTTCCCCCCGTGATGCCCCCTTTCCCCTCCGTGATGCCACGTGGTGTCCTTTCCCCTTCACTCACGGATTTTTTTTCTGTCATCTTTCTTCTCTCACCTTCACTTTTTTCTCTTTATAATCCCTCCTCCCCGAACCCTTTCTTCCACTCTCCATACCAACTGTCTTCATACTCCATATCTCACCTACATAGTCTCCACAATAATACAAACAAAAAAATTTTACGCTAGAAGATTGGTGGATTTTTCTTTAAATATATCAAGTCAAAACAAGTAAATATTTTGAATTTTCTTATAATTCAATGTTAATTTCAAAGTTCAAAAATAGTCATTGTAGACTCAAATCGAAGATAACAAAAATACAAATTAAAGGAAACAAAAATCAGATCAATCGGAGATCAGATGAGCAGTATTACATTTATAGATTCCAAAATAGCGATTTTTTAGGGGGTCAAAATTAGGATTTTTCACGAATTTATAAAAAATAGCTAGAGCTAAATTTTGCCAAAGTACGAAAAAGAGACCCTAGTTATTTTTAAAATATCTATATCAGGGAAAAAGTTCAGATTTTTCCAAAGACTGGAAAGGGGTTAACTGATACGGGGAACCTTGTAACTTTGCAGTGTAATTTAAAATATCAAGCCAGCGTGATTTTGTATGAAACTTTTATGAGAACCCTAGGATGTTCGGAAGTTCCATCCCCCAAGAATTCGGGCTATTCCGAAGTTGTTAGCTATTTTTTTGGCCAAACGGGCTTTTAAGCGCTCGATCCGGACACCGGTTCGGAATTTTTGGACGAAAAGTCCGTAGAATCCTTTTTAGATCAAGAATGAATTCGGGAAGCTTAAAATAACATTTCAAAGCACTTTTGAGATTGTTCTGATGTCAGGGGCATTTTGGTAATTTGCCACCTCAAGAGGGGTATTTTGGTAATTTTACAGTGTTAAGTTTTTCAAAGGACTTTTTAGTCTAGAAATGTAAGTAAAACACCTGAAAGGTTGTTTTGAAGCTGGCTTGGGGCGTTAGGGTGATAATGAACCCCCGGGGGCATTTCGGTAATTTGTCGCTTATCGGGGGTATTTTGGTAATTGAACGTTGTAACACAACTGAAGGAAATAATTTTTAACACTATGTGTGTTTAATGTGAATACGAACGTAATTGTCGCTAAAGGTGAAAACTTAATTAGACAGTTTTTCATAAATTTATAAAAAATAGCTAAAGCTAAATTTTGCCAAAGTACGAAAAAGAGACCCTAGTTATGTTTAAAAGATCTATATCAGGGAAAAATTTCAGATTTTTCCAAAGACTGGAAAGGGGTTAACGGATACGGGGAACCTTGTAACTTTGCAGTGTAATTTAAAATATCAAGCCAGCGTGATTTGGCGCGAAACTTTTATGAGAACCCTAGGATGTTGGGAAGTTCCATCACCCAGGAATTTGGGCCATTCCGAAGTCGTTAGCTATTTTTTTGGCCGAACGGACTTTTAAGCGTTCGATCCAGACACCGGTTCGGGATTTTTGGACGAAAAGTCCTTAGAATACTTTTTAGATCAAGAATGAATTCGGAAAGCTTAAAATAACATTTCAAAGCACTTTTGAGATTGTTTTGATGCCAGGGGTATTTTGATAATTTGCCACCCCGAGAGGGGTATTTTGGTAATTTTACGGTGTTAAGTTTTTCAAAGGACTTTTTAGTCCAGAAATGTAAGTAAAATACCTGAAAGATTGTTTTGAAGCTGGTTTTGGGCGTTAGGGTGATAATGAACTCCCGGGGGCATTTCGATAATTTGCCGCTCATCGGGGGTATTTTGGTAATTGAACGTTGTAAAATTTTGGTATCTTTCCTCCGGTTGCTCAAAATTTTACAACGTTCAATTACCAAAATACCCCCGATGAGCGGCAAATTACCAAAATACCCCCGGGAGTTCATTATCACCCTAACGCCCCAAACCAGCTTCAAAACAACCTTTCAGGTGTTTTACTTATATTTCTGGACTAAAAAGTCATTTGAAAAACTTAATACCGTAAAATTACCAAAATACCCCTCTTGGGGTGGCAAATTACCAAAACTCCCCTGGCATCAGAACAATCTCAAAAGTGCTTTGAAATGTTATTTTAACCTTCTTGAATTCATTCTTGATCTAAAAAGTATTCTACGGACTTTTCGCCCAAAAATCACGAACCGGTGTCCGGATCGAGCGCTTAAAAGCCCGTTCGGCCAAAAAATAGCTAACGACTTCGGAATGGCCCAAATTCCTGGGGGATGGAACTTCCCAACATCCTAGGATTCTCATAAATGTTTTGCGCGAAATCGCGCTGGCTTGATATTTTAAATTACACTGCAAAGTTACAAGGTTTCCCGTATCAGTTAACCCCTTTCTAGTCTTTGGAAAAATCTAAAATTTTTCCCTGATATAGATCTTTTAAAAATAACTAGGGTTTCTTTTTTGTACTTTGGCAAAATCTAGCTCTACCTATTATTTATAAATTCGTGAAAAATCCTAATTTTGACCCCCTAAAAAATCGCTATTTTGGAATCTATAAATGTAATACCACTCATCCTATCTCCGATTGATCTGATTTTTGTTTCCTTCAATTTTTATTTTTCGTTATCTTCGATTTGAGTCTACAATGACTATTTTTGAACTTGAAATTAACATTGAATTATAAGAAAATTCAAAATACTTACTTGTTTTGACTTGATATATTTAAAGAAAAATTCACGGATCTTCTAGCGGTTATCCACCGATCTTCTAGCGTAAATTTTTTTTGTTTGTATTGTTGTGGAGACTATGTAGGTGAGATATGGAGTATGAAGACAGTTGGTATGGAGAGTGGAAGAAAGGGTTCGAGGAGGAGGGATTATAAAGAGAAAAAAGTGAAGAAGAGAGAAGAAAGAAGACAGAAGACAGAAAAAAAAAATCAATGAGTTAGGGGGGAAGGACACCACGTGGCATCCCGGAGGGGGAAGGGGGGCCATGAGGAAGGGGGCATCACGGAGGGGGAGGGGGGCCATCACTGGGGACCGCAACTCTTTGTTGCAATTGGGCATGGAGGGGGGAGGGGGGACGGGCCACGTGGCGGGGGAGGGGGGACGGGGCCACGTGGCAGGGGAAGGGGACACACGCCGAGGAAGGGGGCCAATCGCAACTCTTTATTGCGGTTGGGCATGGGGGGGCCATGGGGGGAGGGGAGGACGGGGGGAAGGGAGGCCATGGGGGAAGGGGGAAGGCCACGTGGCTGGGGAGGGGAGGACGGGGGGAAGGGGGGCCATGGGGGAAGGGGAAGGCCACGTGGCTAGGGAGGGGAGGACGGGGGGAAGGGGGGCCATGGAGGAAGGGGAAAGGCCACGTGGCTGGGAAGGGGGACCAACTGCAACTCTTTGTTGCGGTTGGGCATAGGGGGGAGGACGAGGGGAAGGGGACCATGGGGAAAGGGAAGGGGGACGGGGGGGAGTGGGAGGGGGGCGCAACCGCAACAAAGAGTTGCGGTTGGCTTTTGAAACAAATGATGCCAACTGCAACTCTTAGTTGCGGTTGGGCTTTTCCTATCAATTATTCCAACCACAACATTTTGTTGCGGTTGTGTTTTTGTGAAAAATAATTACAACCGCTACAAAGAGTAGCGATTTGGTGGAGAAATTAGTTTTTTTCTACCGGTAGACAGGGATCGGCTCCCATATATATATATATAAGGTGAGTAAATGACGGAATTCAAAATTTAAATCAAGAAAAAGAAAGTGAAATGAAACGACACTTTAGTATCCAAAAATATAGTTGAAACAAAAATAAATAATTTTTATTTCGCGTGACAAAAAAGAGAGTGTTCACGTAAGCGGTGACGCGACAACGTTCTCTCAACTTCGACTATATATATATATATATATACAATAATTAGATTAAATTCGAAGGGGTTGACAAGAGAATAAGAATAAATGACCGATTATAAAAACGATTATAACGAACGTCATGTGATATGAGATGCTATAAAAATAAAAATAATACTAGTAAGCGTTAGGTGAAACGGCCGAGGCGGAAGCCGAAAAGAAAAGGTGAGAAAGGAAGGGTAAACGAAAACGAGAAAGAATCTGAGCGGACCCAAACGACGAACTTGCCGACGTGGCATCGTTCTTATCGTGGAGAAGCCAGAGGGCGAGCGAAGAGCACGAGCACCTTTCCGGGACAACGCAGCTTTAACCGAGATGAGTACGAAAGTGGAAAAATGAACATGATGACGTGCCCACATCAGCTCCTCATCTTCAAGACGAAATAATAAGTACTTTCGGCTACGTACGGCACCGAGCTGCTCTTGCGTAATTCCCTTCACAGATTCACCATTCCCCCGTATATCTGTGTTACATCTCAGATATCGGTAAAAGAAGATGCAGAGGCTAAGGTCGGTCAGGTCATTAAGCGCCGCATTATTCAGGAATGGCGAAAGCCGTCGTGCTGCCTCCTCCTTCTCAACTTCTCTCCTCTTCGATGATACCCAGGCTCAGGTCTCTCTCTCTCTCTCTCTCTTTACATATGGAAGTCGACTCACACACACACACTCACGTCTTTATATGTGTATGTTTGTATATGTGTTTGTGTAATTGATCACATTGTTCGATTCTGGAATTAGAAGCTTCTGGTGCGCCCTACCGCGTCGCGCAGTCATGATTCTGAGATATTGTTGTAGGTTTGATTTTGTACTGTATTTCAACCTTCCGTAGGATTTTATGATTCCTGAGTTGCATGAAGGTTATCAGGCGCTCGTATTCAATTTTGTTTGTAGTTCTGGAGTTAGTAGCTGTCATTGAATGAAGAATTGCAATTGTCAAGCATGTTTAAGCTCACAGTGTCTCTTAATTTCAAAATCTTATTTAATTAAGTTTTGTGAATTAAGGCATCTCGGTTTTGAAAATGATTGTACTTCCTCACTCTGTTGCTCGCCTCAACGTACTTGGTGTTGGGTAGAGCCCTATTGGCACTCCTCAATAGGCTAATGGCACTCCCTGCACTGTGTTGCATATTTGTACGCTGGCAAATTATGTGCATCAAGTAGTTGTATAGAGAGCATCATTAGCAATATAGGGAGTGCAAATGGAGCTTTGGTGTTTTATAGTAAAAAGCACTTATAGTCTCTCTGAACGCCTTGGTATTCAGGGATCTACTTTTAGTAAAGGAAGAAAGGGTGAGGATTTCCCAGTGGGAGAGGGAGTTAACGGAGGATAGGCGGGTCTCCTTTTAAACCTGTGAATGGACCTTTTGTGGAGGGCTAAGCAAGCTGCGGATGAGGTGGCGGAGAGGTCGGTAAGGAGATTGGAAGGATAGAAGTGGCAGCACTTGTTAGAAGGCGGCACTTGTCCTCAGAAGGAGTACCTCTACTTACATATTTAATTTGTCCATAATGGGCCTTCAATGAGACTGCCACCCACAGGAAATGTTTAATGTACCACTTGATCTAGCAGGAGGAGGTGCAGTCTCCCATCTCTTAAAGGGATAGTAATCTTCTTACTGTGTGAGCTGGTGGAGTATTGTTGTAAATTTTGAGTTCTCGGTTGATTAAGACATAATATTATAAGGATTTGAAGGTCATTGATACCTTATGGATATGCATTAGTGAAGTCACTTCAGATTGAGTTGTGAAGGAATTCATTGAAAAAAAACAAGAAATTAAAGAAAAATAGTTATGATGGAGAAACTAATTAAGAACTTGCTGAAAACTGTGTACCAAGGCTAAGCAGGCTGCACATAAGAGGGGAATAATCTCAGCAATTAAATTAAAGTTTCCAGTCAAAAGATGTTTGTTTTGTTCTCTTACCCTCGGGATTTATTCATTGCATATACAGATCTTATACATTGAGGTGCCCTTTACAAGAATGATGATAGTCTAACAAATATGATAAAGTTTCAAGACCTCTAGTCGAATGCTACTCATGAACCAAGTAGATGTTTTTTCCCCTGGATATCTAGCAAATGAAAATTGTAAGTAGCTCCAATGACTTCTAATATTTCATTACTAATTCAAAAATGATGGGCTGCGCCATTGCTGTAAGCTACTGATAAATCAGCTGCATCAGTCTCCAAAAGAATTTTTCCAGATAGTTCCTTTTTTGCAGTAAAGTTATTTTTCATCTGACATTCACCCTGTCCAGCATCTAGTTTAACCTGCAACTCTTCCTACTTGACTTCCCACAGTCAATAGGGTCTAAATTTGATGTTGTTTTGCCTCACCTCTTTGACAAGTCCTTAGTCCTGCATCTCTTTAACTTTAAACTTTGAAAATGTCATCACAACACCACAGTTGATTATTTCCCTGAAAACACACTTCTGAAATATCCAGTCAGATATTTGCTTCATTGTCCAGTAGTATGCACCCCATGCCCCACCCAAAAGAAAACAAAGAAAAGTACTCATTAAGATGCTATCACCATTCGGAGTCATACCTTTGATATATAAACTACTTTCTGGTTCAATATTTATGTAAACCCTAAGGTGTAGGCTTTATGCACGTCTTATGTACTTATTGAACTGTGACAGTGGTTGATCAGTCTTCAGATGCATTATCCTAACACCAATAGCATCTGGTATGGGTTTTATATGCATGTGTCTCGTAAAGCTTAATATGCTGTCTTATGTGCCTCTCAAGCACCAGTTTATATAACTGAAAATTCCACTTCAAGGGGGGTGGAGACCTCCTGAGATTCACTTTGAAGAGACACAACGTCCATTAAAGAAAGGCCTTATTGATAGACACTAGAGATACGACTCTTAAGCTTCAAACTGTCTCTGGTCATGTAGTAACATTTATAATGGTGATAAAACAGACAGTGGAAAGAAGTTAGGCAAGTATCATATTGGATTAAGTGTTGCCTGCACATTTCACTTAAACCCTGGTCTTATAAGTTTTCTAACATTGAACCCTGCGACTGGGGTTAATAACTTAAACAGAATATACTTTATGCATTTCCAACAAAATTGTGGTTGGATTGACGAGGGTTCAAGTGAAATAAGCGTGTTAACCCTGGGGTTACGTTGTTGCTTAATCCTACCATCTTATTGTCCTTAAAACCATGTCCTTCATGTTTTCGTTTATGACGCTACAATGGCAGTGGTCAATTCATTACTGTGCCCATCTACAAACCTGAAATGTATTCTTAAATACTAGGCCTAAACTTTAGAAATGAACTACTGATTAACTACAACATTTGTTGCTTATGACCCGGAGAATGTTGTATCTTCTTTTGGTCAAACACTTTGCATGCAACTCCCTGCCATTAGTAGTTGCCTCTGAAATAAGAGTAGCCAGTTGCTCCAGATTGTTTGAAAGGACTCTATGCGTGGCTTCAGCAAGCATGAGGAAACCAAACAAAACTATTTCTTCTTCACTTGATTTTGTTGGGAACGTCCTATCGACATTTTGTATTCATCATGTCTCGGCCTTGCTTAGGACAGGTAGCACAAAGTTCCCGCCATTGTGGGGATTGGAAAGAGTTTGCAGTTTTACCCTTGCATTTGCCAAGGGGCTGTTTCCGTGTTCTGAACTTGTGACCTAGAGTTCAATTTGGAGCAACCTGAATTCTGCCTTGGCTGGCCCTTATCCGATTAATTTAGATTATGTATCTAGAACTGCCAAGCTTATGATATGTTCTAGAATTCGCTGTATAGTAAACTTGCATTGCGCTTTGATGCCTTTGGCAGTTCTCTGACGTTATTGTTACCTTTACAGTTTAAAGAAAGTGTGGCACAGTTTGCCCAAGAAAATATTGCTCCTCATGCATCGAGCATAGACAGAACAAATTATTTCCCCAAGGTTGTATAACATTGTTTCTTGTGCTTTATAAACTAAAGGAAAAACCTTATGTGGACCGAAGTTCTCTTTTGCCTTCCAGGAGGTCAACCTATGGAAACTAATGGGGGAATTCAATCTCCATGGAATTGCTTCTCCAGGTACAAGTGGTGATTAACAGCTTCTATCGAACTTATCTCTCCTGTTTATCTGTTTGGTAACAGAGAAATTTGTGGAAATGCATATGAAATTCAGGATAAACACATGCAAAATGGTCCCTTATTTTACTTCTCAGCAAGACGGATCTTGTGAGTTTGTAGTGCCTTAATACTTCCTGTGGTTTGGTGAACCTAAGCATGTCAATTGAATAACAAACTAGCTAGAGTCAAATAAGCAGTTCTTTGAAAAGAATGTAATGTGCTTGTTATCTTGACAGTTTGGTAACTTTCTTCTGTATATAATTTTTGGTTTCCATCGCTAATTTGGAAGTTAGAAATAATTGGTAAATTTTGAGAATTAATTTTCGGCTGTTCTCGGGCAACTTATTTATGAATTTCTTAGATAGTATGGGCATTTCAGGGAAACAAACTTTTCCAGTTGGCTTTTTATTTAGCGCTTAGCAAATTTTTTTACTGTCATAGCAAATAAAACAATCACACTATAATGTGCACAGTACTGTACTTATTATATGACATTATTACATCGAAAACTCTTTGGTGCTTAATGATGACCCCATCTTATGCCGTTTATTCCGTTTACTTTGTGAATGCGGCATCCTGAAGCTTTGAGTTTGTTGAAATTGACTTTAATGAGTTGTCCAAATGAATATATTTTCGCTTTTAGTATATGTTATACGGTGCTATCTGAGAAGAAGAAGAAGAAGAAGATGACGATGATGATGATGAGCGCTATCTGAGGAGATTCTGACATTCTGATTTACTAATGTGGCGTGGTGTGCACAAATAATGGAGAAAATAAACAGGAAAGAGGGCAAGGGCGTGGGAAGACCGGAGAAAGGAACAAGAAATGGACAAAAATCACTTTGCCCTAATGCCATAAATCTCAAAGCTTTTTTTCAACAACTCTGTTTACTGGCTCGGGGATTACATTAAAAGCTGTAGATTGAAAACCCTAAATCTACTTGGTAAAATACATCTCAAGTGATATTCTGTTTTATTTTGGCCCTTGGTCCACCTTCTGTCCTCATCTCATATTCTGTCCGTCCTTGTGTGGCTGCTATCCACCATTGCCAATTCAGCTACACTTCTCATCTGTATATGCTGCTTCTTACTTGCCCAACAGTCTGAACAATACATCATAGCTGGCCTCACGGCTGTCCTGTAAAAGATATCCTTCAATTTGGAATATTTCGGTCACACAGCAATCCCCAAGCAAACCTTCACTTTGCCCAACCTGCTCTTAGCATATGTGCAATCCCCTCCATCTCCTCCTCTTCTGCATTGGTAATATCTGGATATTCGTTAGCAAAGACTTTTAAAGTGCTGCTGCATAGTTGATCTTGATTGCATGTCATAATGTCCAGCATAGTTATGCATCCAAAACTTACTATTGTTATTATTCTATAGAGGAATATGGAGGACTTGGCCTTGGTTATTTATACCACTGCATAGCTATGGAAGAAATTAGCCGTGCTTCAGGGTCTGTTGGTCTTTCCTATGGTGCCCATTCTAACCTATGCATTAATCAATTGGTAACATTTATCCTACAATTTTCAATCTCGGTTATAGATGTTGTTTTCTACGACCTTTAACAAACCTTGATAATTTGTAGGTGAGGAATGGAACTCCAGCTCAAAAGCAAAAATACTTGCCAAAGGTTTTACTCTCTCTCTCTCTCTCTCTCTCTCTCTCTCTCCCTCCCTCCCTCCCTCCCTCTCTTTCTCTCTCTCTCGATCGATACACATGTACACACACATGTATACATGTGTGCGTGCTGGGGGGGTGGGGTGGGGGGTCTAATCGCCTGATCCACATCTGGCGCTGGAAAAGCCTCTATATTTCCAGCGGATCTCCGCCACCGGTGTGGCACAATGGACAGCTGAGATGCAAAAGAAATGGATTTTCTCAAAGAGGGGCAGTCAGCACATATGCCCAAACTGCCCTTGAATCCCAATCTAGGAAGCACGGACTCCGGTGCGGGTGCGGATACTTCATCTTAAAAAATTACAAGATATGGGTGCGGCAATAATACGTCAAATATTATTATATATGTGAAAAGAATACTAATATTTCCAACCAAAGTAGTGAGAACTTGTTAAGTTTAATGGGCTGTTTCATGAATATTGAAATTTCCAACCAAATTAGTGAGAGAGTTTGTTAAGTTCAATGGGCCATTTAAGGAGTATTGATAGCTGTGTTATAAAGTTTGTTTGCGTGTTACTTAAGTATATTAATATTTACTTAAGATCTGCCTGCCAAAATATCTTAAGTGTAAGTTTTATTATTTTTTATTTGACCGCCAAAACTTCTGTTTTATGTTTTGACCCCCTAAAAATTCTTTTGAAAATTGTGTTTTTACCCCATAAGTATCTGATACGCATCCACCTGGTTTTTAAAATAAATTGAAAATAGCAGATACGCAACCAACACGCACCCATGCCGCACCCGACCCACACTTGCATCCGATGCGCACCAGATGTCGGTGTTTCACTCTGTTTGGTGCACCCGTGCGTCATAGATCGCCGAACAATCAAAGTTAACACTCTCTCCCTCTCTTCATTTGTAGCATCCCATTTCCAGATTCTCTCTCTTGATCGAATATCATGCACCGACGAGGCCACTGCTGGCCGCCGCCGCCGACAGACGATTCTGATGCTGCCACCCCCACTACAAAACCACCAAGACTCTCTCCTTAATCTGGACATGCCCTGGTTGAAAAACCCAATCCCTCTCCTTTCTTCAGCCTCGAATCCCTGCGTAACCCAAAGAAACGACACCGATGTCGACACCACCATCCTGCATTGACGCCGCCACTATTAGATGACCATGCTGACCAAAGGCGCCGCCGCTGCTGCCACCGTCCTTTGCCCTAGCTGCTTCCACCTGATCCGTCCTTTGGCCAAGCAACTATCATCAACTGTTGTTTGGTCCGCTCTTTTTGTTTCAGATTTATTACATGTTGTTCAATAACCATTCTTCAGATACTGTGTTTAATTCCTTCCATCTTTTTCTGTTTCACTTGGATTTGATGATGAATGAATTTAGTTTCTTCCATGTTTTTCAGATCTATTACATGTGTTTTTTGTGTAATTGATTTAGTAAATGGATTTGGCAATGAATGTGATCCATGAAAATGGAGATAGACATAGTTTGATGATTGGGATTTGGTGATATAATCTGAGAGAACTTGTAATGGATTGTGTTGGAAATGGCTGGGAGAAAAAAGATTTTGTCTAACCGCCACTTTCTTTACAATTATACAATTCCTAGTTTCTTTATTCAAAAGACAAGTAAGGTAAGGGTATTCCGGGAAAAAAATGCTACCGGTACCAAGAGTGGTGGTTAGGCGTGACGTTTTTTTTGGAAAAAAATGATCTGGACTGTCCTGCGCGACATGGATGGTCTCAAATCAGTGTTGATGGATGTTTGTTCGCACTTGACTTTTTGATGGACCCTTCATTCTTTAAGATCTCAAAACCAGTGCTAACAGTCAGCCCCCGTGTGTGTGTGTGTACTTAAACATATATACACACGGACACGCGCACACACACACATATCCCTCTCTCTTCCCCTGTCTATATGCACACTTGTTTGTGTGTGGCTTGTGCAAGCACGCGAGCACATCTTGATACAGATGGGATTTTTTATTCAGTTGATTTTGTTGCCCACAAGTATAAGAAAGTTTTTAGATTTAGGATTAGAAGATGATAAGTACCCAGTAGACAATTTCTTTTGGTGCATAGTACTAATTCGATCATGCTTTCTAGTGTGTTTGAAGTCCCGACTTGTAATAAGGCATTTCCTTTTCTGCAGTTAGCTTCCTTATATATATACCAAGACTTATCCATTTACCTTTGCATTTTGCAAGCTGTTGCCAATCCTGTGTCTTGTTTGGTTTTTTGTCTTTTCATGTCAGTATGACCATCTCAGTCACGTCCACTGTATTTTCTTAATTTTCATTCTCTTGCTCTTAGTTCCATGAACGGGGCCAGAGATTGGTAGCGTGTGCGGGGGCACAAAACAGTTGGCATCTAGAAGCTTCTAGGTTTTTTGTCTTTTCATGTCAGTATGACCATCTCAGTCACGTCCACTGTATTTTCTTAATTTTCATTTTCTTGCTCTTAGTTCCATGAACCAGGCCCGAGATTGGTAGCGTGTGCGGGTGCACAAAAGAGTTGGCATCTAGAAGCTTCTAGGTTGCCAGAGGCTTTAATTTATATCAACTAGATAAATTCTGTGCATTGAACTTGTTTGCATATGCTTTATATTTTCAAGAGGAAGCCCAATTTCCCTACTTAGAGTTTTAGGTAGACTTGTAGTTCAGAGTATTGATTGATCAGCCAGATACGAGTCAATATAGCATGGTACAGATCTGTATCGGCATTATCTCGGCGCTGTTCCAGATATAATGGTAATGTTTTGGAAACTCGGACAGGGAGAGGGAGGGAGGGAGAGAGCTGCTTGACACCAATGGGTAGTGGAGAAGAATAAAATCAGGAAGAAGAAGAAAAGTGGCCTCCCGTAGTTGAATGAGTTACTAAATTGAAGAGCTTAACCGGTGAATTGAAACTCACAAGTTTCTCCATCTAATTCATTTCTGTGTTTTGCCTTAAATTGAGTTGGAGTAGGAGTCTAACTTTGACCAACATCTTGATTTATTGCGTGTATGGTACACCTGTAACACTATTCCCATTGATGATGTCCTGTTCTTATGCAGTTCTGATGATATTAAATGAAAAGTTCAATGGAAGAAATCTTTGAGTTACTTGGTTGAGACGTTTACGCCTATGATGTCCCGTCACATGCATCCTCTGTTGCAATTTTTATTTCTTTCGTTATCTTTTGTGGTGTGGGGTAGGTTGTTCAACGAAACAGCCTTACAGGCTACTCATGTTTCCTCTCTTGTAGGTCGTGTAACTGAGTGATATAATCATGATATTACAAGTCGATATACTAATCAAGAACAGGTTCCAGAATGACTTACCATAATACGTTGTATGCAAAAGCTAATCATATTTAGCTGAATGACTGAGGTAGCAACTACTGTAGTACAAATATTGACCTTAAAAATCATATTGTTCTTTGTTGACATGCATTGTGAAATAATCGGAACGTGCTGTGTACAATAGTCCACATAAGATTTTCTTTTCACCCTGTTATCTTGTCCCAGACTCCCAGTCCCCAACTCAACCAACTGAACGAAGTAAACTGAGACCAAAAGCTTTTATAGCATTGAAATCATCTTCACTTTCTATTTATCACACTTTCCTTCTAAGTTTTGTTGCTTCAAATATGTGTACATCCATTCACACTTGCTGCTTACCTCATGTCAAACTTGATATGAAGCTAATCAGTGGGGAGCATGTGGGAGCTCTTGCAATGAGTGAACCCAACGGTAAACACCGGAATAACCCTTCAGTTTATGTTTTATCATAACAATAATATTTGAGGAATCTATGGGAACTCATGACCTGAATGCTTATGTTGTATCTGCCCAGCTGGCTCTGATGTTATTAGCATGAAATGCAAAGCTGATCGTGTTGATGGAGGTTATGTGATAAATGGGAACAAAATGTGGTGCACTAATGGCCCAGTTGCTCAGACCCTGGTATTGCTTGGTTTATCCCTTGTGTGTGTATGCATTGGCTACGCCTACCTTCTTCATGTTGATCTGTATGTACATGGTTACAACTTGACCCAACTAAATACTAACCTCATTCGTAGTTAATGTATTTTTAGCTTAAATAGGCAGTGTTGTTAATTAAATTATATTAAGAACCCTTAAATTAGTGTTGGTTTTCCCTTTTCAGTTTAAGTATTACTGAGACTATATATGCTGGAAGAGAGTCCACTAGAGTCAATCTACATGTCCTGCACAGTTTTCTTGCTTTTACATCCGTAAATACCGGACAATTTTACCAAAGAGGCAAACGTGGAGAATCCCCCCCCCCCCCCCCCAAAATAAATAAATAAATAAATAACCTTCAACTGTAAAAGAGAGAGGAAGAGATAAGTGTGGGAAGCGATGGAAAAGAAGAGACGCGCGAAATCTTGTTCTTCATGCAACCACGGTTGAAGCATATTTAGAGTCGTAAAAACACATTTTGCTGAAAGGACTCAATGTGCTGGACAGCGGTCATATTCTTTGTACATAAGCGACATTCTATTTTTTCAGTTGGATATCTGTGGTTAAAGATAGTCTATCACTAAAGGCACGTTTTGCTGTTATTCTTTTTTTTCCACAGTCCAGATAATGGATTCTATCTTGCAGGTGTGTACCAATTAAAAGTGAAAGACCAATACCTAAACTCATTTCTAATTTAGCATTAGCTTTTAACCAGTGTCTCGTTCAGTAGCCCTGGAAATTTCTTCGCTAGAATTGGCTGCCCCATTTCGGAAACGGCCGATCCTGTGGGAAAACCTTGCTTCTGAGGTTGACAATCTGAAACAGCAGCCTTGAGTTGCAGCTGGGATTACGATTTTACGCCCAGCACTTTCAGACGTTTGGGTCGGAAGTTGCAAAGCTTAAGAATTCTTTAATGAACTCTACAGAGCTCACTGAGTAGATGAATAACGGAATATCCAACTTAAAATATATCTCATTTTGGCACACTTTAGTTCTTACATTGAGAGACAATTTCTTGCCTCCTTTTTGTGGCTGTTCTGATACTGTCCCCCAAGATTGGTGTTTTATACTATTAAGTTAAATAGTTGACCCTACTGTAATATTCTTCGCCCTCCTCGTACTTGGAAGCTAATATTTCTGCCTTTTTCTTCCCATTGTATGGGTTGGACCTGATCTTCCATTTATGTTCAGGTAATTTATGCAAAAACGGATTTTGCTGTTCGCTCCAAAGGAATTACAGCTTTCATCATTGAGAAGGAAATGCCTGGGTACTGCAGCTTCTGTTCGTAGTACTGAAGGCAATATAGATTAAGCTTGAGGCAATTTGCCACAAATTTTCATTTGCTAAGAACACTCCCTAGATATTTTTTCTAATCAAGTCTAAATAGTGGGACATTAGCCATGCCAGCTAGAAAATGCACACACTAGTTGAAGTAGCTCAGACTGTTGGATTGTTCTTCGTGTGTAATAAAACAATTGCAGCCCAAATGTGGTAATATACACTGCATTCTTCACCAGATGCCAGGTTCAGATGCCTTATTTGCTAGGAGTAAGGACAGAGCCTCTTCTAAATAAAGCTCTGGGTGAATGCTTGGTTTCCTCTGCTTTTGGCAGGAGAAAACTTTTCGAAATGGGCCTGCTATGCACTATGTGACATTTAACCGTCCATACAGTTTGGCATTTAAACATGGCCTCTAGCATAGTCCTACCAAAGTATGTTGATTATGATGTACTAGTTAGAATATGGCCTGCTTAACTAATAACATTGGCAACTGATTAAATGCAGTTCTGCTTGCAGTTATAAAAGTTATTCAAATTTTCCTTTGTCCGTCGCTGCAGATTCAGTACCGCCCAGAAATTAGATAAACTTGGAATGCGAGGAAGTGATACGTATGTCAGCATTGCTCTAGGATCATTGGTATATCTTCCCTTTAGATCGGACTTGTTCTGACAATTGGATTATATCTACAAAATTGCAGATGTGAACTTGTCTTTGAGAATTGCTTTGTTCCTGAAGAAAATATTCTTGGGCAGGAAGGGAAAGGTATCAATGATGAGATGATCTGTTAATTTCATTTATACCAGAATTTGAATAAAAGAAGGAAAGAAAGTGAAGAAGTGAAAATAGATGACGGAAGTAAGAAATGCCTTAGGGCGTGATTTGCAAAAGATAATTTAGTCAAATTAGCTAGTTTGTCGTTGTATCGACATAACTTTACCAGAAGATTACTTCTAGATCTCGTATTATGTTCAAGACATGTCCTCACTTGACACACATGGTTAGATTCCTAGACGTATTTGTTTTTACTTTTTCTGTTTCATTGGGCTTCTTGGTTCATTCGTACCTAAAAGTATAAAAAAAAATGGTGGTTCACAGTCTTAACTGAGTTTTGTGTAGCCCTTGGAAGCATCAGTGGAGGATTTTGATGTAAAACCGATTTCTTTCTCAGTAGCAGGATTTCTTCTTCACTTATGTAGAAAACTGATTTCATGGCATAAGATTTTCAGGGTTTTTCCTTTCAGGTGTATATGTTATGTTGTCAGGGCTAGATTTGGAGCGGCTAGTTTTGGCTGCTGGCCCACTTGGACTTATGCAGGCATGTCTTGATGCTGTCCTTCCTTATGTTCGTCAACGAGAACAGTTTGGCAGCCCGATTGGCAATTTTCAGTTTATACAGGTATATGAACGCATCTCATGTCAGGGGCCCATCTATCTGATGATTTAATTCTTGTGGTCCTGTGAAATTCTCTCTTACATCATTTGTTGACCTGCAAATACAGGGGAAGATTGCTGACATGTATACCTCACTACAGTCTTCTAGGTAAGAGATTCATCCATGAAATATTCTACATCTCTTGCCATCAGAGCTTAGGTAACATATGCTTAATTCTCTCACTTAATGCAGATCGTATGTGTATTCTGTTGCAAGGGACTGTGACAGTGGAAAAATTGATCCAAAGGTGCTGCATGATGTTATGCTATCCCTCTTTTGCATGTGTGTGGTGTTGAAATTTTGCATTTCTTTTATGCCTGCAAAATCACGAAACCTAAATTTCAGGACTGCGCTGGAGTTATCCTTTGTGCAGCTGAAAGAGCCACCCAAGTTGCTCTGCAGGTGAGAAAAACGTGGAAGCATGTAAACATTTGATTTGAACAAGTTAAATGTCAATTGGAGATATTCAGTGTACATGGAGCATGAACTCAAATTGGGGGCTGCCATGCAAATTTTATCATATGCTTTAGATAGATCTAAGCCTTCATACAATCTGTTGAAACAAGCTACAAGATTGACTAGTGCTAGAAAAGTGAGGTTTGAGATGTATCTCTAATGGGGTTCATATTGTGTTACAGGCAATCCAATGTCTAGGTGGCAATGGGTATGTGAACGAGTACGTAACTGGCCGTCTGCTCCGCGATGCCAAATTATACGAGATTGGGGCCGGAACCAGTGAGATCAGAAGAATGATCATTGGTCGTGCGCTTTTTAAGGAAGAGTGAATAGAAGTCAGCACGACATACTTCTAAGTTACTCGGAGCTGAAATTGCCACGGTTTGCTGATGATCGTTCGTACGCGACTGTCTGCTGATAATATCTGTGGTGCTCTAGGAACAGGCTGCCATTGCAGCCACCCCCCGTCAACAAATAATACTTCTTGGCAGTCACCCTGTTCAGTGATCTGCGGGGTGTACTTTGCGATACTGCAGTAAAAGCTGTATATGCCTCTTCAAAAGGAGAGTCGATTGTAGCACAGAACAGAAAATTGAACTCAATGGGAACAGTAGCATCCTCTATAAGCGTTGCACTGTTGCTCCTGTTCTCTGGTTCTCCCTCTAGTGGCAGTCACCCCACTCGTTTTTTACATGTGCACGTGTTGAAAATTATAATATGAACACAGACTATAAAGGTGATCCAATTACAATATTATTACTTATTATCTTACAAAAAGTTTTATTATTGATAGAAAGTTCTGACCACCCTCGTGACCGGGGGAGACCATGGCATCCTGCATTTTTTTGAAAATTTTCTTTAAGTTTCTTAGAAAATGGATAAACACATTTAAAATGTTTACAAAATTCATTATATTGTAATATTAATTTATTAGGATTTTATTTTGTTGGTCTTATACTTTGTGACCTATCATAGTCTTTATTTTCGTCATTTTTTTTTCCTCTTCTTGATTCTTCTAAATATTAAATTCTAAATCTCCACGTTACAAAAAAAAAAATAGAATAGATTAAAGGTTCATTCCTCCTTTTTTTATAGTTTAAATTCTTATAATTGGTTAACTTATACGTGACTAATGTACTCATATAGTTAATAATCAAATTAGTAATATATTTATATAGTCAAAGTTAAGCTTATTTTATATACAAAATTAAAAATTTATTGTTGACTAAACTTAGCAAGTTAAATAAATCATTATGCATAGTGAAAATATATTGTTAGTAGTTAAATTGAGTAATCTATTTGTATTTGATGAATTCAATAGTGATGCTATTATAATAGATTATTCATGTTTTATGTGAACTTTAACCTTCTGAATTTTTTTATGTTAACTATTAAAATTTTTTTAATGATTTTTTAGCACTCTGAATTAGACTTTTTGAATCCGTTCCTCTTTCCGATAGAATCGAACTGAATTGATATGACAGATTTAACCATTGATAACATGCTTCTGTTGAAGTCATGCATTAACAACTTTCAAGTAACTAACGAACAAAGAGGTGCCTCGTTAATATGTCAGTGTTCCAATTAAACAGGGTTTAAGGTTTTTCATTGTTCGGGCTTATTTATCCCGATCCTAATTATTTTTGTAGTTATATATCTTAAAGGCAAATATAGTTAGGGGTAAGCATAAAGACCAGAGAAACCGATTCAATCGTTGAAATGAATCACCCGATCCAACCGATAACAAATCTATTAACAAAACATTCGATTTGTTACTGTTCAGTCCATTCAGTTCAACTTTTTTATAATCGGTGTAAACCAAACCGAATATTAAAGAATCATTCTGCTTCAATCCTTTCCTATTTACTATATCTAGTACCAAGTTCTCAAGTAGCTTGAAACCATATATTGTTGCTTATTGTTGGTAACAAGTTCTCTTCTTTTACTTTTGTTCAAAGTTAATGGAAAATAACAAGTGACACTTAAAAAGTAATAAAATCCCAATAGTCAATAAAAGTCCAAACAAGTCTAAACGTGACTTATCGGCTAAACCGTTTTAACCTATCCAAACCTTAAAACCAAACCGCTGAAACAAAACCTTTCAACTGTGGTTTCGTTTGTTTCGTTCCAAGCTCATGTCGGTCGGTTTGATTTTATATTTAGCATTCAAACCGAACCAACTGAACCACTCGCCCTAGGTGCAGTAACTTTTTGTCATATAAGAATAAAGAATGTTGTCATCTAAGTATGGACTGATGTTGGTCTTGTGCTTTCCTGTTCTACTCTCGTTTTCCTTGACCCAGAAAAAGCTCTTAGTTTTCGGGCAAGGCAAAATTCACATTATATTACCATACAAACTGTCCCTCGATTATCAGGCTGGCCATGTGCGTTCCGAACACATCCGTTGCAAGGAAACCAAAATGAGGTAGGTAAGTGAACTGCCAATCAATGACCTGTCTTCTACGGGGAAGGAATGATCTTGATGATCGGTATTCAAAGGGTCATATTTCAGTAACGTGGCTTACAAATCACGACGCGGTGACACACTATAGATCACACCAGACTATTGGCACAATGTTATCGAAATGGATAGCAATTTGCCCTTCATTTTCTTAGGTTGAGCTCCAGTCTGATTCACTCTCATTTTAACACGTACTGCCGTAACACTCAAACCAGCCAGAATTTGCAATCGCTCGGACAAGAAGTGGAACTTAAAAGGCCATCAATCACTGTTCAATGAGTGCCTCATTTTGAATCTTTAGGTAGGCCTGCAATTTGGGCTGGTTTTAAATGGGTTTTAACCGACCCAGCTTATATATGGACAATGTTTAACCCACTAAATCCAACCAATTTAAAAATGGGTTAGTCTGAGTTGGGTAAATATTTAAATGACACTAAACTGGGCCAAACCCATTAAACCCAATCTAACCCATCTTAACCCAACAAAAAAAAACCAAGAATGAATTCTCTTTCAATCCCTTCTTCCCCAAAAGTCGGCAAAGGCAGTTACCGGTGGCCGCTCCCTCGGTCGCGAGCCCTACACTAACAAGGGCCTCAAGAAGATCCTCCAGTCACTCCCCAAGATCACCTACGACTCATCTGAGAAGTGGAATTCACGGCGAAGTACGTCGGTGGACGAAATCTGCCTCCTACAGTAGGCAATCGTCGACATATGGCTGGGCTCGCAATCGTCGTGCCCATCGTGTAGATGGATGCTGGTGGTGACGAGGTTCTGGAAGGGCGACTAGTTACCGGTGGCAGAGGCGGAAATGAAGGCGAGGCAAGACGGAGCTGCTGGTCACAGTGGGTGGACTAGATCTGCCTCCTACAGTAGGCAATCGTCGACATATGGCTGGGCTCGCAATCGTCGTGCCCATCGTGTAGATGGGTGCTGGTGCTGCTGCCGGTGAGCTGCTGCGTGGATTGAACTTGGGATTTTATAAATTTGAAGATTGAGGATCTAATTTGTAATTTGTTAGTTATACTGTCAAGGATTTTGTAATTTGAGGAATGAAGATTTGTGAATTTTGTAAATTTGAAGATTAACGATGCGTTTTAGGTTTAAGTTTTTATTGGTATTCTATTCTATTAGTTGTATTGTTGTTTTAATTTTTTTAATTTTTGTAATTTTTTATTATAAATATTTTATCTTTTGACAAGATAAATCAAAGAATAATATATTATCTAATAAGTCAAATGCAAGCCACGTCAGTATTTCGATAACAAGACTTATTGAGAAAAATTACTCATTAAAAAATGAAAGACAAAAAATTAAATAGATGTTAGTCGGGTTAGGTTGGGTTAAAACCCAACCCGTACCATTTTTACTTGGGTTGGGTTGGGTTGGGCTTTTTTTGCAAAAAACCCAAGTTGAGCTGGTTTAAGATGGGCTTTTAATAAGTTTGGTTTTCTTGGGTTGGGTTAGAACCCAACCCAACCCGTCCAAGTTGCACCCCTATCTTTAGGCCATTCCAGATGTTCGGACAGAACCAAGCGTACTTAAAAACCTACACGTACATATTTATACGAACATATGTACGCATATACCCAACTTTTCATAGCATTGCTTGCTGAAATGCAAAATTAGAGTAGTACCACTGCATAACCCTTTTACATTGGACTCACCATACGAGTCAAAGGAGAAATACAAGTTACACAAAAGTGATGTAAGTAGGCATTAGACATAAAGATACCATGCATACTGTAAAGCTATTAAGTGCAACAGAAAGCATCAAACTCTGCTCGGTTGACCGGACTAATCACTGTCCGAATCAGTTCTGGATATCTTACAAAGGGGAGGGAACTTCTATTCTTCACGGAAGCTTGAAGGAAATCCTTGGTATCCAACATATTCTCTAACTCATCGTTCCTGTGAGTACCAGAACCCTGAAAATAAAGAAAGGAAGTAGCTTCTTCCCCAACTTCGTCTTGCTTTGTTTGTGAAAAAAGGTCAAGAATGCTGCAGTTTCCCATAAAGCGTCCGGATCCAAAAGGCTTTGACTCGTAGAGAATCCTAGTTGAAGCAGTGTGCTGCGAGCCGTCTCGAAAAATTCCTTAGACGAATGATTTTATGAGTCGGTATCTTATGTACTTAGGAAAAATAGGAAAAAGAAAAAAAAATCCTAAAATCACTCTAAAGTGTCTAAAAGACGACTCGTCGATCGAAAATCAGGAGATGAGTTTGGAGATTGAGTTACATAGCGGGAAGATGGTAGGCACCCTTCACGTCCTTTCAATAGGTACCTCATTTCTATAAAGTTTGAGCCTTAAAAACATGTAACATGCAAAAATATAATAAACCAACCCTAAGTTCATTTTAAAATTTTTGCATGCACTAGACAGCAGGGATCGAATTACCTACGTATCCAGTCGGACTAAACATAATCAAAACTGTCATAATTCGACTCTGATCCTACAGGAAGTAGATTACATTTCGAGACTTAGACTAGGAAATGTAAAAGATTCTTTTTGTGTTTTTGTAATAGAAATATGACTACAAGAATGGGAGACAACTCTAAAGTGATTTTCTACACTAGAAAGCTATGAAAGATTACCCCCTGAAGTAGCTTATCTGGAAGGCTCGAGGACACTCTCCGAATGATCCACGATGCAAAGATTAAACGGACTTTTAAAGTGAATATGGATGGTTGAATCCTCGAGAGAAATGATGTATCACTTCACAGAGAAATGATATACAAACTCTAAAGAGAATAAACTCTAGGATTCCAGACCCTTGAAAACGAAGGCTAGTGGCTCTATTTATAGAGCTTTGGGTCACAGAATTTGATAAGATTAGCTATCCAGTTTGCAAGGCTGGAGATAAATCAGAATAGTGGATAAAATCGCAGATTGACAAAAGTTAATTAACCGGCCGGTTAGTCAAACATCGACCGGTTAGTCAAAAATCGGCCGATTCATCTCAAAAATTAAAAAATATTTTTTTCTCGAATTGCGAGGCAATATCTGACCCTAATTTTGGTATTTATCTTTGATTTCGAAGATGGGATGTATCAGATTCAGGATTTATCATCTCTAACTATATAAAATCATGAATTTAATCTTTGCATCAGGAATTATTCATTGATTATTTCCCTAAACTATCTACAGAAACTAAACTAATTAATTATAAAATCAGACATTGGACTGAACTGGCACAATTGGACTGGACTAGACTAGACTTCTAGACTATACAGGATTGTTGGTCTGAACTGGACTGCCAAACAGGAATGGACCAGACACTTAGCAATTAGACCGGACTGAACTAATTAATTAATTAAGTCACATTAGTAAGCCTAAACTTAATAATACCCTCTAATTACTAATAAATTTCATTATTTTTTAATTGATCATAACTACAAAAATGCAGTGTCTACATAGTGAGTTCTGATATAGATAGGATTATATATGTAGAATTATCTGATAAAGATTTTGATCCTATAGTTTACGAGTATGTAGTGAAGTTTTTGATACATGAGCCGTGCGGGTCTAGAAACAAGAAATTTTATTTCATGATTGACAAAAAATGTTCTAAATTCTGTCATAATAAGCTTTGTTCTAAAACAATCACCAGAGAAGATGGAGTTGTGAAGAGAAACAATCATAGTACAACAAATAAAGGTATTCACAATATTGATAATTATTATGTGGTGCCGGTGGTGTTGATTTAATTGTTTTTGGTTCTGAGCTCATATATATATATATATATATATATATATATATGTGTGTGTGGAATTTTGTAATCAAAGTAAATTGATAAATTATTTATTTAAATATATTAACAAAGGCCAAGATCGATAACTTTTTTGATGAAGAGAATATGTTGACCGATAGCACGGGTGCTAGACAATTGCATGACATATATTGTCGTTCTGTATTAGCCTTATATGCCAATTGAAGGATCTTTTGAGTTTGATGTTCAGTTTCATACTCTATCATAAAAAGGTCATATCACCTTCCCTAAGAACATACTATGATTTTTTTATGACAATGCAGAATTGATGATGTACTTGATCGTAATGATGTCCATAAAACCATGTTCACAAACTAGATGGAGGCCAATAAAGCAAATAACATTGTCAAGCAACTCACCTACGCTGATTTTCCATCTATGTTCACATGGAAGCATAAGGAAAAAGGGTGAATCGTAATAAGTCCGATTACAAGATTAGCAGGATGTATTATGCTCATTCATCTTATGGAGAGAGAGATTTTTCTTACGAATGCTTTTGAACATTGTCTAAGGTCCTGCGTGTGATATTCATTGGGGTCACTGATCCACTAGAGCTATGGGAGCGGTATTGGGACTATTTTTTAGATGATATTCTTTTTCTCCAACAACATGTCTTTGGCATGCCATAATTGAATCTATCAACCGAACAAGTTTAAAATTATGCTTTGTATGAAATTGAGAATATATTGAACAGTACTAATTGGTCACTTAAACAATTTAGTACTCTTTCGTTTCATTAATTGCTAAAAAGTTAAAGTATGATGTCCAACATGCAAAACTATTGCAACAAAAGTGTTTATGATTTTGTTTTATAATATGTTAATAGGAGAAACGATGGTCTTTTCTTTGTTTATGAATATAGAGTAAATGGTAAAACTTATTTTTAAAGAGAACCATGATGATTTTTTGTAGGTTCCTAAGGAAATATTGTTTTGGCCGTTGCGTCATCCGGCATTGATGCCTCTTTATTGCCTTGGTGGTAGAAGTGCACATTCCAGATTCAAAATCCCAATATCACTAGATGACATATTATCCGATCAATCAAGGCTCAGTGGCAGAGTTGATAAGCAACACAGAGTTAATAATTGGGACAAGTCATTGATGGAATTATAAATGCATTTGAGGTGGTGGAAACAGATATAATGCATTTGCACTGCCCACTATCTCAACAAAATATTTTGGGGGTAAGATGTACTTTGAGGTGACTTTAGGAAATCCTTCCGGTTGTAGCTGGCGGGAGCAGAGTGACTATTATTGCTGGTTCAATAAAGAGATCCGCCTATATTTGGTATAATTGCAAAGTTTTTGTTCTAAGAATTAACATAAGATCGAGGGATGCTTATTTACATCAATTTTCAATAGAGTCCATGCAAGAGTTTAGCAAATGGGTATTAGATCATGGAGGTGACAAATTACATACATTTGCATGGCAAGATGAGGATGAACCTAACTGGATTGAAGTTCCTAATAATCTTTTACTTCCTGCAAAGTAGATACCCTTGATGCTATCATATCTAGCAGATATCCTGATTTACTAACACGATACGGTGATTATAAGTATTTAAGACGAAGAGCTATTTTAGCATGAACAAATGATATCACTGATAAGGTTAATCATTATATTCACTTCTCTCTTCCAAGAGAAACAAGACAGTGTTTGAGCTCTAACCAAATTTCGCCGAGTTTCAACATCGTGGATGATCAATCTGTGATGTATCTCACTGAATTCTTTAATACATCAAAATTTTCAGAATACCGTGTCATGAGATTGAATGATAGAGGGATCCCTATCATTCTTCGACGAATCTTGACCGTGATAAGGGACTTTACAATGGTGGGGGATTGGTTATATCACATTTGGAAGACATGCTAGCTGAGGCTAAGACAATAACGGGTAACCATATAAGTGACATAAAGTACATTCAAAGACTAGAAATGACTCCAATCAACTCAATGTGGCCTTTTAAATTTCACAAGAAGGCAATTTTTAGTGAAAGTGTGCTTTGCAATGACAATCGATAAAAGCCAGAAACAGACCTTTGAAGATATTGGTGTTTACTTGTCGAAATCTGTAATTAGTCACGAGCAATTATACTTTGTCGTGTCCCAAGTAACTACACGTCGTAAATTAAAATTTATCATTGACAACGACAGCAAGTGTGAGAATCGTTATATAAAACATATCATGTACGAGAAAATCTTTGATAATTTACCATAAGGTATTCTTTTTGTTATTTTGAAAATGTGTAAAAGGTCTCTTTTCTTTTGGTAAGCACATTTAGGTTTATAGTTTGTTTCTTTTAACTCCAGGTATTGAAAATAGTTTCTTTCACTAACCCAATTATTTTATTGCTTGAAATTTTGTGTTGAAGATGAGAAATTTGCTAGAATAATGTCTTTCTTAAATTTTCAACACTTTCCCGTTCTAATATATTGTTGTTTTTTGCATGCAACAATTTATCTCTTCAAGTTACAAGACTTAACATGTATTCTTTGTAGATATAGTTTCTTGCTTGAACAAAATAACCGTACAGTCAATCAAAGGAGAAAACCTCTTACCACCTCTTATATAAACTGAGAAAAAACAACTACTGCTGCAAGACCAAGATTCGATACATGTTTTCGGGATGCAGTCAATTTAAAAAATAACGATAATGAAATGACTTGATATATGCTACTGCTAGAGTAGGTAACAAATTCTAAAGTAGTTTAATTCATAACTTTAAGCTTTTCTTAATTTGCCAACATAAAAAATATATATTTAGTGGTTATCACATACGTGCAATAATCCTTAAAGAGCTTATTGCCAAGTTTAGAGCACATGAGGGATGCATATACCTCATTCAAAACTTTAATAATTTAGAACCCAAACAAAGGTTTAGACCTGCTTTGCACTCTATTTTTATCAACTTTACCATTGCAACAGTCGTTAAGCCAATCCTCAGTGAAGATAAACGCTTAAAATTCAACAAGTTTGAGTTTGTTGAGTTAATGATGTTTTTTTTTGTTATAACATTGATATATTCTTAACAGGTTCTTTTCTTGAGTAATCAATACATGCATGCAAGCATATGGTATTGCAATTATCTTACCCTCTCTTTTTCTCCTTTTATATGCAGATGTTATCGGTGTGCTATGTAAGAAAAAGCACTATCCATGAAATATGCATTCAGAAGAAAATGGTGACCAATGAGATAATCAGCTTGACAAGAGGTATTACCTATTAATGTTTGATATTATCTCATAGTGATGTCTTTTTACTAATGCATTATACAAACCACTAAAATGCGATTATTTAATGACGTAAGACTATGACAATGGAAAGATTTTGACAATGCGTTTTGGTCTGAAGCTGTATATCAGATTGTGGATGATAATTGTATAATGACCAGTGCGTGTTAGTTGTTACACCGACGTTGGCAAAGGAATTCAAAGGTAAAAGTAAGAAATTAGGTTGTTTAGACGTGACTACTAAAAGCTATTTTGCATCCGCAATTAAAACTCTAATAGTGTTGTAATAAGTACCACAAGAAGGTATGTCTTTAACTTGCGTAACTAAAATTTATACCAATTTGGCAATACCTGAAGTTTCGAAGTATGCGATTAGGTATATTTCGTACGGTTTATTGAACAACTTATTCGTTTTGCATACTTAAAAACTGTAAGTTTTCATTTTTTGTGTGTGCAATCCAAGTCTACTTTCTGATCAATTGCAAAATAATTACACCTCTAAGTGTTTGATAGAAACCTGACGAGATTGTATTTGTAAATAGAACAACTTTGTAAAAGGTTTTTGAGATCATGTATTCCACCGATTATAAGATATCATGAGTTGTTGACGTTTATGGTTTAATGTTTTTCTATGATTTTGTAACTTCTACATAAATAAGTAACAATTTTTTCATTAGGAAATGACTTATACATGCCATGCCACTGTTCCACAATGCTTATGAATGGTAATACATGTCATGCCCATGTCAAAAGAAAGTTGTTGAAAAGGATTCTAAATTATGGTGTGAAGCATGCGATGTGGAAGTTTTATAACCAGTTTTAAGGTAATTTTGGACATGAAATTTGTAACTTCATGGCATTTAGTATGTGTTAATTTATTGTAGTATGGATACTTTTGGTCTTTGTAATTTTAGGTATAGGCTAACGTCTAAAATAGACGACAAAAGCGACATTCCTATTTGTACAGTGTTCAACAATGGAAAGTTGTTGCATTTAATGAGTATACAAGAGAAGGTATTATATATATATATATATATATATATATATATATATATATATATATATATATATAGGGGGCCGATCCACACCCACCGGTGGAGAAATAACAATTTCTCCACCGAACCGCGGGTAAGAGCAGCGGTTGGGAAAAAGTTTTACTGACACTGCATTAATGGCAAAAAAGGCATGAGAAAATGGTGAGAAAATGGCGAGAAAATGGCGAGAAAATGGGGAAAATGAGAAAAAGGACACCAACCGCATGAAGAAGCAGCGGTTGGCATTAATACCCCTGCCACGTGGCGTCCCCCACCCCTGCCACGTGGCCCAACCCCATGGGGCCCTGCCACGTGGCGTCCCCCACCCTTGCCACGTGGCCCAACCGCGTATACAACCCGCGGTTGGGGCATGGACCCTGCCACGTGGCGTCCCCCACCCATGCCACGTGCCCCAACCGCGGGTTGTATACGCGGTTGGGGCGATGGCCCCTACCACGTGGCGTCCCCCACCCATGCCACGTGGCCTAACCGCGGGTTGTATACGCGGTTGGGGCGATGGCGCCATGGCGCCCTGCCACGTGGCCCAACCGCTTATACAACCCGCGGTTGGGGCACGTGGCGGCCCCTCCCCTTGCCACGTGGCCCAACCGCATAAACAACCCGCGGTTGGGGGCGATGGCCCTGCCACGTGGCGCCCCCCCGGGTGATGCCCCACGTGTTGTCCTTCTGCCAAATTTTTTTTTTTGCCGCAGCCTTTGACCGCTCAATCACGGGTTTTTTTCTGTCTTTTTTCTTCTCTCTTCCTTACTTTTTTCTGTCTTTTTTTTTCTCTCTTCCTCACTTTTCTCTCTTTATAATCCCCTCCCCCGAACCCTTCTTCTGCACTCTATCATCTTTACCAACTTCCTTCGTACTTCATATCTCACCTACATAATCTCCACAACAATACAAACCAAAAAATTTTACGCTAGAAGATCGGTGGATAACCGCTAGAAGATCGGTAGATTTTTCTTTAAATACATCAAGTCACAACAAGTAAGTATTTTGAATTTCCTTATAATTCAATGTTAGGTTTATACAAATCAGCGTATTACATTTATAGATTCCAAAATAGCGATTTTTTAGGGCGCCAAATATAGACAGTTTTTCACGAATTTATAAAAAATAGCTAGAGCTAGATTTTGGCAAAATGTAAAAAAGAGACCCTAGTTATTCTTAAAGGATCTGTCTCAGGTAAAAATTTCAGATTTTTCCAAAGACTGGAAAGGGGTTAACTGATATGGGGAACCTTGTAATTCTGCAGTGTATTTTAAAATATCAAGCTAGCGCGATTTCGCGCGAAAATTTTATGAGAACCCTAGGATGTTGGGAAGTTCCATTTCCCAGGAATTCGGGCCATTCCGAAGCCGTTACCTATTTTTTTGGCCGAACGGCCCTTTAAGCGCTTGATCCGGAACCGGTTCGGGATTTTTGGGTGAAACCTCCGTAAAATACTTTTTAGGTCAAGAATGAATTCAGGGAGCCTAAAATAGCATTTCGAAGCACTTTTGATATTTTTCGATGCCAGGGGCATTTCGGTAATTCGTCGCCCCGAAAGGGGTATTTCGGTAATTTTACAGTGCTAAGTTTTTCGACGGACTTTTTAGTCCAGAAATGTAATTACAAACTGAAATGTTGTTTTGAAGCTGATTTGGCGCTCGTAGGGGTGATAATGAATCCCCGGGGGTATTTCGATAATTTGTCGCTCAGCGAGGGTATTTTGGTAACTGAACGTTGTAACACAACTGGAGGAAATAATTTTCAACACTATGTGTATTCCTAGGGTGTAACACTATGACTATGTGTGTTTAATGTGAATACGAAACGTAATTGTCGCTAAAGGTGAAAACTTAATTAGACAATTTTTTCACGAATTTATAAAAAATAGCTAGAGCGTGATTTTGCCAAAGTGCGAAACAGAGACCCTAGATATTTTCAAAAGATCTGTATCAGGTAAAAATTTCAGATTTTTCCAAAGACTGTAAAGGGGCTAGCTGATATGGGGAACCGTGTAACTTCGCAGTCTAATTTAAAATACCAAGCTAGCGCGATTTCGTGCAAAACTTTTATGAGAACCCTAGGATGTTGGGAAGTTCCATTCTCCAGGAATTCGCGCCATTCCGAAGCTGTTAGCTATTTTTTTGGCCGAACGGGCCTTTAAGCGCTCGATCCGGACACCGGTTCGCGATTTTTGCGCGAAAGATCCGTAAAATACTTTTTAGATCAAGAATTAACTCAGGAGGCGTAAAATAGCATTTTAAGGCTATTTGATATTTTTCCTGATGCCAGGGGCATTTTGGTAATTTGCCACCCCGCGAGGGGTGTTTTGGTAATTTTCCCGCTCCAAGTTTTTCAAACGACTTTTTAGTCCAGAAATGTAAGTAAACCACCTGAAATGTTGTTTTGAAGCTGGTTCGGGGGCGTTGGGGTGATAGTGAACCCCCAGGGGCATTTCGGTAATTTACCGCTCATCGGGGGCTATTTTGCTAGGAAGGATCCAGCTTAAAATTCATACCTTAAAATAACTTTTAGTTCAGGAAAGGGTGTGAGACACCCGAAAACTTATTTTGTTCCGGATGTTCTGAACCTTGTGACGCACCGGCGATGACTGCCAGGGGGTATTTTGCATAAGTAGCGGGTGTTTTGGTAACTTTCCCCCTTTAAAATTTTTCCTGATATATTTGGTATATAATTGACGTGACCCATTTAAAAACTTGACTTTAAAGCGGTTTTGAGGTGTTGGGGGTGTAGGGGCCATCGGGGGGTATATTGCTATATAACCACGTTGGCGCTAAATTCAGTGGGAACTAGCGTAATTAAGCGTTCGGAGTGGTGGGAAGTGAGGATTTGTTTTAATACATTGAAATAATGACTATTGCTAATGTGTTGGTAAGCTAGGTTAAAGATCCAGTTATAGTTTTGGAATGTAAATATTATGGACGCTAAGTTGGTTTATAATTATATTTTGTTCTTAGAGGTATGAATTTCAGCCGTGGACCTCATGATACATCAATCCTATACGATGACGATGACCACGTCGCGAGGCACGTATTTGACGGTGTCGATAGGGGTGTTTTGGAAACAATTCAAAGTACAAGGCACCTTGAAGAGTGGGTACTAAACGAGGAACAAATACAGCTATTACACCGTCAAAATTTAACCATGTTCACCGATTGCGGGAAATGGTCTTGACACGACGATTGCCTTATATCCGCTCTAGTTGAACGATGGAGGAGCGAGACGAACTCATTTCACTTCCGGTTTGGTGAAATGACTGTTACGTTAGAGGACGTCGGATATATTTTAAGCTTAACATGTATCCCACTCATTTTGTGGAATTAACGGTGAGAGAATTCACAGAATGGAGGCGAGGGGGCGGCAGGAGTAATGGGAAACCAGGTCGAAACGTGTTAGGCATGATGAACGCAGACTATCAATGTCCCGCTGCTGATGCGAACCTTATCATGATACCTTGTCATCATGCAAACCACTGGTTCCTATTAGTTCTCCATCCAGCGTTCAGAACAGTTCACATATACGATAGCCTAAGGGAGGACGAGCCTGGACAGCTGCTGGCACAGATGTACAACGAGTACATCACTTTAGTGGTTAGTTTTTATTTTTTGACCTTGGCTCATAGTATATTGTTCTTGTTTCATAGGCTTGATTCTCGTTTTTATTGTTGGATGCAGACTACTGTCCTCTCGCTAGCGTGCGAACGGCCACAGGGGGACCCTTGGACGGTCGTGATGATAAAGGACCGACCAAAGCAATATAACGGTCACGATTGCGGGATTTACGTCCTCAAATACATGGACTACATTGCTCGCTCGGAAGTGCTCAAACACTCCTCGTGGACTAGGAAGGATGCCTTGACGTTTAGGTATAGGATAGCCTGGGAGCTGAAAAAGAATGAAGCTAGACGCCTTCATTACCATTATCCTGACGTGCGTGGCTAGCTGCTGTGATGTTACAAAAAACTGTACCAAAAAGAAATGTACATAATTTTTCGCATGCTATGAATTTGGCGCTAAAATGTGCGCGAATATACCTTTCATATGACGCATTCGAAAAAATTACGCGTCTCGCTTTTCGCCGAAATTCATAGAAATGGGCTAACTAGCGTGCATTAGGTGCAATGAGAGAAAAAAAAGTGACAAAAAAAATTGTAACTTTTTTCGGAAGCTATCAATTGGGCCTTAAAGTGTGGCCGAATAGGCCCTTCCTAGGAAAATCCAAAAAATAATGTGTCCCGTTTTTCGCCGAAATTCTTACAAATGGGCTAACTAGCGTGCCTGAGGTGCAATGAGCGAAAAAAAAGTGACAAAAAAATTTACAACTTTTTTCGGAAGCTATCAATTGGGGCCTTAAGTGTGCCGGAATAGGCCCTTCCTAGGAAAACCCAAAAAATAATGTGTCTCGTTTTTCGCCGAAATTCTTACAAATGGGCTAACTAGCGTGCCTGAGGTGCAATGAACGAAAAAAACGTGACAAAAAAAATTATAACTTTTTTCGGAAACGGGATTTTAAGCTTTGAAACGGGATTTTAAGCTTCCTGAATTCACTCTTTAAAATAACTTTTCAGGTGTCTCACACTCTTTCATGAACTAAAAGTTATTTTAAGCACAAATTTGTGTAATGTAAAATTAGCAAAATAGCCCCCGATGAGCGGCAAATTACCGAAATTCCCCCGGGGGTTCATTATCACCCCAACGCCCCATATGGCGGCTACACCACCGGCAGTCTCAAAACCGCTTTGCTTACTACTTTTTAAATGTATCACATCAATTATATACCAAATATTTCATCCGAAGATTTTAAAGGGGATGCGTTAACAAAAATTACCCCGCTACGTATGCAAAACACCCCCTGGCAGCCATCGCCCCAACAAACATCTCAGAACAACTGGAACAAAATAACTTTCCGGGTGTCTTACACCCCTATCCTATAACTAAAAATCATTCGGGAAATTTTTCAAGCTGGTTCAGTTAGCAAAATAGCCCCCGTCATTGCGGGCAAATTACCGAAATGCCCCCGGGGGTTCATTGTCACCCTAACGCCCATCAAACCAGCTTCAAAATAACCTTTCAGATGTTTTACTTACATTTCTGGACTGAAAAACTTGACACCGTAAAATTAGCAAAACACCCCTCGCGGGGTGGCAAATTACCAAAATGCCCCTGGCATCAGAACGATCTCAAAAGTGCATTGAAATGTTATTTTAAGCTTCCCGAATTCATTCTTGATCTAAAAAGTATTCTACGGACTTTTCGCCCAAAAATCCCGAACCGGTGTCCGAATCGAGCGCTTAAAAGCCCGTTAGGCCAAAAAATTAGCTAACGGCTTCGAAATGGCCCGAATTCCTTGGGAATGGAACTTCCCAACACCCTAGGGTTCTCATAAAATTTTCGCGCGAAATCGCGCTGGCTTGATATTTTAAATTACATTGCAAAGTTACAAGGATCCCCGTATCAGTTAACCCCTTTACCCCGCTACGTATGCAAAACACCCCCTGACAGCCATCGCCCCAACAAACATCTCAGAACAACTGGAACAAAATAACTTTTCGGGTGTCTTACACCCCTATCCTATAACTAAAAATCATTCGGGAAATTTTTCAAGCTGGTTCAGTTAGCAAAATAGCCCCCGATGAGCGATAAATTACCGAAATGCCCCCGGGGGTTCATTGTCACCCTAACGCCCATCAAACCAGCTTCAAAACAACCTTTCAGATGTTTTACTTACATTTCTGGACTGAAAAACTTGACACCGTAAAATTACCAAAACACCCCTCGCGGGGTGGCAAATTACCAAAATGCCCCCTGGCATGAGAAAATATCAAAAGTGCTTTAAAAAATTATTTTAAAGCTTCCTGAGTTCATTCTTGATCTAAAAAGTATTTTACGGATTTTTCGCCTAAAAATCCCGAACCGGTGTCCGGATCGAGCGCTTAAAAGCCCGTTGGGCCAAAAAATTAGCTAACGGCTTCGGAATGGCCCGAATTCCTTGGGAATGGAACTTCCCAACATCCTAGGGTTCTCATAAAAGTTTCGTGCGAAATCGCGCTGGCCTGATATTTTAAATTATACTGCAAAGTTACAAGGTTGCGTGTATCAGTTAACCCCTTTCCAGTCTTTGAAAAAATCTGAAATTTTTACCTGATACAGATCTTTTGAAAATAACTAGGGTCTCTATTTCGTACTTTGGCAAAATCTAGCTCTAGCTATTTTTTATAAATTCATGAAAAATTCTATAATAATAATAAAAAGGACATGAAATGATATTATAATAATAATAAAAAGGACATGAAGGAAAATGGAGAAAACCCAACCGCCACACTTAGTGGCGGTTGGTATCATTGCAAATTTATTTTTTTTTCTGTCGCTAAATGTGAAAACTTAATTAGACAGTTTTTAACGAATTTATAAAAAATAGCTAGAGCTAGATTTTGCCAAATTACAAAAAAGAGACTATAGTTATTTTTAAAAGATCTATATCAGAGAAAAATTTCAGATTTTTCCAAAAACTGGAAAGGGGTTAACTGAAACGGGAACCTTGTAACTTTGCAGTATAATTTAAAATATCAAGCTAGCGCGATTTCGTGCGAAACTTTTATGAGAACCCTAGGACATTGGGAAGTTTCATTTTCTAGGATTTTGGGCCATTCTGAAATTGTTAGCTAATTTTTTGGCCGAACGGTGCAATTTTTTGGGAAATAGACCTAAAAAAATTAGCCCGTTCGGCCAAACAATTAGCTAACGACTTCGGAATGGCCCGAAGTCCTGGAAAATAGAACTTCCTAACATCATAGGGTTCTCATAAAAGTTTCGCACGAAATCGCGCTAGCTTGATATTTTAAATTATACTGCAAAGTTACAAGGTTCCCCATTTCAGTTAACCCCTTTCCAGTTTTTGGAAAAATCTGAAATTTTTTCCTAATATAGATCTTTTAAAAATAACTACGGTCTCTTTTTTGCAATTTGGCAAGATCTAGCTCTAGCTATTTTTTATAAATTCGTGAAAAACTGTCTAATTAAGTTTTCACTTTTAGCTACAGAAAAAAAAAATTTGCAATGATACCAACCGCCACTAAGTGTGGCGGTTGGGGTTTTCTCCATTGTCCTTCATGTCCTTTTTATTATTATTATAATATATATGTGTCCTTTAAATGTCTTTTTTATTATTATTATAATATATATGTGTCCTTTTTTTAAAAAAAATGCACTTGGCAAATAATTCCCAACCGCATGTAGGGGTTGCGGTTGGGCATTAATGCCAACCGCAACTCCCACACGCGGTTGGGCATTATGCCCATTTTCTCGCGAGATTTTCATTTTCTCGCAATATTTTGGTGAATTTCTCGTGCCATTTTGGTCCTTTTTGGTCTTTTTCGTCCTTTTTTCCGTCCACGTGGCCAACCGCTGCTCTTACCTGCGGTTCGGTGGGAAAATTGTTATTTTCCCACCGGTAGATGTGGATCGGCCCCCATATATATATATATATATATATATATATATATATATATATATATATATATATATATATATATATATATATAAAAGCTGATCCGTTGAGAGCGCTAACAAAATGGATTAAGTTGTTAGCGCGATCTGGCCATCCACGCGCGATCTGTGGACGGTCCATTTTTTTTTTTTGCATTTTTTTAAGTCCGTTCGCTACAATTTTGGACAAAAATACCCCTCAATTTCCAAGTCAAGGTGCTATTTTTCTAAATTATCGTCCGCTACATAAAGTAGCGGACGTTATTTCAGAAAATTGCCAGACAATTTTTCATTTCCTAGAAAGCAACTCTCTGATTTCTCTGCCATGCCTCTCTCTCTCTCTCCTCACTTTCTCTATGCTTCTTCGTTTTGAGCCCCCAAACCAGCAACCTTCGAGGCAACAACACCGCTTAACGACACCACCAAAGCCCGATTACACCACCGCTGCCAAGAGAAAATTGATGACTTTAATCGGGATCTCAAAAAAGGACTGGAATTTCTTCAGGAAATGCATCTCTTGCCTGGTCCACCTGACCCACAAAGTGTTGCATGCTTTCTCAAGTACACATCTGGGTTGGACAAGAATCTTGTGGGTGATTGGGAAATCATGATGAAGGCTGTGTCTAAGTGCTTCAGGAATTTGCCCGGACATTTGACTTCCCAAGACATGAATCTGGACATTCCATTACCCAACTATGTTTTCATTGTTGTTCGATTTTAATCCTGATGTGATTTATTTTATGTATGAAAATTTTTGCAAGTGGTTCATCTCCTTGTAGGTTTGATTTTCTAGTTTGTTTCCGGCATGGTAGTGTTGAATGTCACCAGGTGGTTGGACTTTCACCGTTTCACAGCTGTGGGTGTAGTGTTGGAAGGTGTTGTTAATGGAAGGAGAGAGAGAGAGAGAGAGAAGAGATAAGGATGATAGAGAAAACAAAAAAGTAGTTAGAGAAGAGAGAGAGAGAGAGACTAAAGTCAGAAAAGTGACAGAAAAATGATGACAAAAGGAGAGAGAAAGAGAGACATGTCAGAAAATTTACGATTGAAAAGAGAGAAAAGGGTTTGGAAGAAGAGAGAGAGATGAAGGAGCAGAAACAAGAGATGAAATGGGTTTGGATTGTCCGCCACATTATGTGGCGGACGGATACTGTACCTATAAAATACAGCGTTCTTAGATCGGGGATCAGAGATATTTTTGTCCAAAAATTGTCCGCTACACAATGTAGCGGACGGACTTAAAAAAACGCAAAAAAAAAGAAAGATCTGGACCATCTACAGATCGCTCGTGGACAGCCAGATCGCGCTAACAACTTAACCCATTTTGCTAGCGCTCTCAATGGATTAGCTCCCTATGTATATATATATATATATATATATATATATATATATATATATATATATATATATATATATATATATATATATATATATATATATAGGGAGCTGATCCATTGCTCGCACTAGCAAATAGAGTTAAGTTGCAAGCGCGATCTGACCGTCCATCCTGAAAGATGGACGGCCCAGATCGCGCCTATTTCAAAAACTGTCAGTCGTCCGCGACACTATGTCGCGGACGGACTTTCTTACCTTTTTGCCCCTCCACCCGTCCGTTACACTGTATCGCGGACGGTCTAAATCTTTTTTTTACGTTTTTTTAAGTTCGTCCGTTACATAATGTAGCGGACATTTTCTTGACAAAAATACCCTCATGTTCCATCCGCTACATTATGTAGCGGACGAGTTGACAGACACTATTTTTTTTTCTGTCCTTTCTCTCATTGTCCTTCTGACATCTCTCTCTCATTTCTCTCACTGTCCTTTCTCATTAGAGCTGTTACCTGCGCGGGCCTCTTCCCCGGAATTTGTTCTGTTGTGGTGAGTCATGAATTATAATTTTTATGTTTGCCGTGTTCTGCTTTGTCACGGTAGTGCACAGATGGGATAAAAGTTCTGGGAAACATTTGTTCTGTCCTTTCTCTCATGTTCTGCTTTGTCTCGGTAGTGCACAGATGGGATAAAAGTTCTGGGAAACATTTGTTCTGTTCTTTCTCTCATGTTCTGCTTTGTCTTTGTGAATTTGGCCTTTTGGAAACATTTTTTCTTCAGATAATGTTTTTTGTTTGTATGGTTACCTAAATGATAAAAGTTTGCAGAAACAAAGTAAGAAAGAGAGGGTTAAACGGGCTCTAATGAGATACAGTGATGGGTGGGTTCGTGGGTAAGCAGCCATGGCTGCCGTGAGGAGGTGAGGGCGAGGGGATTAGTGCACCTGTGTGTGAAAAAAGAAGGAAAGGGGAGTAACATCAGGTTGCTGCCTTGCGTGAGAGTGCATGTGTGCGTGTGTGAGGGAGAAATGAACAAAGGGACACTGCCGTGAGGCAGTAGCACTGTTACTTGAATGCCTTTTCTTCGAGCCTGAATGCTCCGGCGCTGCTCTTTGACGTCTCTTCTTTGCGGCTGAACAAGATCCATGCTATGAAAATTTGTGCTACATCCAGAACCCATAAAAGAAATCATGGTGAGAGAAAAGAGAGAGTGTGTCATAAATTGATGAGAGATGGAGAGAGAGAGAGAGAGAGGAAAGAGAGTGTGTCAGAAATTGACGAGAGAAATGAGAGAGAGAACCATGTCAGAATTTTAATGAGAGAAAGGACAGAAAAAAAAAATAGTGCCTGCCTACTCGTCCACTACATAATGTAGCGGATGAAACATGAGGGTATTTTTGTCAAAAACGTCCGCTACATTATGTAGCGGACGAACTTAAAAAAAACGTAAAAAAAAAGATTTGGACCGTCCGCGATACAGTGTAGTGGACGGGTGGAGGGGCAAAAAGGTAAAAAAGTCCGTCCGCGACATAGTGTCGCGGACGACTGACAGTTTTTGAAAAAGGCGCGATCTGGGCCGTCCATCTTTCAGGATGGACGATTAGATCACGCTTGCTACTTAACTCCATTTACTAGCGCGAACAATGAATCAGCTCCCATATATATATATATATATATATATATATATATATATATATATATATATATATATATATATATATATATATATATATATTGGCCACTTTAGTTCTTTTGTTGTTTAACTAAAAATTTGATCACCTAATACTATTAATTTGCATAAGGGTTAATTGCATAAAATACCCTCGTGATTTGGGCCATTTGTAAAAAGACTGTTGTACAAAAGTTGCAAAGGAACGCCTGTGGTCGCAAAAGTGTTGGAAGCAACGGTTTTCGTAACGAAATAAAAAAAATTGTCCAAAGTAACCCTGTATATAAATCCTAAGATTTTTTCTCTACATCAAAAGTCTCGAGCAGAAAGACGACGCCACCACCCCAGCCACTCTAGCGTGCCCTTCATCGACACAAGCCCAAGCCCCCTTCTCTCTCTCACACAACCACGCAGCGTCTACCATCTCACCTTACCATGCCCGTCGTTTCCACAGACCGAAGCCGTCTCTCTCGTCACCACCACTATCCCACCCAAACCCAGTTCTGATTTACCCGAATTGCACAAACTTAGATCTAGGGTTTCAATTGCACGTTGCCATTTGAAAACCTAGATCTTAGTTTATGCGCTTAGGGTTTGAATTGTCAGTGGTCACAGCGGGACTAATCTTACTTTGTGTGAATTGTTGTGCAATAAGTTTGGGTGGTGATGGCAGCGGCGGGATTGGGTGGGGCCGTTGGCAGTGACGGGATTGAGGGCAGCGGTTAATGGCAGTAGGATTGGATGAGGCATGGTGGCTCCAATTGTGAGTGGTAGATGGGATGGTAGAGGTGGGATTACGATGAGGCTTACACCAGCGGCGCAAGGTGCGGGGCAAGGTGGTGGTAGAAAGGGGCGCACAAGGCTGGGTGGTGGCAGAAATGGGCAGTGGTGGCGGTGGCTGGGGCTTAGTAATGGTAGCGGCTAGGGTTTTGGCTTGAGGGGGTTGATCGTGGCAGGCGATTGGGTGGAGCAAGCAGCGGCGTGATGATTGTGATGAGGCAGGCGGCGGAGGTTAGGGTTTAGTTGATTGAAGTATGAAAGAAAATTATGATTTGGAGAGAGAAGAAGAAAGAAAGGGTATTTTTGTCATTTTTTGAATTAATCTCTACCAAACGCACTATTCAGGAACATGAATATCAGGTGCCGTTAGTTTGAACGGTTTTTTTTATGGTCGCAACACATTTGTCAACTCAGGTGTTTTTAAGCAATTTTTATAATAACAAGGGTCTTTTTTTTCCGCAAACGGCCCAAACCACGAGGGTATTTTTCATAATTATCCCTTTGCATAATTCAAGTACCAGAAAGGAATCCAAACTTGGTTCATGACTTGTTGGAGGAATGGTACTTTAAAAAAAATTTGTCATCCAAATTAAGTTGAATGACTACAATCTGCAACATGGGAGCAAAAGGCAAAACTGTTAGCAAGACCTTTGTCGTTAACTATAAGCTCGAGGCAAGAAAGATGTTAAAGGAGTTTTCTTTTAATATACGTATTCCTTATTATATTAAGTGGCACATTAAGTTACATCTACAAAATTTTATAGATTGAAATGATGTCATTGACGGATATCGGGCAAAGTGTAAACGAAAGGATAAGTACGTGTACTTATATATTGAGCACATACTATAAACTATATTAAACAATGTAGCGTGTTATATAATGGACCTATGGTACTATAAACTAATTGAAACTCTGAAGAAAAGTCATTTGAAGCTTCTAGTATTTATGACAATAGAGATAAGTGTAATCTCAATACGAAAGCAACTGCAGTACTGACTATTGATGAAAACAAATGTTAGTTATCAATGCTAACCCACTAATGGATTACAAGTGTTGTTTATTTATCAATTTATCGCTTTTGATACATTTTTTCATGTTCAAGCAATATGATTTTTTTTATTAGGAGTTGGATATTTTCTTTTTGAACCTAGATTGTGGAAATTTCAAAATGTTTGTGCAAATAATTCGTTTTTCCATTTTTGGTCTATGGCTTCAATTTCACCTAACAACTAATCCAAAATGTTTTTCCATGCACATACCAATATGTGGTGTGCATTGTTAGATGCATAGGTAAGTTGTTAAAGGGCAAGGAGTTAAGTAAGGAAATGCGTTGGAACACAATCCCAAATAGGGATAAATGGCGTGTGCCATGTATTATTATTCCTTCCATCCCACATAATTTGATCGACTTTCCTTTTGGACCGTCCCACAAAAATTGCCCATTTCCAAATTAAGAAAGATACTGTAGGTACTCTTACATATTTATCATTTCAATATTTTTTTATCCTATTTATCTCTCCAAACATCAACTCATTTTGTTTCTCATGACCTACTTTATTTCTCTCCTCTCTCTAAAGGATAGAATGAGAAACACACGATATATCACTTATATCTTCAATATGCGTAAATAAAATTAATCAAATTATGTGAGATAGAGGGAGTATTACAGAAAAGTACTTCCATTTACACCCCATTTTCACAGTGGAGTGCCCAAACGTGGGGTTAATTGCCCTCTTCAAAGCAACCACACTGATGAGAGTATTGAGCTACCACGTTTTCATGTTCTTACTGTGCTCTCGCCACTCTTGTTCTTATCGCTCTTGCCTTCGTCTTTCCCAAAATCCTAAAAGAAAAAAGATTGTTATTAAGGAATAACTTGTTGAGAAAATCATCTAAAATGACAAGCTGCATAGAGGGTTTTGGTGCAGAGGAAAATATCCTAAATGTCCTTTCGTGCCTGACTTGCACAAGAGTGAAGGCTAAATACAAGGTGACATGTTGAGAGATTTCGGTATTCTCTTGATTGTGTATAATGTGATGGATCGATCACTAGGCTAGAAAATCGTTTCAATTAGACTTTTGCAAGCAATAGATGCAGCCCATCAATTTCTCATGAACCTCTGCCTTTTCTGACTAAGGAATACCTAATAAGTAGACTCTGCACCAATAACCTACACAATGTACATTATTGCATGTCAGTGTTTCTCACCATCTAATTTCTTTTAGCTGCCTAATATTTTTCTGCTGATGCATAAAGGATTTGAAAAGATGAACAGGCAGTCTCTTCACTTTTCATTATACTTGTAGGATCCCGTGTGTGATGCACGTAAACATTAATATGTGACATAATAAAAATATGTAAAAAAAAAAAATGTAATAACCACACGTACTCTCTAAACTATGACAATCGATTTCTTGTGTTTCAAATATACATGGTAGTTCATTTGAATCAAGAGCGCAAGCTGAAAGAAAGCTTAATCATGTATCGTTTTAATATTTATTTGTTTGTTGAACCATAGTACCAAATTTTCATTGCGTATGTAAATTGTTGAACCAATTGTCCGTTAAAGAATATAAGAGTAAAATGCATCTATCTTTAGAAAAAATCATTGCAATTTAATAATTATTTGAAAAAAGTTAATTGCTCTATCTAAGTCATAAGATATCTTGTATTTTCTAATCTATATAAAGCATCAAGTTGTGGATGACAATTAACATAATGTATATTGTAGTATTATTAAATTTTATGAAAAATGGGAGAGAAATCTAGTATTAATTTAAACATTTATGAATAGTAGAAAAAATAGATTTGTTTCGAATAATCTAGATTTAAGGCATGGCAAGAGAGTAATTTTAAATATAAAAAAGGATATTGTGGTCCAAAAAATAATTTTCAAGAATTCGCACTTTTATATGTAGTATAGATATAAATAGATAATAATACCAAGAGGTGCCTATATATATGTAAATACATGTATATAACAAATGTCTATATATATGTAAAGGGTCTCTCTATCAATAAATTCAAATTTAAGTTGGTAATAATTGAAAGATATCCATAAATTTAAAACTCTACATGCTACTTGTTATAACAGGTCCGTAGTAAAACGATACAAATATAGTTAGGCAATATGGAAAGGCCATTAGTAAAGTAGAAAGTAACATCAAATAAAAGGCTAACACATGTTGCATACCATGAGAAGAACCTATTATCAATCTGTTGATAATTGATTGTATGCCACCTACCTTAGACCAAACATAAACGAGCAAAGGGCGTTGCCAAGCCCATTTCCATCTAATCCCCAACGAGCAAAGGACTTATGATATGTATGTTCCATAGAAAAGTCAAGCCTTTGCAGAAATCGGTGGTCCTTTGCCCCTGTAAAGCACCCCTGATTGGGTTTCTCCATATGGTGAAAATGATGAGCATTTTCGCCAACATAAGATATATTCTCCAAAGACAAACTTCAACACGTTGTGATTAGGTTGTACGCTGCCCGGGACACTCAACGAACAAGACCATTATGTTGCCAAATATATAATAGGATGACAAACCTACCCCAACGCGCAACACCAAACATATGGGTTCCAAGACAAATATGGAGGGAGGATAACCTACTGCCTGTCAAACACCACCATCTTTACCACCAAGCACACCACCATTACTATTAACGATCGATCAACGTTGGACAACATCACAAACACCATCAATCAACATCGACACCGTCGATTTCACCACTCCCAACCACCCGCCATCGATCTCGCCACTGTCATGATACCATTTCTTGTCACCGCTGTTTCTCTACTGTCGTCAATCTCATCAGATCTGATTTTTGGGTAACAGTAATTCCGTCGTGATTTTGGAGGTTAGTCGTGATGGGTGGTGGTTACTAGCTATGGGGGGCGGTGATATTGTAGCATGATGGTGTTGGTTAGTGGTAATTGAGCAGGTGTTAGGGATGAAGGAACATAAAGGAAAATAAAATCCTCTTAAAAGAAACTAAAATTGGAAAACACCAAAATTTATCTATTAAACATCTGCTTGTTTTTTTCTTTCTCAAAACAAAAACCACAACTAATTTTTATTTTTATTTTTTAGAAAAGCAAAATTAAAAACTACAATATTGTCAAACAGACCTTAAGGCATTGACTTGGTCTTGGGAGGGATGAGTTTCACTAGCTTCTTTTGCCTATCACTGGACCAATGACAAACAGTTTTTCTTAAGGGTTTTAGCATCCTAAACCCTCACAAATCCCTTCCTTCGTCTACTTACCACAAGGTCTTTATTATCAATATAGCTGGACTGTTAAACCTTTTTATAGTATCCACACAATGGCCTGGATCACATCCCAAGTCGAGCTGTGCATTTATACCTCCCCCAAAATCTCAAGCAAATGCATGTTTTAAACAAACGAAGTAAAAATGCAATATAGGGATGAAAGCATAAGAAAATTAAAATCTAAAAAGCAACTTCAAGAAGCCGCAAAAGCTCAAACTTTCAAATTTAACATTGAAGAAAAATCTAGCTAGAAGCAATGGTGTTTCTAGCAATAAGGACTCCAAAATGTCAAGTGAATCATAAAGTTTACACCTTGTTCAAAAAATGTAAAGGATCTCTGTAGTGCAAACAAGTGGGTTTAAGACCAAAATGAAGTTCAAAGACAGTTTAGTTTTATGTACCCTGGACGACGTGAAATGAGATATAGCAGGTCTTGGGCGTCCACCCAGCTCTCTATTTGGACGCGGATGATTGCTTGAGAGCCGAAGGTCCGCCATTTTCATATTCGTCTTGCTACTAATAAATGAAAACAGAAAAAATGGAGCTCTATCTACCTCTTGTCCATCATGTACGGACAGCCCCTTCCTTTCATGTTTTACCCTTTACTCTACAGTTAGATTAAAAGTTTTTGCACTTTTTTGACTCCGTTAACCCGCTGAGCAGGTTTGAGATCGGTTCTAAAAATAAACATATTAAACTTAAGCACGTCTTATTTTCTTAAAAACTTGTAATCTAAAGCTCGACCCAACTGGCCTCATTTAGGTCACTATGTTTAGCCTCCTAACTCGATGTGTTTGATAACGCAATTAAGCACTTAAAACTTAAAATTTTCAAAAAATTTTAATTAAGTACATTTGATAATACTAAACCTTGTATCACTTAAAAAATTAATTCTTACCAAAAATAGACTAAAACTTTAAGTCAAGATAGATTCACTTAATGCTGATCACTTAATTCTAAGTGAGATAGTTAAAAGTTATTTAACATATTTTTACATAAAAAAATAATTACCACCACGATACCGTCTCAATTAATTTGTTGGCAATATCGCCTCCACCACAATACAACCATTATTTCTTTTTCTACCATCACCACAATTACCACGACCTAACAACTATCATCACCGCCACCGACACCACCACAAGGATACCGCTACCTCCACCATATCGTTGCTGTTATTACCACGTCAATTTTTGCCAAAATTATTTAAAGATCCACTACTCTACAACCACTGCTATGACCGTCATATCGCCGTCTATCACTATCATTACAATTACTAACACCAAGTCTTCCCGCACCATTACTGTCACTATTGATACTTTTTTGCCGACGTCGTTGCCGCCACCACCATCACCACTACTATCACTCCATCGTCACTGACACCGTCACCACCAACACGATTTTAGCTCCAAAAAAAGTTATAAAGTACATAAACAAATGTATAATTTTGGTAACAAAAATGGATAAATTTGTAAATAAATAATTTTCAGACATTTGATTTTGGTTTACCAAACATGTTAACTTATTTTTCAATAAAAATTCAGTCGCTTAAAGTTTTCAATTTTACGAATTCAGTGCTTAACTTTTTCAGCACTTAAATTTCAGTTTTATCAAATAGTCACTCTTCGATTCTAAAAACTTTTGTGCTTTGGATCTCAGAAACATTGTTGTATTGTTTTTGGAAACTTGACATTTTGGTCAAATTAGTTTAAAAGCCAGCAGATAAAAGTGTTGCTAAAACAAAAATGATGACAAGTGCACTAAATGTCACTTAAAAAAATTGCTAAAAGACAATTGCATTTAAGAATTGTCTCATCGCAGTGGCTGATACTTTAAATGAAAATTGCAAATAATAGCTTTTATTAAATAATAACTTACTATCACCTATTGATTTGGGAAACAATACATGCCCTCTCTTAGTGTGACACGTGTCACGCTGGAGCTGCATTATGGTTATTAAAATGAAGAATGTAAGAGAGGGGGGAAGGGGGGCGAATGATGTTTAAGACTGCTTACAAGAACTAACAATTAATGACTAGCAATTTGGAGAGTATAAAAAAAAACAATTAGGTAACTCAAGCAATCGATCTCAAAGTCAATATCTCAAACAAGTAATTTAACTGATCTCAGAACAAGTATAAGGCGAAAATACAAGAGAAAATAGTTTAAAGATACTTGACAATAGAGATTTAGATATTCTGCTCAAACTATACTCAAGCCTATGCTCACCCCTTTCAAGGAAGACTTTTGAAAGGCCCTAGAATCTACTAGAATGGTCTTCTTTACGAGTCAATGCCTAACCACCTATAAACCCTTGATGTTATACCCATACCAAGAACAAGATTTGATAATCCCAAAACTCAAAGCTTGATAACCCAAGCTTTGATACAAGTAATTTATTGATGAAAGATTATATGTAGAGATTAACTCTCAAGAAGTTGATAGGTACAAGTCTAATCTCTAGAACAATGAGAGATGAGTCCATTGATGACCTATGAATGTGTGTATCTCTCAAATATAAGTCTATACTAAATGCTTTCTTGAATTGAATGAGAAAATAATGAAGATTAAGAGAGTTTAAATAAATGCTTTGAGCTTTGATTATTTGCAAGAAATGAGGGTTTAAATAAGATGAATAATTGAAAAACTAGCCCAAAATCAGGTTATAAAGCTGTGGGCGAAATATATATGTTTTGAAGTGGGTGGGAATTTAATGCATTAAAACAGTCTGTATAATCGACTGTTAGGGATGACAGTTTGGTCCGCACCCGACGGATCTCTGAAGTGCCCCAAACGATAGGGGCAGGTTCTTTTGACTTTGTCTAGGTTATGAAATGGGTATGGTATTTATCTTTTAATCCGCAATGGAACGAATCAGGATTAGTATTCTATCTAATCCGCCTCGGTATCCAACAAGCCCCGTACATATTTTATTTTCTTGTTATAGTAGAGAAAAAACCTAGGCACAAATTTTTTCTTCTCTCTTTTCTTCTCTATGTTCAGCCGCACTTAGCTCCTCATACCTCCTCTTTGCACCACTGCAACGTCACCATCTCCACAGACCTCTTCTATATGCCACCACAATGTCACCACCTCCATGGACCAACCACGAAATGACTCTTCTCTCAGTGAAGTGAAGTCTGCCTGAGCACGTCCTTTCATCCTTGAATGAACAACTCCATCATCGAAGCTTCGCCACTAATTGCAGTGAGGGTAATTGGCATATCGGATGTCTCTATTGTCAACCGCAGCATCATGCCCTGTGTCGTTAACACCAGACATTTTAGTTTGTACAAATTAAATCAGATTCTTCTTTTCTCTATGTTATATGTGTATGTGTGTGTTTTACAAATAATACGGCCTCAGATTTTCATTTTGTAGGAATTATATTGAGATTTTTCAATTTTAAGCTTTTTTCATGTGGATAGATAGTGTATGTACTGCACTGTTTGTATATAATAAATAGGGGTTGTGACTTTGTGTGTGGCGTTTGTTGTTTTTGGTTGCCATGGATCATGGATGGTCTATGTTGAGCTTTTTGGCAAAGAGAAGGGAAAAAACGGTGAAGATACCGGCGGTAGCTAGGGTTTGGGAGTTTGGATCAGTGGATAGATTTTATCTTAAAACATGTGGGGCAAGGTCAGGTGAGGCTGGGTTTTTTTAGTCTGTCGAATCCAGAATGGTATTCCCATCCCTTGACCCGATGTTGGGGCTAGTTGAAGTCGGATGTGTGTATATCAACTACCGAAGAGGGTAAGGATCTTATAAAATCCGCATCTGACCCATGAGCCATTGCCATGCCTGTTAACCGTATTGCGTAGTGCAGCTGACTGTATTACCAGATGATATACTTCAAATATAACTCCCAATAATTGGGGAATACCCGACAATCCTAGTCGAACTGGGAGACCGATAATTATCTTATCAGAGATCGTGACGTGATCCTCAAGGATCCTAACGCGATCCTAACACATCTAGCCTACGGCCCAATCCTACTAGGGCTCTTCTTCCTACCACTATATAAAGGGGTCTACCCCCAGGTATGGGACAACGACACACATTCATGCTTTTTCAGAGTCATTATCATGTAGCTGCACTCTGACTTAAGCATCGGAGAGTTCTCCGTCAGAAACCCCACCCGGCGGTCACTCGTTTTCTGTCTTGCAGGCCATCAGTCCAGGCTCGGGTTCCATAACATACGCGGAGCATATTTCTAGCAGCAACACCAGAAATAGCCATTGGAATTTGAAATTTAATAATGCAATCAACTGTATTACCTTTCTGCAAAAGGTGCAATCGGCTGTATTCCAAAAATGTAGTTTTTCCTATTTCTCAAGATGTATAACATCTATGCATGCAACGAAAACATGTGATCATTTTCTAGGTGACATCCATCTATACAATCAATCTCTATGTCTAGTTACAAGAAAGGAATGATGATGTTTACCATCTGATTTCAAAGTATTCCTTTACGATGATTTTTGAATCATTATGTCCATAAAACGTTGATCGATGTTTCAATTGTCTGTTGCATGATTATAATGTTGACCTGAGGAACTATGCAATGACCATAAGAGATTGGCGCGAGCATAGGATTGCATAGGTTTCTCATACAGCCAAAGTATCAAATCTCAATTCCCATGATACCTGTTTTTGTGGCGGTTCGTGCTTGTTGTGCACAAATATTTTGAGTGAAACAGAGCCTTTTGAATTTGGACTAAAGTATCACCATGTACCTATTTCATGTGTTAACTCTAGTGCTATTGACTTGAGCAAGAATACTATTCAACATTTACGGAGCAAGCACATAAAAATTCAACATCATTTTATTTGTGATCATATGCAAAAAAGTGATATTATTTTAGATTTTGTGGACACAAATCACCAATTAGTGGATATATTTAGAAAATCTTCGGATTCAAAAGACTTACCGCTAGTAAAAGAGAATTTGGCATGTACTCAGCTATATGACCAAATTGATATATCTCTTATTTACTAACATGCAAATTGCTCTTCTAAGTATGATCTTATGTGATTATATGTTTTCTTTTTTGTTTTATTTCTTTTAAAATATATTAATTTTATCGATGTTTTTAACTTTGACGATTTCATTATGTTTATAAAATTCCAATTCTTACAGCAATTCTCTTATATAGACTTCGTTTGTTTGATTTGAGCTGCACACATTCATGCATCATATATATATATATATATATATATATATATATATACGTGTTTCTATTTGTATAAATTTTAAAAAAAATACATTACAGTCAAGTGTATTTTGAGGCAGTAGCCTAATATAGTCTACTGTATTAGGTATGCAGCCAACTGCATCACGAGTGGAGAATATTTTTGTCCTTTTTCAACGGTTTTCAAAAGTCTCTCTCTCTCTCCCCCCCCCCCCACCCCACCAAACTCAATCCCCTTTTAGGGCATAAAATTTCTTTTGTTTCGCTTCAAATTGGTATGTATATTTTTTTTTTCCAAAAACACCGATCAATTTCACCCATATTGCCAGGAATCACTAAAAACTCAATTTTTGTACTAGCATTCTACTTTGTGAAATTCGTTTTAATTCATCGTATAGTTACATGTTTTAGCACTTAATTCATGTATAGTTGTAACTATAGCTTGCTTTTACATGTCTTAATTACCTACATTCATCCAACTTGTCATGAATTCGTTTTTCCCCAGTTCTTTGAACTAGGTTTATACATACCGAAAGTATTCAATCCATACAATTTCACATATGTATAAGCATCAGTTTATGTTATGTTATCATTCTAGTACACTTTAACTTGATTTCTTTTGACAAATTCACACAAAATCATCATTTTTCAAAATTTTGTAAACCCTAATTCGATTTAAAACAAAAATCATTTTTTTTAATATTTTTGCGTTAACGTACATTTTACTTATATAGGTTTATTTTTTCATTTCTTATACTCGTTCGAACATGGCTCAAGGAAAACACACAAGTGCTAGCACCTCTCGAGCCAAAGCCGAGGCCGAGCCCATCGCTATAGAGATGGACCACAAGTGCTATCACAACCAAGCAGTCTTGGACTGTTTTCCTATTCAACTTTCTTCCCCAAAACCATTGCACTCTATTCTATTTGAATTAATCATCACAACCTACTATGCCTGGTCCTTCACAAGGAAGTGGCTAACGCGAAAAGCAAACTGATTTACACAAACTGATTTACATATTCAACCAAAATGAGGCGAATTTTATAATGAGAGAGACCTTGTACAAAAAAGACCATGTACGATTTTGGTCATTGTGACTATCATAGCTAAATGATGCAAATGGCCTATGATTATAGCATTAACGAAGATCTCAATTTGTAAACTTCGTCAAATTAAATTTTGCAGCTGTATCACCAGGTTTCAGAACCCCTCCATCAATCACTCGAAGAAAAGGAAGCCAGAAGATGAAACGTGTTAATAAATTGGGTCAGTGGACCCATATCCGCTCACTAACAGATAATGTGTATCAGTTAGTCTGGATAATTATAGTTATTTAGAAGATATTTATCTCATAAGCGTTTGAGATAAATATAATATTTATCTCATAGGTGTTTGACAAAAATACATATTTATCTCCTAAGTGTTTGAGGTAAAGTCTGTCTCTAAATATTATCTCTATATAAAGGCTAGAGATATCCCAAGAAATCATAAGTCACAAGATAATCCCTCTCTCTAGAGCAATCAACAAGCTCTAAGATTTGGTTTGTGGACTAAAAACTCGACTCTAGTAGCCGTTTTCGTACTTGCGAAAAAGATCAAGCGTGTTGGAGGCTCGTAACAACAAGGATCTATTGTTAGAATTTTTCGGAGACTCCATACGGTATGTTTCCGAACCCACTATATCTTACGTGGTAGTGCATTAATTGTATCAGAGCATGATTACTTGTTGATTCGCCTTTAACATGCTAGAATAAATTATGTGCATGTTGCAATTTTTTCCGAATACATGTATGAGACCTATTATAAAAATTCAAAATTTTTTAGCATTATTCTGAAAAATAATTATATGGTTTTGTTCTTCTATGATTAAGGATGAATTTCATAAAATTACGTGATTATTGGATGCTTGGTTTGTAAAAAATCACGATTTTATTTTTCAAGAAAACTGTGATTTTTTTGAGTTTTGGGACTCAAATTTAGAGTATGATATTTAGTTTTTATCATGATCGGTAGATCATTAATTTATGTCACATAAGCTTTCCAACTATATATCCAACGCATTATTTGGCTTAAAAACAAGAGAGATATGACATTTGGAAGTTAACATCGCGGCATAGTGGTGGCTGAAAAATTAGGATTTTTTCATTAAGAAGAGGAGCATGCGCTCCACGTGACGAGACGCGCGCCACGTGCGAAGGCAGCAGCGCATGTGACACACGCGCGCCAAGCCGTGCTCTCACGTGCCAGCCGTGGCTGCCACCACGCGCCTGCACGTGCCACAAGCGTTCCTCGCGTTGCAGCTTCCACACGCCCCACGCGTGCCCGTGTACACAAGCGCCAGTTCATAGAAAACCCCAGACGCCGCCCCACGCGCACGGAGCATGTGGAGGTACGTGAGCGCTATTTTTGGGCCGTTTATCTTTACCACCAACGAGTGAAGCTCCACCTTTGCCCAATGATTTTTTATGGTGTTAAATTTACGTTTATACCCTCTGTGTGTGTTCTGTTTAATTTTTAAACTATTTTTTCTATAGAAATTAGCTTTAAAATTTTGTTTTATACACACAATTTTTTCTTTCATTCCAGAGGGTATATTAGGGTTAAATTCACTGTTTGTCAATTTTTAAGAATTTATCTCTCATTTTTTTGACTATTTGAGAGTATTTTTGTGGTCCCAAAAAATACGAATAATGTGTAAATATTAATTTCTTACACTTTGTGGGCAAAAATAAATATTTTTGAAGAGTTATATGATAGATAAATTATGTTTTATTTATTTGCCTTGATCAAGAGTTATGGTTTAGATATTTTTGTTAAAGTATATTTGTTGGGCTTTGGTAAGCCCACTCTTTTTTTTTAAACCTAATTTCAAGCCCTTCATGCCCGTTTTCCTTGGAAGGAGAATGTGGCCTATTCATCCATTTTATTACCCTTTAACTTGTTATTTAAGCATGCTAGTTTTAGGTTAAATGGATGGATATTAGATTGACATTCTAAAGAAATTTATGTTTAATGTGTTTATTCTTGTTTTAAGAAATTTTTTTTGAGAATAATGTATTGTGCGGCATCTCAATTTATTTTATTGGAGTAGTTTGTAGTAGGATTCTCAAAGATATCATATTCTACTATTTCCCTGTGTATTTTCAGAAAGCCTTGTACGGGGATGTAATTTCACATGCACATTATTCAAGCTAGAATTTTTTTAGCATAAGTTATTAGAATGCCAATAGGGTTCAGTAGAGTCCTTACACACTTTATTGTATGGTGTAATTATATTGTTCTAAATTATCATGTGGATGATTTATTACATTGTGGCTTATATGATGATGAGATTTATTGCAAAAAATTACTTGAAAAATATTTTCCCAACTCACATACATGGGAGATGATTACGAGCTTAGCAAATTTTCGATTTCATGAAGTAAGGAAGGATTATATTTTTCATTTGAATTTTTTGAAATAAATAAAATGATGTATAATTAATGTCTTGTCCTTGCGCAAACTAATGTAGTGAATAGAATGGCCACCAAGAATGTCATCACTGATCTCGTTAAGGGTGAGAAACTTAATGGAGATAGTTATGACGTTTGGCACAAAAAGATGAAATTCATGCTAAACGAACAAGAGCTCGAGGAGTACTTGACCAAAGAGATGATCACGCCCACTGAGGGGTAACCCTTAAGAGATCACACTACCTACCAGAATTGAAATCAGAAAGATTGTAGTGCGCGCTAAACCTTGTTGAGCAGTTTGCAAAATGATCTAATCGGGCAGTATGATGAACTTCCAACTTGCAAAGTTTTATGGGATCATCTCAAGTTCTCTTTTGGTAGAACCTCAACTAGCGGCTTCGTACCCTTGTGATCAAGTTTGAGGAGTTCACAAAAGACCCTAAGCAACCATGAGTGAACATCTAAGGGTGATGTCCAATATGATTGGTAAGCTGAGGGATGTTGGCCATGCGCTCATAGATGAGCAGCAAGTCAGAGCTGTCATAAGGTCCCTTCCTGCCTCATGGGCCAATATGAAACAGATATTGACCCATAGTGAAAACATCAAAAACTTTTTTGATGTTTCACAGCATGTCATCCTTGAGGCTGAGACTCGAGAAGCTGACAAGACCCTAACTTATGTCACCCAAAAAGGATGGGGCAATGCAAATGGCAAGCATGGAAGACAAACTAAGAAAGGCAAGAAAGGCGAGGCTAGCACTTCTACACCGAAGGAAGGGAAAATGAAGAAACGCAAGAGAGAAAAACGCGATGAGAAAAATGATTTGTCTAAAGTCAAATGTTTCAACTGTCAACAGAAAGGACACTTCGCTCGTGATTGCATTGAGCCGAAGAAGGTACTTTCAGAATCTCTCTATCAGGTATATGTTTCCTCACATGTGATGGTTGCTCATGCCCAATCTGTGCGGTTTGTGGATAAAGGGACAACAAAACATGTAGCACTTGATAGAGAGGGGTTCGTAGATTATCACCGGATTCCAGCGGGAAGCAAACATATCTTCATGGAAAACAATAACTCCGAAGAGATGCTAGGGGTTGGTTCTTACCAGCTTAAGTTGCGCATTGGCCGTACATTGATTCTTGAGGATGTGCAATATGCACCCACAGTTCGGCTTAATCTACTTTCAGTTACTGCTTTATTAGACAATGATTTTTCCTTTATTTTTAAGGGTAATAAGTTGGACATCTTTTTTAGATGATGTTTTGTTCGGACATGATTTTCTCATGAATAGTCTTTTTCAATTGGATTTAATTGATTCTCAGTCCTCTTATTATTGTGTGGTGAATGATAATATTGTGAACCATTCTACCACCTAGGCATGCAAGACTGGGCCACATAAGCCAAGATAGAATTACTCGTTTGGCTAGAGAAGGCCTTTTGGGCCCACTTGCAAGAGTCAATCTACAAACATGTGAGGCTTGTTTGGCCGGTAAAGCATGCAGGAAGCCTTTTGGAAAGGCTGTGAGAGCAACTCAGCCACTTGAGTTAGTTCACTCTGACATATGTGGACCTATGAGTGTAAACGCACGCCATGGCGCCTCTTATTTCCTTACATTGATAGACGATTATACACGATATGGTTACTTGTATCTGATATTTCACCGCTATGAAGCTTTAGATTGTTTCAAATGTCTTGCAACAGAGGTTGAGAATCAAAAAGAAAAGAGTTTAAAAACTCTTTGAACTGACCGGAGATGCGAATATTTGTCTGATCACTTCAAAAAGTTTTGTGAGGAAAAAGGGATACACAGGCAACTTACTTTTCCTAATACTCCACAATATAATTGTGTTGCGGAAAGAAGGAATAGAACATTGTTAGATATGCTTAGGTCTATGATGGCGCAAGCAAACCTCCCAATATCTTTTTGGGGGATTCCCTTTTGACTGCAGCCTTTATACTTAATCGTGTGCCTTCACAATCAGTCAAATCCACCCCATATGAGCTTTGGAATGGCCAAAAGCCAAATTTGGATAACTTGCGCCCATGGGGCTCAGCAGGTTATGTTCACAGTACTTCTCATAAGTATGAGAAACTAGGGCCTAAAGCTAAAAAGAGCATCTTCTTGAGGTATTCTAAAAACTCTAAAGGCTATGTGATATATGGTGAACATCCAAATGGTGGAAAGACTGAAATAGAGTCTCGTGATGTCGATATCATAGAGAGTGATTTTCCTAGCTTTGGAGATGCAAGTAAGAATCTTGACCTCTATGAGTTAGAGGAAATTAAAGCAACTTTATCATCTCCAAACGAAGGTGGGGAATTAGTTCCTCATCCGATTGTCGCTCAAAATAGTATAAGTGACCTTCAACCTAGTGGGAGCATCCCAGACAGTGGGAGCACACCATCAGGACCATCAGGTCAACAAGATTCTCAACTGCGTAGAGGTGCACAAGGAAGAGTTCCACGTCGTCATTTTGAGATTGACGGTGAAATTCTTATGTGTACTCCAACTAATGAAGATGAGCCCACTTATGTGGAAGAAGCCTTATCTTTACCTGCTAGTAATGAGTGGATGGCTGCAATGAAAGATGAGTTGAGCTCAATGGAGAAGAATCAAGTCTAAGAGATAGTTGACCTTCCGCCAGGGCGCAAGACTGTTGGAAACAAGTGGGTTTTAAAAGTCAAGCGTAAGGCAGATGGGTCAATTAACAAGTATAAGGTACGTCTTATGGCGAAAGGCTATACCCAACAATGGGGTGTAGACTATGAAGACACATTCTCCCTAGTGGTAAGATTTGCTTCAATTCACCTGATCCTAGCTATTGTCACCCATCAGGACTTAGAACTTTTTCACATGGATGTTAAGACTGCGTTTCTCAATAGAGGACTAGACGTCACATGGATGTTAAGTAGACCTGTTAAACGGGTAAACCCGCCGGGTACAGGTAAAATCTGGCCGGATCCGAGTAAAAACGAGCCGGGAAAATTTACCCGATTTTTCCCGAGTAGAACTTTTTAGTACCCGTACCCTACCAAGGTGGGTCAGATATTACCCGCGGGTAAATTGTTATTATTTTTAATTATTAATTATTTATATTTTTTATTACCAGATATTCATTGAACAAATTCTTTTGGAGTATTTTTCCTTCTTTTTTATGACTACACATTTTCTAATTTAATTTCTACAATTCATTTGAGAAGTGATCATCTCAGATCTCAAATCTAACACAAATCATCTCAATCCGAACACAATTAGCACATAGTAGAAAAATACTTAATACAAACAAAAAATAAACACAGATAGATCTGAATTTTTTTTAACAAAATTATCGGCTAAACTTAGAAAGGGTAACAAAGTCGATCGGAGACCACTTCAGTCTTTGCTGTAAGTTCTGTACTATCCCTTTCACGATTGGAGACTTGGCACCGAAGATGTTGCAGAGACGTGGCACCAGAGATGTTGCAGAGACGTGGTGCTGGAGGCGGATCTACGACAGATCTGGCGTAGCTTGGTCGTCAATAAAGAGACCGATGTCGCGAGAGAATTTGGCATCAATTGGTCGTCGATGGAGAAAGTCAAGTCATGAGAGAGCAACTCTGTCATGAGAGAAGAAGAGCAGTGCCAGGGCGAGAGCAGTGCCATCGTGAGATAAGGAGATCAGCTCCGTGGGAGAGGGAGATAGTTCGGAGGAAGGGAATAATTAGGGAAGAGCGGCACAAGAGAAGAATGAGTGATCTGTGAATGAAAACCCTAACACCAAGTACTAGTTATATAGTACAAAATACGAGTAGACCGAGTAAACCGTACCCGCCTGGACCGACCTGAAAAATACAGTCCAGTTCGGGTACGGGTCTTCAAAATAGGTACCCGTACCCAGGTTTTTTGGCCGGGTACGGATCGACCCGCGGGTCTGGGCCTTTTTTTGCCAGGTCTAATGTTAAGACTGCGTTTCTCAATGGAGAACTAGACGAAGAGATTTATATGGCTCAATCTGAGGGTTTTGAAGTCAAGGGACATGAGCTCAAAGTTTGTCAGCTCAAACGTTCTATATATGGTCTCAAACAATCATCTAGGCAGTGGTATTTTAGGTTTCATAATGTCATTACCTCTATAGGTTTTGAAATGATTGAACAAGACCATTGCGTTTACATAAAACGATCCAAGAAAAAATATTCTGATCCTTTCTTTGTATGTGGATGACATTTTTTTAGCTGGGAATGACATGAGTTCCATTGTCACTACTAAGCAGTGGATGTCCTCAACTTTTGAGATGAAGGACATGGGAGAAGCTAATTATGTGCTCGAGGTTAAAATCATACGTGATCGTCCAAAGAGACTTCTCGGTTTGTCTCAAGGGACATTTATTAAGAAGGTCATTGAACGATTCTGTATGCATAACTCAAAACTCATAGACACTCCAATGGACAAGGCATGTACTTTAAGCACAGACCAATGCCCAGAGAATGACGAGGAAAAGAATCGGATGTCCAAAGTGCCTTAGGCGGCTGTAGTAGGGAGTGTGATGTACACGATGTTTTGTACTCATCCAGACATCTGCTATGTCGTTGGAATGATGAGTCGTTATCAGAGTAATCCTGGACTCGCTCATTGGAATGCGGTGAAGAGGATTCTTTGATACCTACGTGGAACCGCTGATCTCGTCATGTGTTATCATGTGGAGACTTGAGACTGAGAGGATACATCGATACTGGTTGGGGTGGTGATAGAGATGAGCGCAGATCCACTTCAAGTTATGCATTCATACTAGGAGGTGGAGCTATCTCTTGGTGCAGCAAGAAATAGACTTGCATCGCCCTATCCACGATGGAGTCGGAGTATGTTGCTTGTTCAGCAGCAGTCCAGGAAGCCGTTTGGTTGAGGTCATTCTTACAGGCTCTAGGAGTTACAACTCATGCAGACGAAGCTGTCACTGTTCACTGTGACAATACAGCTGTCCTAGATTTTGTAAAGGACTCCAAATATCATGAGAAGGGCAAACACATAGGCCTTCGTTATCACTTCATTAGAGCTTTAGTTGCACAAGGAAAGGTGACCATGAAGCATATAACTACTGGCAGAATGGTGGCTGATCCTTTGACCAAGCCTATTACTAGAGATGTTTTCCTTTCTCACATTAGGAGTATGAGACTACGTAGGGTTTGCTATGTTTCTTATGGCATCTTATGTACTTGACATTATTTATTATAATTTTCATTCCTTGATTTGAGTTTATTTTGGAATGAATGTGATTACATATACATCCTTATTGAGAGTGTCATCAGGCTTGAATTAACCCATTCACACGGGTAATTCACCTTGGCTCTAAGATAGCGAGCAAGATGAGACATAATTATCTTAGGCGTCAAGAGAACAAACAAGATTATACAGCTTGTAAAGCAAACATGTTGTCTTAGTTGGAACTAAGATGAGACCTATAAAGGTAGGTCGATCATAAAGTATCTCCACAACTCTATGTAGCCTGTTTACAGTCGAATATGAGATTTGAGGCAGGCACTATGAGAGTGACTGGGCTAAAAAACTCAGGTTAGGCGCTTGTACAGCGACTAGACTCATATTCGTATAGCATATTTTTATTATACATTTATGTGACACACCCTTGCGGGTTACGCCATAACTTGCAAATCATACTGCATGTGCTAAATGCAGACCGACAGTGGGAGTGACGAATGAATCCCTACTTCGTCACTGTGTGAGCCACTTGATCGAAATATTTCTGATCCTACATAGTACTCTTTTCACCTTAGACTATGTCATGAAGATGATACTCAATGTCGCTACTTTAGCATGTACCCTTGGATCATGGATGATGCGGTCTAGCGGGGCATATCTAGGAAAGCGTAGAGGTGTCAAATGGGCAGGGCTTGGGCCAGCCCAGCCCAAGCCCAATGGGCCTCTAACAAAACGGGCCGGGGCTGGGCCAGATTGGGGGGAAATCTGGGCCCAGTCCAAGCCCTGGCCATAGGCCCAATATCTAGGGGCGGGCCTGGGCCCAATTTTTTTTTTTGCATTTTCTTGTTATTCAAAGTAAAGGCTTTAATTATGATAATTTTTGTTATTATTTCAGCAAATTGTAATGTAGTACTATGACTAAGATTCTTGTTATTATGTAAGCAAATTGCTCTCTCTTTCTCTCATTTATATCTCTCAATTTAAAATTTTTTCTTTCATATACTCTAGGCATGTTCAATATTCACAATTTAACGAACCTAATCTTTATCCTTTTATTTCATTATAAGTCATATACATTGAAGATAAATGTGTTCATAGGCCCTCCTCCTTTTATCCGGGCTTGGGACCGGCTGCTTGTAAACAAACAGGCGAAGTTACCTATTTTTTTATATATACGAAAAAATATATATCTTGCTTGTAAAAACTTATATATATATATATATATATATATATAAATAAATATGAAAAAACTATATTTTATGAAAAAATTTATTCTTAAAACTTAAGAGAAGGAAAATAAAAAGAAATTACCTAATCATCCAGAAGTACTTCAACATCCGAGTCACTGCTCTTCCTATCATCAATCGGTTTATCTTGCTCGCGGTATTTCGCATCAAGATAATCCTTCCAACATACACATAGCTCGAGCGACTCGGGGTTAAGACGACTCCTCCTGTCATCCAAAACCCTCCCGCTCGCTGAAAATGCCGACTCTGAAGCAACCGTGGAGGCTTGCACTGGCAGTACATCCCGTGCAATTTGGGATAAAGTTTTATACATGTTTCCAAAAATTTAACAAATTAAAATTAACCTGTTCTTGCATTGATAAATCAGAATAATGATCAGTATTTGAATATACACCAATCTCATTAAAAGAGGAAAAAGTAGACGAACCTGCCGAATTAGAAGTACCTTCACCTGGTAGTTGTCTTGCTACTAGATGTTCAAAGCCCTTAAGGTATGGCGCATAATACCTCTCAGCAGTCGATGATGAAGCTCGTCCGCGCACGTCAGCAGAATTACGATAGAGGTTGAACAGTTCCTCAAATGTCTTGCTCACTTTCGCTGTGAGTGCGGTTGTGTCCTCTAGTGTGTAGCACATTAATCTTGATATCTCTTGTATCGAGACGTTCACGCCATGCAACTTTAACCTAGGATCTAAACAAGTAGCCACAGCAAAAATAACAGGCAGTTCACTCCAATATTTATTAAACTTTTTATCCATCACTTTTACTATTTCCTTAAAGGGTCCTATATATCTCCATTTTGTTAACATTGTAGCCATCTTGAGAATTTCTATTACAGCGAGAGGAGAGGTGGGATAGTACGTACCAGACAATAAATTGGTAGACGTGTAAAATACCTCCAAAAATTCAGCTAGGTATGTGGCCATCTGCCATTCCTCTTGAGTTGGCAAGCCGGCTGGGAACAAGGTTAGTAGAAAATGCGTATAGACTTCTCTGTATGCCAGAATGTGTAAAAGCATATGGTATGTAGAGTTCCACCTGTGGACCACATCTGTAACTGCTCTCCTGCGAGGCATATTATATTCAACACACAACGTTTTAAATTGTTGTGTTCTCGGACTCGAACTATTAACATACGCTGTCATACCCCTCATTTTGACAAGAATATCTCCTGCAGCAGCTAAACCATCTTGAACAATTAAATTAATTATATGACAAACACAACGAACATGAAATAATTTACCAGAAAGTACAGGTTTGAGGCTCTCCTTCTAAAGCATCAACAGCAGCTGTATTGTTAGAAGCATTATCAAAACTAATACTCATAATCTTATCCTTTAATTTAAACGTGGTACATGCTTTTAATATAATACTAGCAATGTTCATTCCATCATGCGGAAAAGGAAAGAGCTCGAAAGCGATGATTCTCTTGTGCATAATCCAATCTGCATCAATCCAATGGGCCGTCACACAAGTATAACTAACAAAAGTAAACGGAGATTGCCAAATATCAGAAGTAAGACTAACTTTACCGTCAAATTTATCGAAATAATCGATCAGGCGTGCTTTAGCAGCATTATACTGTCGGAGTGCATCGGATCTAGTTGTGTTTCTATGAACCTTTTTGTACAAAGGTTGAACGTATGTGTTCATATATCTAGAGTGCTTAGCATTATCGGCAAAAGAAAAGGCTTGTTCATCATGAATAACAAATTCAGCGAGACCGTCTCTTTGCTCTCGCTGATTATAAACAAATAACTTACCGTCAAAAGATAACTGCGTTTGGGTAGGTTCGACGTGGCCTTGTCGAGGTGCACACTGAGGGTAATGCCTGTTAAGATGTCCATTACCACTACCAGACGAAAATAATTTAGCACAGTACTTACATCGAGCTTTTCGGATGCCGTCCACCATAACTTCATCAAAATGATTCCAACACTCGGCTTTCTTTTTTTTCCCTTTTGGACTTCTGGCTCATTACCGGAGGCATTGCTCGGCCCTTCTTCATCATGACCAGGCATAGGGTTAAGATTATGCCACGGAGTAGTAGCTTCGCCAACCGAGCTGCGTCCTTGACTATAATGCGGGGGTCTTGATCAGGCGTGTATTCAAGATCTGGAATGTTTTGATTGAACTCCCAATTGGCTTGGGTATCTATCATACAGCCTGTACTCATTCGTCCAGGAACGAATGGTTGTGGTGGTGCTTGGATTGGTGTTTGTGATGGCCGTGGTGCTGGCGCTTGTGCTGGTGGTGGTGTCTGTGATGATGATGATTTCGTGATGATGATCCACGCTTCAGTTTCTTCAGTAATCCAGCCATATTTGACGCTAAACTTTTTTACTAGATTGGAAAATAAAATTAGTAAGAGTAACTAAATACACAAGTATAAGAGCAGTAATTAGTAATTAGAAATAACAATTAAAAGAATTAAAGAGTAACAAATGAATCACTGAGGGTAATTCGAAATTGGAGAGAGTTAGTAATTAAAAAGAATTTAGTAATAGTAATTGATAAATATAAATTCACTAATTACTAATTACTAGACAAAAGAATTAGAGAGTAACAAATTAATAAGATGAGTGATTAGTAATTAGAATTTAGTAAAAGTAGTAATTAGTAAACAAGAGTAATAATTAGCAAGAGTACTAATTAGTAAATAAGAGTAGTAATTAGCAAGAGTAGTAATTAGAGAGGAAAATAGTAGCAAAGCTTGTAGAAATGTAGAATGTTTATATAAGAGAGAGTAAGAAGATTGGTGTGAAAAATTAGAGAGAAATGATGTGAATTTATAGATTTTTGAAACTTCACAAAAGACCAAAATACCCCTAAAAACTATCCGTTTATAGTTGTTGGGGAGGGTAAGAGTGTAAAAATCCTTAAAAGAGTTGAAAAAATTAAGTTGGACCAAAATACCCCCCAAACTAGCCGTTATTTTGCTGTTGGGGGGTAAAAGTGGAATTTAGGGGAAAAAGGAGAATAAAATCATGGGGGGAAAGGGGGGGAAATCTGAATTTGAAAATGGTGGAACCGGGCCAAATTCGGGCCAACCCGGGCCAATTCTAGGCTTCGGTTCAGGCCGGGCCAAACCGGGGCTTTTACGAGCCGGGCCGGGCCTGGTCCGAGCTTTTTTCTTGGATTTTCTGGCCTGCTCCAAGCCCAGGCCCAAAACCCTAATATATAGGGCTGCCACTGTTCATCCACAGGGCCGGGCCAGAAACGGGCGGGGTCGGGCGTGCCCGCGGGCCGCCTGGCCCGAAAATCGATTGGGTCTAATTGTAATGACACAAGAACTTTGGGAAGAAAGTTCAATATTATACCATGTTGTGTGATTCATAGCCCGGGCGACTTTGTCGATTTTTTGTTTCGATATGAGTCATGAATACATAACATGTGAGAGGTTTAACACTGCTCATTACGAGAGATTTGAGAGTGTTTAATCTGGTATAGTTGAACTATCTAGGGTACATACGAGATTTTTTGGAGTGATGTATTGTATTAGTTTGGTGATAACTTAATACAATACTCCTCAACTGTATATCCTTTCTCGTAGGTCACACGTTCTATTTCTTGTATAAGGAGATGAGTGGACAAGAGATAAGGAAGGACTGCATGATTTATTTGTCTTGTATGTGGGCGAGTGGAAGCTGTTAATAAATTGGGTCGGTGGCCCTATTATCCGTCCACTAACAGATAATGTGTATTTGTTAGTCTGAATAATTACAGTTATTTAGAAGATATTTATCTCATAAGTATTTGAGATAAATATAATATTTATTTCATAAGTGTTTGAGATAAATACATCTTTATCTCCGAAGTGTTTGAGGTAAAATCTGTCTCTAAATATTATCTCTATATAAAGGTTAGAGATATCACAAAAAATCAAAAGTCACAGACAATAAGTCACAAGATAATCCCTCTCTCTATAGTACTCTCGGTTCGTGGACTAAGAACTCAACTCTAATAGTCGTTTTCGTACCTGCGAAAAAGATCAAGCGTGTTGGAGGCTCGTAACAACAAGGATCCATCGTCAATTTTTTTTGAAGATTTCATACAGTATGTTTTCGAATCCACTATGTTTTACTTGGTAGCGCATTAATTGTATTTCAACAAAACGGAAGAATTTCAATACTCATAGAGTCAAGAATTACGGACGGTGGTGGAATTGCATACGCGAACTTTGGATAGATATGCACACCAAGGCTGAATCAGTTCCTTCCCATATTGCATTGAATTATCACTTCTTATCAAGTCTGTGCATGACTACTTTAAATTACCACTGTGGAATACTTTTATTTGCTCTTCTTATGTGGCTAATGATAATTTATTTTATGTACAACTAATTTTATTAGCGTTTGGACACGGGTAAGACCAGTGCAAATAAAAACTTTAGTTTTGCTTCGCGAATCTAGTTTTACAATTATTATATGTACAGTAAAGTTGAACTGATAAGTTATGCCTACTTGGATATTTATTTCTCTTGCCATGTGGATCAAAAGATTAAAAAAATTATATTTCTTCTCATTTTTATTCTATAGGTCTTAAATATCATTTTTTTTAACTCTCTCGCCCTAATTATTCGCTCCTATTTTTCTAGTAAAGTATTTTTCTCAAAATTTATCGATTTTATAATTTAAAAAATAAAATGCACGTAATCATCTCCATGAAATAATTTTTTCATCTATTACCATGCATTATCTAAACATCTTACATAATACATAATTCTCTTAAGCCTAAATGGACAATCATGCATGCATTTAATTACTTTCTTCTAAAAGTTGTTTAAGCACAACTCTGATTATATTGTTTGCTTTTAATTCTAATCGTTATTGGTGAAGATTTAATTTTTACTTTTACTTTGTTTGTATTATTATTTTCATATTATTAATATATAACTTTTACTAATAGTGTGAGCAGCTATTATCTGAAAATTTGCACTCCAAAATCATTAGCGCCCCGCCCTCGGACCAAGCTCTCGGTGTTCAAACTAAAAAAAGAACCCTCTTCATCAATGACTGAAAGCACCCTTTTCCTCGCCGTCTAACCGGCCGGAACCCTAATCGACCACCATGGACGACGGCGGCGGTGGCGGCGGAGGAGTAAGAGAGAAGTCGACGCCTCCACCGAAGCCCTCCAAGTTCGTGGTGTACCAGAACCCGGCCCTCTCCGCCGCCCTAACATCCAACAGCGTCCGCCCTTCCATGTCGACCTTCCTCTGTATTCTCTCTCTCCTCGCCGCCTCGGCCTCCGCTCTGGTTAGCATCACTGCCGGGTATAATTAACACACTTCTCATTTTGCGTCTTTGTTGGCCTCTGTGTGTTTTTTGCTCTGCTTAAATGGACTTGCTAGGGTTTATACTGAGTTTTAAGGAGTTCGTTTTTCTCTGTGTGCTTGCGGTGAAAATAAAAATCTCCTCCGGGGTGTGTGTGTGTGTGTTTTATTGTGCTTAGTTGGACTAGCTAGGGTTTATGCTGATTTTAGCAAGCTCTCCCACTCTTTATCTCTGGTGTGCGTAATTGATCTAGCTAGGATGTGTACAATGAAATCTTAAGTTCAATTGAGGCTTATTCATGGATTCATGACAGGTTTATAAGGTTGGAGTGCTTCAGAGGAAAAAAAGTGTAAAGGTTGAATTAGTGCATTTTACAGTTTATATTGCCTAGTCCATAGAAAAAATAGGAAACGCTATTTAATCCAACTCAAACATGTGTCATTATGATCAAGTCATTTCCTGTCTGATTTACAAGCTTCATTATGTTGGTGTTTTCTTTTTGCTTGCCTAATCAAACCATTTTTATTTATTTTTAAGGGAGAACGGGATTATTGACCGATTGAAGGTCGGCTTTGTTTCCCAAGAGGTTGCTTGTGAGTATCTATAGTTAATGGCTTCCTTATGTTCTACTTGTATTCACCCTGATCGCTAATGCTTGATTTAATGTGATTGTTCTTCAGATTTCTTTGCCAAAGCAATTCAGACGACCATAGGTTTGGTATTGATTGGAACCGTACTCGCCCTTTTTAAAGCCATTTCCATATGGAGCTCAAGAAATACTGAAGGTGCAGGAACGAAAGGAACTAAAGAGCAATCAAGCCTTACAAAAAAGCAACTAGGGCTTTTAGGGATTAGGCCAAATGTTGAACAGGTTGCATCAGACTCTTCAAAGAAGCCTCCAAAGTCTAAAGTTAACTCTGCATCTCCTTCCAACATCCTTGTACCACTCCATCAGTCGGTTGCTCGTTCAAACCATTTATCTCGAAGCGGTGGTGAAAAATCAAACATCAGCGGTGGGAGTAAGATGCATTTTTTCAGCTCTCCATCTAGATCACCGGCATCTTCATCTTTATATCTTGTCCCTGCAGCCGCTTCAGAGTCATCCTCAGTTCAGGCTTCGCCAGGTCTGGATCACTTGGTTGCCAGTCCTTGGTCAAATAAGCGAGCTTCTTCTTCAAAAGAGATCACAACAGAAGAAAAGCTCGAGCAGTTTTTGGCTGAAGTCGATGAGAAAATAACTGAATCAGCTGGCAAAATGTCAACCCCACCTCCTACCATAACTGGGTTTGGCATAGCTAGCCCCAATACAGTTTCCAGTTCCACTACTACTTCTGGGACTACGAGAAGTACACCTTTGAGGCCTGTCAGAATGTCCCCTGGTTCGCAGAAGTTCAGTACTTCCCCCAAGAAGGGGGAGGGTGATCTCCCGCCACCCATGTCCATGGAAGAGTCAATTGAGGCTTTTAAGCATATTTGCATCTATCCTCAGATTGAGCAATGGCGAGACCACCTCAGGCAGTGGTTTTCTTCGGTTTTGCTAAATCCTTTAGTGAATAAAATTGAAACCAGCCACCTGAAGGTATGATTTGGTCTTAGCATACCCTTGTCCTCGATTCTCATCATCATCTAGTAGGATTGGCCTGTAGATTTCTTAATACAGTAGTATTTGGGGCACATGCGATGCATGTGCAAGATAAGATACTTGGTCAAAATACTCACCTAAAAATTTTGCACACTTTTGAGGATTGTGGAAGATTCAAGATTGGCTGGTTTATGGGGGTTGTGTGGGTGAGAGAGATGAGGGGTATGGGTTGCGGGGGTTATTTTACGGGTTTCATTTGTTTGCTAGTATTTGACTTTCATACCCTTTAATGAGACAGTTAAAACCTATGAAGCACCGGTGCGGCACTTAGGGTGAAGCACCAGCACCGGATACGCGTCGGGTGCGGGCGCGCCTCAGGTGCGGCACCGGTGCGTGTCCAACTTTTTTTTTTATTTTTTTTAATTTCTTAAATCCCGGGTGCGGCTGGGGTGCGTATCGGCTCAAATCTGTCACCACCGGCGACCATCAGAAGCTTCGGCGTCCACCGGGGATCTAAGAGGAGACACCTGAGAGAAGAGGTAGAAGTAGCAGAAGAAGAAGAAGAAGAAGAAGAAGGAGAGGGAGAAGGGGACTTACCAACGATCCACTGCGGCGTGCGCTGTTCGCCGTTCGCCGTGCGCCGTGCGCTTGCTGCCAGAGAAGGAGGAGGAGGAGGAGTCGATCTTTGTCGATGGCGTGTGTCGATGTTACCAATATTTTGGTTTTCTGAATTTTGACTTTTTGCCACATAGTTTTGTTATATTATTAAAGAAACCCAATTGTTAAGTTATTACTTAAACCAACCCAATATTTCAAAGAAATAACAGTGATACCACATAAAAACTTTATAATGTTCAATTCTTCAATTTTAATATTATAAAACAACCCATTTAACTTAACAAATTCTTACAAATTTGGTTGAAAACTTTAAAAGTTACAAAAGAACTCATTAAACTTAAAAACTCACTACTTTGGTTGGAATATTAATATCTTTTCACAAATATCAAACACATATTATGAGTACTAAGATTTAAATTGTTTAAAAATTAAATGATAAGTATATATAATTAAAAAATATATTTATAAAATATGCCGTATCCCCGACGCACCCGTATCCTAAAATTTTTAAAAATGCCGTATCCTCGTATCCGCACCCGTGTCCGTGTCGGTGCTTCTTAGGTTAAAACAACAAAACATCAGTAAAGTTGGAAATATACAAAAAGCTTCACCATAATGATGATTTCCCTTAAATAATAGTTTAGATGTTACTGTATAAGGCATTCCCGCTATCAGATGGAGGGAGAGGCTTGATATTGATCTAATCTATCAAGTCAGACTTGCTTTCCATTCTTGGCACCCGAGTGTTCTAAGCAATTGTCCTGAAATTCCAATTAAAGAGTCTAAACTATGTTTGGTAATTGAATTGATTAGTGATGGTGTGTTCATCAAATATGTCAAGTCACTGTTTTGAGATTTAGTGAACTGGTTCAGAATAAATCTGTGGCAAATCATGCTGAACATGCATCCGCCTCAGTACCTAGTACATTTGATGAAAATGGTATCGACTTCTTTGAAACAGAAATGAAGCCATTGTTGATTGGAATCCATCTGAAACTTATATTAGTTTACTCACTGAATTCATATATTTAGCATATCCTATTATTGCGATCACATTCCTACATGGCGTGTCCATTTATCTTAGAGATTCCTGCAGTTTTGTCCCACATGCTCAGTGTTTCATTCCATGGTATGGTCATAGACTTTCAATGAGATAAAGTCTCTTAATAATCCAAGAAACCACTAGCTTATGGGGTAGTCAGTTTCCAGGCAATCAACATTCCTTCTTCTAATACGAACCAGTCCATTTATCCTCTCTTGCATGAATGGTGACAGTTTGATGGATTGGTCCAGTTAGGAGTGGATTTATAATTTCACATTTTCCAGAGGCATAACTTAGTCAACCATGAGTTTTGTTATATACAACAACATACGTTACTCTGAGCCTTTTCATATGTATTAGAGACAAGCGATTGGTGGCCAAACAGATGTGTAACAAACTTGACTCAGAAGAATATTTTGTTTAAACTACTTTGGGGTCATCACTATGAATTATGATTGGTCAATTGGCATTTTTTCAGGGGAACACTTTTGGTTATACTTGACAGTATCATGTCTTTTTAATATTCCAGTCCAGTTTGTTTTGGTCTCTCCATTCCTCTATAGCATTGCTTGCCAATATTGGTTTTTTTGTTGTTTTTTATTGCTCCGGATCATGTAAAACGATTTCCTCTCGACGTTCTTTCTTATTATCACATCTTCTTGGCATCTACATTTCAGCCACACTTATGCTTAAAGGTTAAATCATTTTGTAACTTCTTCTTATAAAACTTTTGGTGTACACGTCAATCACTCAATACACGGGAAATTCTTCTTTGCTTGATTCAATCTTTTTCATTACTTTGAGCAACATCATTGTGAATCTCCTTCAGTCCCTAATTAATTCTGAAAAGAAATAAGAATGTTATATGTCCTTTCTAGACTTCCGACCATCGCTGGCTATGCTCGGTATTCCTACTTCTACTTAAGTTACGTTCCCACACACTTTCTTGGTCCTACTTTCTTTTTAGAACCTTAGTAAATCCTTGTCTAGTTTCGTCAAGAACAATTTCACCAGCTAAGAACCTACAGTATGACCCCATCTTGAACACGTGTAGTGACTTCATTCATATATGAGGTAAAATGATAGGTGCAAAGGGATAGCGAAGGTTTCCTTTATTTTCTTGCTGATTTCATTTTTGGTCTTGGTTAATCACTTCGGATTTTTTTATTTTTTTTTATATTTTTCGCAATGAAGGCTCGTGCAGTTGTTTTGTCTGTAATTATGTTGCTATTATTGTGTATTTCATACTTTTTAGGTTATGCAAGCTGCTGCTAAACTCAGCATCTCGATTACAATAAATCAAGTGGGAAGTGATTCATCAAGTACAGGAACCACTGCTGCTGTCTCTGCAATTGAGAGGACTAATGAATGGCAGTCAACATCTACTATTGATGAAGAAGGACTTCTTCATCAGCTACGTACTACTCTTGTCCAATCTCTTGAGGCTTCCATGCGTAAGCTGACCACCGTTATTATGTTTCATCTGTTCAGCTTTATAAATCATTGTTGGTTCTATTTTTTTAGAGGTTCCCATTTGTGTTCTCCTCATTTGCAGCAAAGGTGCCCTTAGGCAGCCTCCAACAATCCCCACATCCGAACCCATTGATCCCTTTATTTCAAGAGTGTATTGACGCCATCACTGAGCACCAGAGGCTCCATGCCTTGATGAAAGGAGAGTGGGTCAGGGGTTTGCTACCCCAAAGCAGTGTCCGGGAAGATTATATGGTACAAAGGATACGAGGTAATCTTATCCTGAATCTGAATCTCACATTCTAATTTTATGTTGTCTTAATTTACCATAGAAATGTGATGTAGATCCAACTTAATAGTTGGTGTCAATTCAACTAGCTGGTAAAGTTTCTTGCGTCGTACCAAGAGACCTGGAACAGAATCCTGCCTACACCAGGACTTTGGTGTGTGTGTGTGGGGCGGGGGGGGGGGGGGGGGCGCTCAAGGGAGGCGGAGGGCTACCCTTCATTATTTAGCCCAGGCCCAAGTGTCCTCCAATTGGAACAAAAGAAAGGGGGGAGATTAAATAGATCAAGAAACAGTTGCTAACTTGTCCCATCGTCAATTTTCAGAGCTTTCCGAAGGAACCTGTGTGAAGAACTTCGAGTATCTAGGGGGTGGAGAGGTTTATGACAAAGCAAATAAGAAGTGGACTCTTGAGCTGCCTACTGATTCTCATTTGCTCATATATTTGTTTTGTACTTTCCTCGAACACCCAAAGTGGACGCTTCATGTGGATCCAACATCTTATGCTGGAGCTCACTCTAGCAAGAATCCTTTATTTCTGGGAGTTCTGCCTCCAAAAGAAAGATTCCCTGAAAAATACTTGGCTATACTTTCTGGTGTTCCCTCCGTGCTTCATCCAGGAGCTTGTATTTTAGCTGTTGGGAAGCAAAGGCCGCCAGTCTTCGTCTTATACTGGGATAAGAAGGCCCAGTTTTCTCTCCAGGTAGTTATAATTCATGGTACATGGTCTCCTTATCTGATTAAATCATGTAGTCTGCATTGTGCAGTTTTTGCTGGTTTTGTCACCCCCACCACCTGTCCCTTCCTTTTTCCCGGGCAACAAAGAAAAATCGCAACTCTGGCCTGTTCAACATGACAATATGCAAACCAAATACAAGACACTTAAAGTGAAACATTCTTGTGGTCTTTTGGTGCATAACTAAATATCCCGTGTGTATTCTTTTACCTAGTAATTTCGTTCTTATACCGGAGCTTAAACAGAATAGAGGCTTTGACATAGTTGGGTTTTTGCCTTTAGGGATATAGGGAGAGGTGGGGGTAAGAAAAATGAGCATGTCTGACAACGTTATGTTTGGCAGATAGGTAGCAATGAAGGTGATTAAAGAGGGAATCTGTAATTTACAGATTAATATGAATACCAAGAATAGCTACAAAATGTTATGAGCTATGGCAACCTGATTTTGAATGGAGACATCACCAAATTATTGGGATCGTGTCTGGATCCCTTGTTGTGTAGATGCCTTATTATTAGGGCATTTCCTGCATGTTTGTTGGTGTCTGTGCATGTGCTTACAAAAGATGAAACGAATTACGTTTCTCGTAATGGTTTTTAAAGCACCTTCTTTTTTCAGGGAAGAACAGCACTGTGGGACTCTATCTTGCTATTTTGCTACAGGATTAAGACTGATTACGGAGGGATTGTTCGGGGCATGCACCTTGGTTCTTCGGCCTTGAGCATTCTTCCAGTTCTTGAGCAAGAACCTGAAGATTGAGAAACATTTTAGCTTACGTCGAGCATGCTAGAGAAGCCAGATCGCTTAGAGAGACTTCTTTAATTCGAGAAGCTAGTTCTATTTAGTTTGAGGTGAGAAATGACATTAGTGTTCCTGTGATGGTACCTGACTCTGCTGACTGACACATCTACATTGGCTAGACAACATTGGTGAGAGACTGACATTAGTTTATTTATTTTTGTTTGTGGAAAAAAAGGAACACTAATAGTGTTTAATCTTTTAACTTGAGTTAATTTCAGAAATTTTGTAAGTAATTTGAAGTTTTTTTGTTTGGTTCATTTAGAGGTCGTATTATGAAAGTAAAATTGGCTTATGCCAAGGCAATTGATACTAAGGATACTATTGCTTCCATAGCATGTACTTTGGCACATTCATTAGTGATTTGGCTATAATTATTGATTTATTCTGAAATGCACGGGATTTCTTGATTTGCCTATTTGGCAATGATTTTGTTCTTTTCAAAGTAACAGAGATATATGTAGATAAAATCAAGCAGTGACATGGTACGAAAACAAACAAAGACCAACTGGTAGGGCACCGGGGTAGCTAGCTATGTAAAGCTAGAATATGTTACAAAATAAATTGGGGATGACAATCTTATCCGTTAAGGCTCCATGTATCTTAAAAATGGTTTCTTAAGAGCCTAGGTTTGTTGACGTGGAAGGATGAAACCAGAAGAAACCACTTATGATGCACAAAGGAAATTTTTTTTAGCTGTTATCCGGGTTGAATGAATTTTCATTCTACCTCTTATATAGCGACAATCAATGATCGTTATATGTTTTTAGTGACTTTTATTTTATGACGCTAAAAAAAATGCTGCTAAGAATTGTCATTGAAAGTGTTGGCAGAAAGGCCACTAAAAATATTTAGTGATTAATGATTATGACTATATACGATATTGAAGGAAGATTCGGGCAAAAGTACCAAAGCTTGTTTATGCACAAAAGTACCGACTCGAACAGCAGTCAAAGCTTGTTTATGCACAAAAGTACCAACTCGAACAGCGCAGGAAGCCAAAGCTCAAGACTAGACTAAGAAAGCGCATAGTCCCTAGAGCAATTAATATGTACATAACGCAAAAGATAGTGGCATTTGCCTAATCCTTAGTAGATGTGACGTAAAATGGCAATGTAATTGCACATGATAGTATGTGTTTGAGTGGTTTATATTGTCTAGAAAAGTTGTACCCAAATAAATTTTCTTTCTGCAAAAAACAAATTAGGCTAAGCAATGCCATATCTTCACGAGTTGTACCACGGAATACTTTTGCTAGATATGGTAACAACTAACAAGAGAGAACTTAAAGATTCTTGGCATAGTATTAGAGACATGTGAAGGACTCAGCCTGCGTTGATGGACCATTATGAAATGACCTTAAATGAACTAAACAAATTACTAGTAATTCATTACCGACTCTTTTGACTTCTATTTCATGAACCCCTTCTTTGTTAAATTAAAAAAAAAGGTGCAGTAGATTATATTTTTTTTCCTGAACATAATATTTCTCTGTCCCATTTGTCACTAATGGTCAACAACGTCATCAAATGCATTTTTAGTGAGTGAAGGAAAATGTTGTTTTCGACACTTCCTTTGGTTTTTCACTTCTTTTCGGTTAAACTGTTGTTTAGTGACAAATGTCAATTTTTTAATAAAGAACAAGAAGTAAATTAGCGTAGTAAAACAAAGCAATCAAACAAAAGAGTTTTGATGGTAACGTTGATAAGTAGCGAGACTGAGAATAGAGATTAATAAAACTTTAGTAGCTGTACCATCTGAAATTCTTTTTTATGTCTTTTTTTTTATAATTATACAGTGACATTTAATAAAAACAGTCATTACATAGTTGGGCTTCTTGTCATGACAGCTACATGATTACAAATTTACATTATAATACGGAACATTACAAACAACAAAGTGCTTATATCATAAGTCCATACGAAAGACAGATAATACACTAAAGACTGAGATATAAAAGGTTTTCACTGATCCAGTCTTGATGTATTTATATTCTGACATGACAAGCAAACGTTGAGAACAAAATAGCTTTTTCAAGTCGGGCATATCCAATTTTATCTACAGAAAATGTGTGAAAATCTGGTAAAATACTACAAAAATCATATAGAATCGGAGCTACGGTGTCCAAAACATTTACGAAGTCAGATAACTGCGAATTCAAAAAATTAGAGCATGTAAGAAGGGTGATATGTAACACGGGTTACGTTCAATATAGCCCATTTGTAGTCATCAGCAGCCATACGCACCCCATCGTAGAGTTGTCAAACGGGCCGGGCGGCCCGCGGGCTGGCCCGACCCGGCCCGGTTCTGGCCCGGGCTGGCCCGACCCGGCCCCGTCCATGAACAGTAGCGGCCCAGCACAAGCGGGCTTGGGGCCTGGGCCTGGACCAGGCCTTCAGATTCTGCGAAAAAGCCCGGCCCGGAAACGGCCCGGGTTTGGCCCGACCCGAAGTCGGCCCGGGTCTGGCCCCACCACTTGTTTGAATTTTTTGCTTTTCCCCCCTTTCTTCCACCCCTTTTCCAAAATTCCACTTTTACCCCCCCAACAGCAATATAACGGCTAGTTTGGGGGGTATTTTAGTCTAACCTATATTTTTCAACTCCTTTACACTCTTACCCTCCCCAACAACTATAAACGGATAGTTTGTAGGGGTATTTTGGTCTTTTGTGAAGTTTCTAAAATCTATAAATTCACACCATTTCTCTCTAATTTTTCACACCAATCTTCTTACTCTCTCTTACCTAAACATTCTATATTTCTACAAGCTTTGCTACTATTTTCCTCTCCAATTACTACTCTTGCTAATTACTACTAGTATTTACTAATTAGTACTCTTGTTTATTAATTACTAGTCTTGCTAAATTCTTTTTAATTACTAACTCTCTAATATTTGTTACTCGTTCATTCTTTTAATTGTTATTTCTTATTACTACTCTTATACTTGTGTATTTAGTTACTCTTACAAAGTTTAGCGTGAAATATGGCTGGATTATTGAAGAAAATGAGGCGTGCATCGTCATCACGAAAAACATCATCATCATCGCAAGCACCACCACCAGCACAAGCGCCAGCGCCACGGCCATCACAAACACCAATCCAAGCACCAACACAACCATTCGTTCCTGGACGAATGAGTACAGGCTGTATGATAGATACCCAAGCCAATTGGGAGTTCAATCAAAACATTCCAGATTTTGAATACACGCCTGATGAAGACCCCCCGCATTATAGTCAAGGACGCAGCTCGGTTGGCGAAGCTACTACTCCGTGGCATAATCTCAACCCTATGCCTGGTCATGATGAAGAAGGGCCGAGCAATGCCTCCGGTAATGAGCCAGAAGTCCAAAAGGGGAAAAAAAGAAAGCCGAGTGTTGGAATCATTTTGATGAAGTTACGGTGGACGGCATCCGAAAAGCTCGATGTAAGTACTGTGCTAAATTATTTTCGTCTGGTAGTGGTAATGGACATCTTAACAGGCATTACCCTCAGTGTGCACCTCGACAAGGCCACGTCGAACCTACCCAAACGCAGTTATCTTTTGACGGTAAGTTATTTGTTTATAATCAGCGAGAGCAAAGAGACGGTCTCGCTGAATTTGTTATTCATGATGAACAAGCCTTTTCTTTTGCCGATAATCCTAAGCACTCTAGATATATGAACACATACGTTCAACCTTTGTACAAAAAGGTTCATAGAAACACAACTAGATCCGATGCACTCCGACAGTACAATGCTGCTAAAGCACGCCTTATCGATTATTTCGATAAATTTGACGGTAAAGTTAGTCTTACTTCTGATATTTGGCAATCTCCTTATACTTTTGTTAGTTATTCTTGTGTGACCGCTCATTGGATTGATGCAGATTGGGTTATGCACAAGAGAATCATCGCTTTCGAGCACTTCCCTTATCCGCACGATGGAATGAACATTGCTATTCTTATATTAAAAGCATGCACCACATTTAAAATTAAGGATAAGATTATGAGTGTTAGTTTTGATAATGCTTCTAATAATAAAGTTGCTGTTGCAGCTTTAAAGGAGACGCTTCAACCTGTACTTAATGGTGAATTATTTCATGTTCGCTGTGTTTGTCACATTATTAATTTAATTGTTCAAGATGGTTTAGCTGCTGCAGGAGATATTCTTCTCAAAATGAGGGGTATGACAGCGTATGTTAATAGCTCGAGTCCGAGAACACAACAATTTAAAACGTTGTGTGTTCAATATAATATGCCTCGCAGGAGAGCAGTTACAGATGTGGTCCACAGGTGGAACTCTACATACCACATGCTTTTACACATTCTGGCATACCGAGAAGTCTATACGCATTTTCTACTAACCCAGTTCCCAGCCGGCTTGCCAACTCAAGAGGAATGGCAGATGGCCACATACCTAGCTGAATTTTTGGAGGTATTCTACACGTCTACCAATTTATTGTCTGGTACGTACTATCCCACCTCTCCTCTCGCTGTAATAGAAATTCTGAAGATGGCTACAATGTTAACAAAATGGAGATATATAGGACCCTTTAAGGAAATAGTAAAAGTGATGGATCAAAAATTTAATAAATATTGGAGTAAACTGCCTGCTATTTTTACTGTGGCTACTTGTTTAGATCCTAGGTTAAAGTTGCATGGCGTGAACGCCTCGATACAAGAGATATCGAAATTAATGTGCTACACAGCAGAGGAGACAACCGCATTCACAGCAAAAGTGAGCAAGAGGTTTGAGGACTTGTTCAACGTCTATCGTAATTCTGCTGACGTGCGCGGGCGAGCTACATCATCATCCACTGTTGAGAGGTATTATGCGCCATACCTTCAGGGCTTTGAACATCTAGTAGCAAGACAACTACCAGGTGAAGGTACTTCTAATTCGGCAGGTTCGTATACTTTTTCCTCTTTTAATGAGATTGGTGTATATGCAAATACTGATCATTATTCTGATTTATCAAGGCAAGAACAGGTTAATTTTAATTTGTTAAATTTTTGGAAACAAAATCAAAACATGTATAAAACTTTATCCCAAATTGCACGGGATGTACTGCCAGTGCAAGCCTCCACGGTTGCTTCAGAGTCGGCATTTTCAGCCAGCGGGAGGGTTTTGGATGACAGGAGGAGTCGTCTTAACCCCGAGTCGCTCGAGCTATGTGTATGTTGGAAGGATTATCTTGATGCGAAATACCGCGAGCAAGATAAACCGATTGATGATAGGAAGAGCAGTGACTCGGATATTGAAGTACTTCTGGATGATTAGGTAATTTGTTTTTATTTTCCTCTTTTGATCCTTTTAATTGACGTTGCAGATTTCTTGATCTTTGATTGCTGATATTTTGGATAGACATGCATTATTATTTTGATTGTTAGAATTTTAAGAATAAATTTTTTCACAAAATATACTTTTTTTCCATATATATAAAATAAATTTTTACAAGCAAGATATATATTTTTTCGTATATATAAAAAAATAGGTAACTTCGCCTGTTTGTTTACAAGCAGCCGGTCCCAAGCCCGGATAAAAGGAGGAGGGCCTATGAATACATTTATTATTTTTCTATATAAATTGTTATGTGTTAAGATTTTATTAATAAAGCTCACCAAGAAGAGTATGAAAATGTTTAACATATAATAAAAAATATAATGGCTAACAAATAAATATGTATATACATACATACATATATATGTATATTACTTATAATGAAATAAAAGGATAAAGATTAGGTTCGTTAAATTGTGAATATTGCCTAGAGATGAAATTTAAAATTGAATAACAAGAAAAAAAAAAAAAAAAAAAGGGCCCGGGCCCGGCCTAAGCCCGGCCCTAGATATTGGGCCTAGGGCCAGGGCCTGGACTGGGCCTAGGTTTGCCTTCGGCAGCCCGGCCCGGCCCGGTTGGCAGCCCCACTGGCCTGGCCCCTGCCGGCCCCGCAGCAGGCCCGATGGGCTTGGGCTGGACCGGCCCAAGCCCGGCCCTTTGACAACTCTACCCCATCGGTTAAATTCCGGGTCCCACTCCCAGCATAGTTAGGGCGGAAAAAGACGACCATCAAAAGACCCCGCATCTTTCGGTTCCATCAGCAGAACTCGTGAACAGTGAAGCAGGAAAGCCGACTCCTGAGCAGCACCCCTCTGCCTCTCTCGTCATCGTTCTTTGAGATCTCTCTCTCTCTCACGCGCACGCACGCACGCACACATAAACCCTCATAAAATCACCGAAAAACAGAAAACAGCATCTCCACCGAACAATCCCCCCCTTCGCAAAATTACGACCGAAAACGACGCCGCGGCGGCGTCTACTTCGGCTCAGTGCCACTGTGAGCCGCCGTGAAGGCCAGGCCAAGCATCCGCCGAGCCCCAATCCTCGGCGGCGCAGTCCAGACGAGTCGCGGCTTTCTGACTTCATCCGATTATTTGAGGTTTCAATTGCTGCGTCATTTCTCCGTTACCTATATTCTTGCATGTTTCGATGCCTTGTACTGTATATTGCTTGCCAACTGTTTGATGAAATGTGAAAGACCTCTCGCCCACCACCATTCGACGCTATTGTCAGCTCCAAGCATTTGAACTACTTCTAACTGCACTAGCCCACAACTGTATCTGTTATAGTGTCATTTTCAAGTTTATGATTCAAGTTCGTTGTTGTGGTCATTTTATTTTATTTTTGGCAGCTCAAATGTGCATGCATTTGGTTTTGGTGGTGTTTTTTCCCCCCTATGTATTATTTGATAGGTTTGCTCTATCTTTTTGGAATTCTTTCTTATGTAGTTTTCTTTAGTTACTGATTTGCTCATATAAATGGAGCTGGATTAGGGTATGGCCTCTTTTAAGTTGAAAGTGATGATTGTATTGACGAAAAAGCTCCAGAGGGGCACCAATCCGATCGCAGGGAAAGGGAATTAGTCACAACGCTGATATTGCGCTTGTGATGAACCCCCTCAAAATATTAACTGACACTTGTAAACAAAAAGCAACCACAATGTCTAGAAAAGCATTGGACCATCCCAAACCTTCCTCCTGAAGCAACGGAAATAGGAGAGTCAACAAGGAAGAATGCAAATGATGAAGTTGAAGCCCAACAGTACCAAAAACACGTTTTTTTTTTCGCTCTCCCGCCAAATGGACCACAAAAGAGAAAGGAGCACAATCTCCACCTTTTCTTAGATCTCTTTGGCACCTTTGACACATTTTAAAAAATAATCACAGACTAATCTCGCCGACAATCCAAAAACACCAAATGAACACAAGCTCTAAGCAATATCACAATAAGGATAATTGATCCACTGATTTGCCAGCCTTCTTGCACATCGAACACCCGCGAACAATGATTTATCATGCAGCCTAAGCTTATCTCTAGTTGAAACAGCATCTCGAGCCGATGTCCACACAAGAAACGCCACCTTAAGAGGGGCATGCTCCCGCTAATTACTTTTCCACAGGAGACAAACATGTGTGTTCCCCATTCAACATTACAAGGGATTGAACAGAAAATCTTAGGTTCTTACTGGTCCACCACAACACATCATCCAGAAGGAGTAGGGACATCCGCCTCTGTTAAAATGTGTCAAACCCTCTGCGCTACTTCCAGCTCCCTACCATAAAAACAAATGGGACCCATTCCCAAAGATATGAACTAATCAGACATTGTAGCCTCTCTTAACCACAAACTTTACAGCTGCAGAAAAGGAGTCGCTATTGGCTCTTCCATCACCAACAATTGTCCGGAACTGACTCAACACCCATTCCTGCCTTAAAAGTAGTATGGCCTTGTTTCTCGTAGCTATTACTTATTTTATAACCAACTTATCAAATAAATAAGTTTAAGCAGATTAATCTGTAAGTTGGTATGTAGCACTTGTTACAACTTGTAGAATTTGATTTCTTAAGTTTAAAATGACAAAAATACCGAACATGCTTTTACTTACTGGTATGTATATATAATCGCCTTGTTTACCGATTTTGATGACTCAAAAAGTACGTAAATATATTCTTTATGTTTCTCAAATGAGATAATTTAGTTTTGAGTTGAACACAACTTGAATCATCTAAGTCGAAATTCAGATGAATTGGAAAAAGTGAAATGAAGTTGAAAAATGAAGAAAGAGAAAGTATCAACACGTGACACGTGGCAAAGTGTAATGAATAAGGGGTATTCTGAAATTTAAAGTGGGTTAAGTCAATAAAGCACCTCTCCAGGCACTTATGGCTTATAGCTTATTTTGCTTTTTAGGACTGTTGTACCTCGCTTTTACCTTATGGCTAAACAAGCTACTAACAAGCACACAATTTAAACTTTTTCTAAAGCTTTAAGCTATAAGCTGGCCAAATAAGCTGCAACAAGTGGGATCCATACCTCACAATCTCCTCCCAACCATTAGCAATACTCCTCCTGAGGACCACACCACAGCGGATAGAAGAAGATTGGAAACTGTGAACCAAATCTACTCTCTGCCACCCTCCTTCCTCATTGAGAACCTCCACAACCACTTCCCTAACAGAGTGTTAAACAATCTCAAGTCCTTTATTCCAAGCCACCTTCTGGATTTGGGGAAGCCAACTGGTTCCACTTATACCGAAGCAAAAGGGCCGCCCAAGTGGATGAGGCTCCCAGTTTACCAAACAAATATTTAAAAGCATGCTCGTTATGCTTCCGAGGAAAATCCATCCTCGGCTTATTGGTTCTCATTAACACGGACAGCGGCATAGGAAAATGGGACAAAAGAAGTTTGAAGGCTGGATAAAGTACTTCCAATAAGAGAAATTGACCCTCACCTAAAATGGAAGAATGGGATACAGTTTATCTTGTTAATATTTGTGACATGTGGCATCATTGTATATGGAAGGATGCCTCTTGCTTTATTTAAATAAGTTTGACTAGTGGCGTCTATATCATGCCTCTCTCCTTACAATTGCATGCATCTTTTGTTTATGTAAATGTGTCTTAGTCATGGAATCATGGTTCAATTTGTGAGTTAAAAGGAGCCTGATCCCTTCTCCATTTGCAATTCGGATTGTAAGAATGTGATATTCTTTATGGGGTGGGTATGGGTTGTCTCATACCCCTACATGTTTGACTGGCAAGAGGAGGCTATTACCTATCCAATATATTTTGCAGTTCTAGCCGTTGAAGGACTTCTGCATCCTTATTGCAGGAATTATGAATCATATCGAGCACAATAATGGGAAAGGAAAACGACTTAACAGAGAAGATAATGAAGAAGACGATGATGAAGAGGAAGATGAGAGGGACCTTGAAGCGTGGGAGAGAGCTTATGCAGATGAGAGATCATGGGAATCTTTGCAAGAGGATGAATCTGGACTTCTTCGTCCTATTGACAATAAAACCCTCCATCATGCTCAGTATCGTAGGCGCCTCCGTGCTCTTTTCTCCACCGCCAATGCTGCTCGAATCCAGAAGGGCCTCATCCGCTATCTCTTCCTTGTTATCGATCTCTCTCGGGTATGGAAATTATCACTTTCTTCCAACCTCATGAACACTAGACTTCCATTTCATTTGGTTTCTTTAATAACCTTCAATTATGTTGTAATGGTAATGGTAGTTCAGGGGTTCGCTATCAGTTTGACCTAATTTTGGCAATGTAATGGTAAACAAATTCCAGCTTGTAGCTTGGATGTTATTTCGATTGCTTATATAACAAAGATAAACTGCATGGGAAAGATGGTTACCACATAATGTAGGCGATTCATCTCCCACTGAATCTTGCTCCTTGAATTAAAACTCCTAGGCAGTTGAGGCGACTCTTTCAGTCTTCTGTCTTCAGGTCACAGGCCCTTCTCCAATTGCAATTTGTCTTCCTTCCTCTCTTCCCTACAGGTTCTTTGCTATTGCTGTTATTTACTCCCTATATAACTGTCCTCCTTTCTTTATTTGGCTCTCGTACAACTGTCTACTTGGAAAATTTAGGCACTCGTAACTGCCTTTTTATTTAATATACCCCCTTTGCGTTAAACGTATATTACTGGTAATTACACAAAAGTGTTGCCACTAACATCATTAATAGGGTTAGATTAGATATGGAAATTTAACCAATTTTGCCTGTTATTCATTGCAGTCATGTAGTTCTCTAAAAACCGTGTCTCAAGTCAAAGAGGACAGGTATTTAGGGACTGAGGGGGTATTAAGTAATTGAATTCTGATTGCATCCCTGTTCACTCTTCAGTATTACTCACTCTTAACAGCGGTATCTCCTACTTTATTAACACCAATGAGTTATTTCCTGTGCCACTTTGAGTGCAAGCAATGTTTGCATTCTTAGCATTTCGCTTCTCAATAAAGACTTTATGTTCTTTTTTCAGGCCTTTCTCTTGCTATTTGGATATTGCAGTGACCCATGCAACTTTCTTCGTGGAAACCTGTACCAATATTATATTGGAGGAAAATAAATCTCATCAGAGACTAAAGTTGATAATACAAGACAGGATCTTTTTTCTTTGTCTTGCAGTTAGACCAAGATTGAGAAAAACAATCTCCTAGTTTGTAACAAAGACGAGCCGTGAAGGCTGTTAAAATTACCATCATACTAGAACTTTGTCACCAGCAGTAGCTATTTTTTTACTTCAAGGATTCTTGCACCTTGTTGGATTTAGTAGTGTTGTCATTGCTTACCATGGGAAACGATTACTGTTCTTCTCAACTGAAAAGATTCTAGCCGTGTCATAAGGTAGACGTCCTATAATTCAAAGTCCTAAAGACAATGTAGTTATTAGCTAACTTAGGCAGCTTTGTTGAGAATCTATTTTAGCTCTTCGCCTAATCTTACTGGTCCTTTTCGGTGTTTTGTGAATGAAATGGACTCACTAGACACATATGGTGATGACTTTACATCTTCATATTGTGGTTCTTCAATTTGCAAGGCAGAAGTTGTGGTTCAGTTTTGACCTATTTCTGGTTAACCTTTATAGGCACTATGAATATCATAGGCACTATGAATATCTGTATCTATTGTTACCTGGCAAGCTCAGAAGGTAGAGGAAATATTTTAATAGCACTAGAAGGCTGGTTAGTGGTCTTCACAATCAATGCATAATTGAACTCGTAATAAACTTATCAAAAGAATAAACCACATGGAAATTGATAGCGTCAGTGCTGCTCTTGTTGTTCATCTTTCTTTCCCCCCTCCCACCCCCTTCTTTCCTGATGCCTTAATTATCACCCTATGTTCATGATTCTATTTTTCTCTGAGTTGTAGGCTGCTGGAGAGATGGATTTTCGACCAAGCCGAATGGTAGTAGTTGCGAAACAAGTGGAGGCTTTCATTAGGGAGTTCTTTGACCAGAATCCACTTAGTCAAATTGGCCTCGTAACTATAAAAGATGGAATTGCTCAGTGCTTAACGGATCTTGGTGGCAGTCCTGAATCTCATATTAAAGCCTTGCTGGGAAAATTGGATTGCTCAGGTGACTCCTCTATTCAGAATGCCCTAGATCTTGTACATGACTATCTAAATCAGATTCCATCCTATGGTCACCGTGAAGTCCTTATCTTGTGTTCGGCTCTTACTACGTGTGATCCGGGGGATATAATGGAAACCATCCAGAAATGCAAGAAATCGAAGATTAGGTGTTCAGTTATCGGGCTCTCTGCAGAAGTCTTTATATGTAGACATCTCTGCCAAGAAACGGGTGGATCATATTCTGTCGCATTGGATGAGGTGAGGTTAGCTAATGAATGGATCTTGAAAGCCGAGTTATGCCTGCATATAAATTAATTGCATGTAATTACCAGACGATTAAGTGAAATAACGAAGGGATTTGCGATATAAAGTCGAGTTACCATCACCAACTCTGAAGCACGGACACCTCTCCTAGGTGGTGGAGGTATGGTGTCCTAAACGGACGGACACCCCGACACCCTCCGGACACTGCCCGACACGTGTCGGACACGGCTCATCGGTGTCGGAATTTTTTTTATTTTTTTTTAATTTCCGACACCGTGTCGGACACTTCGTCAACGAGTGTCGGCCACGGCGTGGAGCAGTGTCTTACCGTTTGAGGTCAATTTCAACAGATCTGGTGTTGCCGGAGCTAGTCGACGGAGATACCGAAGCCGAAGCCAACAGATCTGGGCTACAGTCGCCGAAGGAAGAGAAGCTAGCCACTGTCGCCGTCACCCGTCGTCGTCGCCGGAGGTCTCGCCATCGTCGCTGGAGCTCCTCCGACTCCGTCGCTGGCCCACAAGTTGCGGCGGTGCTGGTTCTCCTTTCCGTCACTCCCTCCCTCCCGTCCTTCTCTTTTTTTCTTTTCTTCCTTTTGTTGACCCGTTTCTGTCCTCTCTTTTTTTCTCCTTTTGTCCTTCGTTTCTGTCCTCCTCTTTTCTTTTCTCCTTTGTTCTCTTGTTTCTGTCTTTTTCCTTTTTCTTCTTTTGTCCTCCCATTTCTGTCCTTTTCCTTTTCTTCCTTTGTCCTCCCATTTCTTTCTTTTATTTTTTTTCTTTTCTCCCTTTGTTGTTGCATTTCCAGTATATTAACTAAATAAATATTGATCAAATAAATGATAACTTATAGTTTTTCATTATTGTTTGCTATTTTAGATTGTGAAATATATTTGATATTTATTAAATATATATATATATATATATATATATAATATAAAATATATTTAAAAAATAGCGGTGTCCTGCGGTGTCCAAAATCTGATTTTTTGAAAATTCCGGTGTCGGTGTCGATGTCCGACACAGACACCGTGTCCGTGTCCGTGTCCGTGCTACCTAGATCACCAAGATCACTAAAATTGATGTAGGAGATAAACTAGAAGAGAGAGAGAAGGGCCCTCACAAAACTTTGGTGGATGAAGAGAGCAAGAGTTGATAAATTTATTTATTTTTTAGTTGAAGTTAAATAAAGCATGTCAAGTGTTCCTAAATGCAGTTTAGGTCTCTCTAACATGCTCCTGTTCCTTCTTTCACAGTCTCACTTAAAGGAGTTGGTGCTAGAGCATGCGCCGCCACCTCCAGCCATAGCTGAATTTGCAATTGCGAATTTGATAAAGATGGGATTCCCTCAAAGAGCTGCAGAGGGTGTTATCTCAATTTGCTCATGTCATAAAGAGGCTAAGTTTGGTGGGGGATACACTTGTCCAAGATGCAAAGCTCGCATTTGTGAGCTTCCTACAGAGTGCCGTATATGTGGGCTGACCCTTGTTTCTTCTCCCCATTTGGCACGGTCATATCACCATTTGTTCCCCATAGCACCGTTTGACGACGTGCCACCCTCCCATATGAGTGGTACACATCACAGGCTACCAAATAATTGTTTTGGGTGCCACCAAAGTCTCCTGAATCCCGGTAAGTACAATGTGGTAAACTCTTAAACTTGAAAATGTCCATGTTTTGAAACCTCAGGCTTCCTAATATCGTATGAGTTGTGTTGCTTGGTACTCCTTACATATTTGGTAATATAAATTGCCTTCTGGAGATTAACTTACCGTAAAGAAGACAAAGGGCAGACAAAAGTAAGAGGCTCCTCCATTGCAAGATCTGGGGTGGGTTAGATATGCGAAACCTCAGCTGCTACCTGCAGGTCACGGGTGGAGCAACCTTACAGTTGCTCCAAGGCTCTCCTCATATTGGAGCAACCTTACAGTTGCTCCAATACAGGAGAAATTACTGAACTGTAGACATATTTTGAAGGCCAGAACCAGACGATATCGTTTAGTTGAAAGCTGGATTAAGCAAATGATATATGCCTTTGACTTAGAAACTTAGAAGTATGTCAGATTGCAAATGAGTGATTTGTACAACATCTCGCCTGGAATAAGTATTTTTTATGGTGAATTGTTAAAGGTTAAACTCAGGGTTTTCAGTTGTAGTATGCTTTAAACAAACTTAAGTTTTGGGGTGTGGGTTAATATGTTGCTGTAAAGTTGTGGTCCATGGGCTTTATAGGTAGTGAAATTATCCCAAAGAAGAATCTCAGTAGGACCGTATAATTTAGACATAAGTTTTTGACACGTGTAAGTTTATAAAGAGATTTAGGCTGGATTGTAGACTTTAGTGTCTTTTTTTGGTGGGTGGGTTGGCACGGGGGCAGGGGCGGAACCAGGAATTTTTTTCAGGGGGTGCAAAAATTTATATCAAATTCACCAAAAGTTTTTATTAGAATAATATTAAAAATAAAGTGCACTTAAAAAGCATGCTAAAATTAACATATTAAACTAAAACTAAAGTATTACCTCAGAGAGTCACAACAGTTGATGAGTAGTGATGATAAGCAGTTGGAGCCATCAATGCAGGTGTTGGTCCAAACCTCTTTGTGCCTGCACTAATTTGATAAAAAGAGAGAAAAAAAATGAGAAATTAGAGTATTAATTGTCAAATAACAAAAAAACTCTGAGTATGGTCAAATAACAAAAAACTCTGAGTATTATTTATCATTGATACTTTGGACGCATGTAAGTAGATGTGATTTTGAGAAGTAAACTTTTCATAAAATTATAATTAGTTTAAAAAATTAAATTTTACTTTGTTCTAAAAATATTAGTCAAAAGTTATGAAAGATCATGTACAGATAAAACTTTTTTAGAGTAGGACTAGTATCACAAATTATCCAAATAATGTATGATTAATAGGATGTCTATAATAACGATTTATACTAAGATACTTCGATAATTTTTTCAGTCAATCTTAATTATTCAAAGTTAATTAAAACCATGCAGACCCTTATGACCTTATCCAGTTATCCATTTATATTTTTGTCAAACAATTCAATATATCACATGCATTGCACAATATTTCTGGTAGAGTGATAAATTACATTTTACAAGGCGCAATATATCATGCATTGCACAATATTTCTGATTGAGTGATAAATTACAATTTACAAGGCACAATATATTATATATCACATTGGCACATTGCACAATTAATATGTTATCATTGATAACATAGACTCACATAGTCACATTCACTCTACTCAAGGAAAAAAAAAACACTCACATTCACAAATCACAAGGGCCAAGGCACAATGTGCACTGAGACAGTGAGACACCGTCACACCGAGAGTCTGAGACAGACTCACAGACCACAACTCCACCTCCACGGCTCCACCGTCTCCACAAGCCACAAGCAGTTGAAGCAGCAGTAGGTCAAGCACTCAAGCAGCCAGTAGACAACAGGTCAAGCAGCCTCGTCGGCGTCGTCGCGGTGTCGCTTGAGCGGCTTCAGTCACGGTTGCCGGCAGGGGTGACTGTGAGGGGCCAGATCTGCTGATTCTGGTCGGACATCAGAGTAGCAGTCGAAGAGACGAAGAGCGGAGCTCGTCGCGGCGCGTCGCCTGAGCGGCTTCAGTCGCGGACTCGAGGTCGCCGGCAGGGGCCAGATCTGGTCGGAGTAGCCTCGTCACAGTCTGAGCTTAGTCCACCGGCGGTCACTCACAGAGTTACGGTCACGAGAGAGAGAGAGAGAGAGAGAGAGAGAGAGAGAGAGAGAGAGAGAGAGAGAGACTGCCGACTGTGGGTCTCGGGGAATGGAGTATTGGCGTGTCGGGGAATGGGATCTCGGGAACGGGGTCGGTGCGATTCCCGAAAACAATTTTTTTTTTTCAAAAGTCAGGAAGCCCCCCCTTGTCACCACGAGGTCCGCCACTGCGCGGGGGTGGGGGGTGGGGGGGGGGTTTCGAAGCCCGTTCTCAGACCCTTGGCAGCGTGTCTAACATAACAAAGTTGTAGCTTGACTAACCTAAATCAATCATGAAGCATTTTCCTTTCCTATGGTTTTTAATTCGACACCATGAACCTAAAAGTACCAGGGAGCAGAGATTAAAAAATCCTGCAACCTTCTGTTATTGAAAACTAAGAAATTTTCTGCCGTTGTCTAGTTGGGCGTCAGTTCAGGGCCCTGCTTATGAAACAGAGAAAATCAACTCAATGGCTAGTTCTCTGTGTTGCCTAGCAGTTTCCTGATGTTATGTTGGCCTCTATTAGCTGCTCGGAGGCCTGTTGTAGTCACTAGCTAAGTAGAACTAGTGATAAATTAACTCAAAGTTTCATTGTCGTGGAGCGAAGGAAAATCTGTTTACCTTTGTTGTTTTGGTCTCATTGATTTTATTATTTTTGTGATGTTCTTTACTGGTTGTTATGTTTAACTCGATGAGTTCTTCGTGTCACCCAAATTGCACTTAGTTACTACTATGATTATTCTTCATTTTCCGTGAAATGCTCCTCCACCTAAGGCAATATGTTCATTATGAGTCCAATCATATGATCTATGATTAACAATTGAGCTGGCAAAGTTGCAAAACTTTAGAAAATGATTTTTATATCTGTACTTTATTTTAAGGTTGGTGATGTTTTTGTTTTCTTAAGTGACACTATTTGTGTCACAAGCTTTGGCATTAGCATTGCCCTCAACTAATTTTACTTTTCACTTGGTGACATGGGGAGTTACTGAACTGAAGTTTGACCTTTTCTGTATTATATTTCTCATGCAAGTATTTCAAGAAACTATAAGATTGCAAAGTTCCAGCATTCTTGACAACCTCCCCGCCTCCCCCATCCCAAACCCCACCGTGCACACACACGCACCAAGGTGTCCCTCTCAGATAGCTCTATGGCCTTGAGGTGGTTGCTCTCTTGGACAAAGATTATAGAGGCTTTATATTCATTTTTATGGTGGCTGCTCTGTCATTTGTTTCATGTTTTTTTCATTTATAGAGTACACAAAACATTCTAAAAAGATCTGCTTTGAAAAGTGAAGCATTATGGTGAAGTATTTACAAAGTTCTTGCCTTTATGTTTTGGGCTAATCCCAAATCTGTAACCTAAACTATCATCCCAGTACACTTTGAGGACCCAACATTTCAAAAGTACCTTAGTACCTAAAGTTCCATTTTCGAACCAAATCAGTCCGAACGCTGACGGACGGTGGAAGCCGTTGAAAAGTTTAGGGTCACGGCTATCATTATAGGAAAATGTACATGTGGCTTATTTATTTCCTAGTTGATTGGTCCATACATGGCATGACAATTGAAAGCACACAGCTCCACACACACAGAGTCCCCCCCCCCCCTCCCCCAAAAAAAAACACACACAGCTCCACACACCATACACACACACACAGTTACACACACCCCATACCACACAAACACAGTTAAAGACGTGCACAATAGTTATACACACCACCACACCACACACACGCACCCCACCCACACAGCTACACACATGGTTACACACACACAGTTACACACACAGTTCGGGTTTTGTGGATCAGTGACTGGAGGAACTTGAGGAGGATATTGGCAACCCATTTGTTCAGCCCGAAGCGAATCGGGTCGGTTTTGGGGGTGCGGAAGAAATTGGGTTGAAGATGGTTGAAGAAATCATAGGTTTGATGGAGAGGAATGGGGGAGGTGGACCTGAAGAGTGTGTGCATTTTGGGTCTTTGTTGAGGGTCTTGCTTGATTTGAAGAAGTGGAATAGGAAGCTGTGTGGGTCGCAGGAGTGGGTCGGGGGTGGGTTGCGGCCGCACAATGGAGGCAGCAGTGGTGGGTCGTGGCTGGGGGAGAGAGGAACAGTGTGTATGGTGTGGGGTGTGTAACTGTGTCTGCATGTGCGTGTCTGTGTCTGTGTGGTGTGCGTGTAGCTGTATGTGGGGGGGTTGGGGGATGAGATTTCATTGTAGTTGTGTGTGTGTACCTGTGTAGCATGTTTAGGTTTTCTGTGAGTGGGAGGAGGGGAGGGGGGAGGAGGAAGAAAAAATGACACAGGATTGCCACCTGGACAATTTTCTATAGTGACAGTCATACCCCGGGATTTTTCAGCGGCTTCCACCATCTGGTGGCCTTTGGACTGAATTGGCTCAAAAATGATACTTTAGGTACTCATTTGGTGCTTTTGAAATGTTGGGTCCTCAACCTGTACTCAGGTGATACTTTGGGGTACAGATTTGGGATTAGCCCTTATGGGGAACACCAATATATATGCAAAATCTATCTATGGATAAATACATCATTAATTAGTGTATTATGGAGGATTTTTTTTATGCTGTATATTTGAACTAAATTATGGCGGGAACTTTCCTGTGGCTCACCATGGGTTGGGCAACCCTATATATAGTATATATCCATGTGTGTGTAGTACATACGAATCTTATGATATTCTTCTCCCTATTTTCTCATCGCTCTCTTTGGTTTTCATGCAGGAAACATGCCAGGCCCCTGTGTTGCTTGTCCAAATTGCAAACAACGCTTCTGCCTTGATTGTGACATTTACATTCATGAAAGCTTGCACAACTGTCCAGGTTGCGAGAGCTTCAGGCAACCCAAGTCAGTCGCGGCTGTTCAAGAATGACACTGGTGGGAGTATGGTTTCAGTTTACCACTTAAATTGGTGCAGGCACCAAGAGGTTTCCACCAAAAATAAGTGATTGTTTCATACAGAAGGTACTCCAACTGTGGGAGGAAGGAGACCACCCTCGCTGCAGCCCATTCAATATTAGATTGAGCAAATTTTGACCAGGTGCTCAAGTTTTGGAAACACTGAGATTGCCGAAATTAACTTCATAGATTGTTTGAGTGTTGGTAATTGTTCCCTCTTCCCCCCTCCCTGCCCCCATGAGAAGCTTCCTTCAACCCTCCCCTTCTCTGCCCCTATATCCGTCAAAGTTTGGCAAATTAACATGGGGTGGACGTGTTTATTAGTAAGTTTCACCAGAATACTAACTTGTCGTGTCTTGTCTCATTGCTCCTTATTCGAAATTCCACTTGAGTAGTGCAATCAGAATAAATCCTAATAATAAAACCTACTAAATAAAATACACTAAAATATAAAATAAAGCCCACAAAATGGAATGTCCACGGCGGTTAACTGTTCTGTTTTGCATGTAATGAAGCGTCCACACCCACGAGGACTCCTAGTTGACTAACCCAGTGCCTCATGTGTTCGCGGTGATGCGGACATTCCTAAATTCAACGTCACAATGCAAATGATGTTGTGGTGGCATGGTCTCTGGCTCCGTGGTCTCGTATTATTTCTTGTCTATGCTTAATGGTGTTAGGCCTTATTTTATGGTTCCTCCGTCATAAAAAAAAAAGTTGATTATATTTTATTTTTTAATCTATAAAAAAATGATCACTTTCTACATTAAGAAAGAATTCAAATGTGTTTTTTCATGTTCTCTTCTTATAAATTTCTAATCTCATTTTTCTCTCCGCATTTAATTTTTCACCTATCCATTTTTCTCTGTCCTGATTCTCTCTCTCTCTCTCTCTCTGGTAGAATGGGAAACTCATAGAATATGACTCACATGTTATATAAGCGTGCAAGTCAAATAAGATCAATTAATTAGGGATCAAGGGAGTATAATATAAGTTCAGTTTAGTTGCCTCGGTCTAACTAGCCCAAGCCAGTTGGTTATTGAGATGTTTAGACTCAACCCAGGTCAGAGTATAGAAAGGATAGGTGGTCGAGTACTTGGTTTGGATTAGATGTGATGTCTGATTCAAAATTCATGATTATCACAAGTGGTTTATCCAAAAAGATGGTCTTTTCACTCTGGCGCTAGATTAAAAGTAAACTAGGTAAAGGAAGGGAATTGGCCTAGTTGAAAATCGGCTGGTTTTCGAATGAGCCGGCAGGTAAACCGTGGAGGGTTAAGTGAACGGACCGGTAAGGTTATTTTGATCTTTTTTAATCTTATCTTAGAAGCAATGAAGATCACTAAATAGTCAAATTCTGCATTTCTATCAGTTCGAGAAGTATTCAAAAAAGCCCATTGACAGCCCCAAAAGAGACAATCATATAAAATTCTACCAAAAGTGCTACAGATTTTTGAGCCAGGTTAGCAAGGAGAAAGAGTGAGAGATATTATGATTTTCACCATATTTTAGTGGGTTTCTTCCTTCGATCATGGATAATCGCGAGTCAATGGTCAAAACAATCATGGGCGAACGGAATCTAGAGGTATAAGTTCTTCCCTTTTTCTTGTTTAGTTTTTACTTTTTGTAGAATATCTTAGAGTAGATTAGTTTTGTCATGACCTGGTTCCGTTTATGATAAAAATCAACGAGCAGTTTTATAAGACATTCTATTAAAAGAAATTGACCAGGATTAAGTATAAAACTCTATTTGATTAAAACTTTTGTTCCCTGAACCCTAAAGTATTCAACTAGAAAAAGTTAAATTGAGTTAGATCTCAAACAAAAAAAAAGACCATAGATCTAGAAAAAAATGTAGCTAGAGATGCCTTTAAGGTCGATCAAATTACGAGGTTTTCATCCCAGCTTGTCTGGTTGACTACGTAAGTCATTCGATCTGTTGTCAAAATTCAAACCAATATCAAGTTTAGCTTGTTTTGCCTTTGTTTGCATTTTTCTTTTATTTATTTTTTATTTTTTTGGGTAATCTGTTTTTTAGAATAAATATAAAAGAACGGTAGATCTAGTTAGTATGTGTTGTATTCTTTAGGTATTTTGCTGTAGTTGGTGTTAATTGTAATCGTATGCCTCGTCAAGTTACGAAAAGTTATGCTGAAGTGTAAGATATGTTCTGCTCTAGACTAATTGTAGTTTGTATCAGATATATAGGTTAATTGTTTGTGTAGTGTATTTGATAGCGTTTAATGTTGTCTTTTATGTCTGTAATATAGATGATCTGACCGGGACGGCTAGTAAAACTTTTACATATAATATATTTCCCCTTTTAATAAAAAAAGAAAGAACCGTAGATCTAAAAAAAACATAGATAGTATAAATTAGGATCAACTGAGGTCCGGTTGACTACGTAAACCATTCGACCCGCTGTTGAAATTCAAATAAATACCAAGTTTAACTTACGTCCTGTCATACCTTTACGGTCCAACCGGACCGTTGGACCATAAAGGACTACCATCTTCCCGTTGCCTACGTAAACCATTCGACCCGCTGTTGAAATTCAAATAAATACCAAGTTTAACTTACGTCCTGTCATACCTTTACCTTACGGTCCAACCGGACCGTTGGACCATAAAGGTATAACAGGACTACCATCTTCCCGTTGCGTAAGTTACAAGATTTAATTGAACACCTGAACTTAAATTTACGGTTTCTTGTTAATTATTTGACTAACGTAAAAGATAAAAATGTCAACTCAAGATAGACTTTGGTCTTCTTCGGAAGGTGGTTCATCAGAGTAACTCAGCCATCTCAAGAAAATGTGTATTTATATAATAATGGACTAAATTTAGCTGAGTGAAAGAACATTTACAGCCTATGTGCTCTCATCATAATTAACAAAGGGAAAAGGGAGGAAGGGGATATTTTTGTTACAAAAGGGGGCGCCCAATAAAACAAAGGGTAAATAACTAAAAAAGTACCAAAGCACTCTTTTCCGGTGCTCGAGCCAAAACAAGTAACCTATTGTACAATTTACCAGCATGTAAACAGGAAGTCTTCGTCAAGTAAACAGGGAAAAAGAATCTATGCCCAACCTGTTTTAACAAAGAACAAAGAGAGACAGAAACTTCAGATAGAATATAAACATCAATGGAGCTTAACCTGGAAATTAAATTAAAAGCTTGCAGCTCACCACATAAAGATATTCCAAAGGTGCCAGAGAACTTTTGAGGCAGCCTAAAATTTTCCAGTGTATAACTTCCAGCATTTAAGACTACCATTCATGGTGGGGGAAAATTGCTTGTCAGCCTTCTCAATTCACACTAGAGACCTCCTTACGACCCTAAATCCTTTGGGGAAAGGTCCTCTTCAAGCAAGAGGGTATCTCTACAAAGCAACTGCTACTCATGGCAAGAAAGGTCTAACTCCTCTATTCAGAATCTGAATCTATGGAAAGATACATTCTTGGCCTTACAGAACGCCGTTGCCGGGGAAACGAGAACGGGCTATCAGATCTGTCCCTAGTTGTCCTTGAAGATCTATGGTCATTCATACCGAGAAGCAAAGAAGCTGCAAAAACAGGAGGGAAAAAAGATATCAGCCCCGGGAGTAATTCAACTGCTAAGAAACTGATTAAATAATAAGTTAGCAAGAGAGGATGGAGACACATTAAAATTGAGTATTTGATTGGCTGCATTTGACTCCCCGGGATGAATAACCGGCATACATCCACCTCATAGATCCTCAAGATCATTGCATTCAGAGGCTGTAAAGAATGTCCAAGTTATAAGACGTTAACTACCTGAACAAGGTCTGTCTATGTTGGTGCATCTTTTATCAAGCACGTAATATTTGCTTACACTTGGGCACTAAAGTTATATTTGCTTAGACCGGATCTAATTATCAATGTGAACAAGACAATCTACATAGCGGGAGAGTTTTAAGGTGGTACTAGTCAGAGCAAATGTAGTTTCTTCCATAAGACATGATGTACCCTCAAAACGGAAGGTACTTATAAAGATGATGCACATACCTTCTGCCAAAGAATCCAAAGCCCCTTCCTTGGCTGGTACTTGTTGTCTCGAACTCAATCCATTTGCAGCAGCAGACTCCCCATGACTTCCACCACCACCACCACCACCTCCGAGTGTCAGAGAAATCCAATCCTCAGTCCGGATGCCATTTGAGGTATCCCGTTGATCTCCCATATCAACCTGCACTGCCGTATCCGTGGGCCTGGTAGGAAGAAATAAATGAAGAGAAGGATCATCACCGCCAAATGCCAAGGGATTGTCAACTAATCCATCATTTATATCAGCACTAGAATGTTGGAATGAGGAATCCGGGACAAGAGCAGATCCCATGGCCGTCTCTCCAGTCAGGTAACCATTCATTGGACAATTAAGAGAACCATGCTGTGCATCAACCAGTGCATCCGAGACATCCGCATCTGAACCAAATAACTGAAATCCTGGACCTCCCTGAGTACTGGAAGGCAACGACCAGAGTGGAGGCACCCCAAACTCATCATCATTCGTATGGAAAAGACCCAGGCAACTCCCACCAGCACCAAGGGCAGGATCTTCATGGTAAGGATCTGGAATTCCATTAGGGGGAACGGCATATGAAACTCCGGCAGCATCAGGCCGGCTGTCTTTATAGATGGGCTCAGAAGAAATTAGGGCTTCAACCTCGTCGTCTGAATCACTTAGAACAATTACATTGGCATCCCCTAATGCTGCAGATGCATTACCGTTGGTAAATTCAAATGAGGGCTCTATATTCAGAGAAAGAGAATCAAGCTCGACCCCATTGTTGGTTGAAAAATCAAAATTCCCACCATCCTGATTGACACTGGGATCTTCACCACCACTGCCAGTGGCGCTGCTGCTCATAGGAATAACATTATTACCATGGTTTTCAAAGTTCTCTTGTAGTCTATTGCCAGAGGATAACGTATGCATGTCTTCAGGTTTGCTAACTTCCCAAAACCCATTTCGATTCTTTTTAATTCCAAGTCTTAAACCTGTATGACCTTCCGAGACGCATTCCTGTTTGACCTGCTTCAAAACTTCTGATTCAAGTTTAGCTCCTCTATCCATAGGGACACAAAGAGAACCATCAGGAAGGTGCCACTGCCCAAGATCTCCAAGACTCCTACAATCACCTTCTGCCTTTGCACGCCAGGAACCATCAGGCTTCACCTCAATCTCCGTTAGATCTTCACCGCAATTATGCATCTGTATCATAAATTGTTAACAAGGTTATAAGCATTATTACCAATAGATGAATCATAACAAAATCAGAAATCCATCACATATGATACCTTGGATGTGATACGATTGAAGTATGGGTCGATGATAATATTCTCCAACGAGTAGTTCTTTAGACATATGGGACATTGCCACTGCAATCACACACACCGCTTGCCAATATAAACAAAAGACTAAAACAGACCTGAACGAGTATAACTCATGGCTAGAATAAGACAACAAAAGCATGTGGATAGTTGCTTGCCTTCCTAGATCGTTGGTTCATTTCCACAAAGACATCAAGATCAAAACAGCCCATGTGAACACAATGTTTGAATCTTCCAGCAACTTTCATTCTTGAACCACTCATCTGCAAAGAAACAACATTTTAGGCGCAACATTGCATCAACTACATATGAGGCCGAAGCAACCCTAACCTGCTCCAAAAGCAGTTTTTTTGGGGCAAGAGAGGGAGAACTGTTTTCTCTAGTACTACTATCACCAGCATAACCCTATGAGTGACCAAGCTAGTCAATTTTAGAACTTTGAGAGGTCTTCCCATCATTATTAATGCTGCGAAAATGGTATCTGAGCACAAGTTTACTTGGTAGTTCTCTACAGGTTTTGGACACTTGAACAACACAGAATAGATGAACCTTATTGGACTGTCTTTTCTTTTCTCCTCCTACCTTTAACTAGACTAAACAGATTGAAGTGATTTCCTAAGAACACATTTTTCTCTCTCTCATAAAAAACTAACCATGAAGAAAATTTCATCTCTCTTTACTTCTTTTTCTTTCCTCACTGAGGTCCAAATCGAGCATACAGTAACATGCAAGAATTTTAAGCATTCAAAAGTAAATTACAAATGGCAGTGAGTAATTTCAGGTAAAAATCAACTTTGTATAACTACAAAGGTCATAGTGCTACTAGGGAAACAAGGTCTTGACATTTCGTAGCCATGTACTCTGAATCCTAAGAAGTTACTTACTGGGCAACGTAGATTGACAGGAATAGAGTCTGCAACAATTTCCAGATCACTGTCGCTATCAGCGTTCTCTGTAGCAGTTCCACCACCGACACAACGACGAACACGAGCAAGAGCATCTTCGAATAGCTCACCTTCCGACTCCTTCGGTATAAGGCTAAGAATCTAGAAGGTAAGGAAAAAAGAAAGTTAAAAAGAACAAATGGGAAAAATATTCCCCTGGAACTGCAGGATAGCATAAGAAAGTCAAAAATAACATCTTTATTCCCAAGTGGCTACAGCTTTTGCAATTTGGAAAGTTAATAGGGGATGAAGGCAAGCCAAAACGAGGAAAGAAAGAACTAGTGCAAAACTAACGTGGCAAAGACAGTATAAAAGCCCGCCACTGCACATATCATTTTGAAACAAAATGCAAATAGTACTCAATACAATCCCGCAAGCTAAAAGAATACTCCCTCCATCCCAAAATATTTTATCGTGTTTGACTTGCACGCTTATTTAGGATATGAGTCATATTTTATGAGTTCCGTTATACTTCAAGAGAGGGGGGAGGAAGAAAGTGGTACACGAGAGAATAGGTGGGTTGGGGGAGGATTAAATGTGGAGAGAAAAAATTGAATAAAAGAAGTGTAAAAAGGGTAAAGATGGAAAGACACCTATAGAATCTTTCTTAATTTGGAAAGTGATCAATTTTTTGGGACAGCCCAAAAAGAAAATATGATCAATTTTTTTTGGGACGGAGGAAGTATCAAATAGTACCCCGAAACTATCCGCCTCACACATGTCTAAAAATCGAATCTCTAGTCAGGCTAATCATTCCAACTATTCAGCCACGTTCGAATATCAAGACCACAAAAAATGATTACTAGTGAACAAAACAAATATATCAGAGTAGAATGGAAAACCATGGAGTAAAATCACAAAAAAGGTTTATAATTATGCATCATCAACTGTAAGAGGATTAAGGTGCAGCAATTTGACTAGTATTGCACCTGAAGCCGCAACTATCGTGTTGAACATGGTCTCACCACGATAGAACAGTGTAAAAATAATTCATACATCTTTTAAAGGCAGGTACTTATTTCTTAAAAAAAGGGCATGGCATTACATACAAATTCATAATATAATGTCTTATGGGAAAGCAGCTAACAACCTAAGACTCGGAAAGAGATGAACCTACATGTTGGACAGTACGCCGCTTCACAATTCTGACCCCCAAACAGAATACACGGGAATCACATCCTGTTAACGAAATTTTATTAACTCCGTCTCTGGTGCATGATGTGACCTGAAAAAACAACAAACAGTGAAACTAAGCAAAAGGCATGAGATCATCAAACAGTGCAAACTAACAATATGGTCAGATATGCCTCCATACCCCACCCCCGAAACCCCCCAGGGGGTAAAACCTAAGTACATACAGAAAAGCATAACTGTGAAACTTCAAAAAATGCTCAGAGACATTGTTCTCAGAGCACAATAATTTAAAGTTAGAAATATGTTTTTGTAGGTGATGAGAACTTACAATAGGGCCATCATCACGACCATTAGCCCCTAGCAATTGCGAGCCCGGTCTGTTTATTGCTCGAACCGGCACACCTGTTACATCGCATACCCATGAAAGAAGGTAATAAAAATGTGATACTATAAAGGTTGAAGAGAAAGCGGCTATGTAGGAAAACTTTCAAGACTAAGCTGTTCATATAAATCCGGATTTACTATTTTGATAGCAAGAAGAAAATTTTGCACGCACGTATCAGGCACAAAGTTTAAAATTGAAGCAATGCTAGAGTAAAGCATACCATTGACTTGTAAGTCTGCATATTGTGGCCACTGCATCCTAAACGGAACCTTGTCATTAAGGAGGATACACCAAGCCTGAAGCATAATAATGTAAACACAATCAGTACAACTCTAGAAGCTCAAGTTGAAACTATGTCTTCAACGGATAGCATATCATCCAGACACCAACCTGCATATCGTGATCGGGTTTTGCCAACAGGTCCTTGTCTGCTCTAGTAAGTTGAAATGTTTTCTCAACACTCTGAACTGGATTTCCACTGAAAGAAAAGGGCGAACATGAGTACAATAGAAGCAAACACCTTTACATACATTAGTTTTAAACCGTGAGAAGCTACATACATACATTCATTTACAAGCTAGTAAACAGCGATAGCATGAAGATGAACAATTAGTTTCTCAACTCATGAACATGGAGACACAAGATAAGGAACCAATATATAGAGTGGTCAGGGGCCAAAAAGAAGTCCTCCCAACCGTGACAGACTGGACCATGAAAATGAGAAATCACCAGCCAAAAAAAGAAACAAAAGAAGACATATCAAAAAACAGAAAACAAAAAGAAAAATACCTACAACTTGGAATTCCATGAAAGAATACTAAAGGAGGAGGAAGAAAGGAAGGAGGAGGTAGAAAGGTCTTGAATGTAATGCAAAATATGCTCATATTGTAACTCTTTAAAGAAGTTAAAATCCAATACCCCATCAAAAGGAAGTTAAACTAAGAACCAAAAAACAATCTTTTTTTTTTTTTGTGGAAATTCAGATACAAGTATAAACCATTATAAGACAGATGTTTTCAACCTACAGTAAGATAAGAAACATAAACAAGAATGAAAAGAAGAAACAGAATAGCAACCCCTATGCTTACCTATATCACTAGAACATCCAATAGTATTTCTGACACAGGGAAAAATTGAAATTTAAATATCAAAATTTTATTTATGAGAGTAGTCTGCAAAAGCTAACAGAACTTTAGCGACAAGAAAAACAGCTACAAAGAAAACTGATTCAAATATCAATAGCTATAAGCAAATTTTGTTGGAACTTGATATCTCTTTTTTATCTAAGCCTATAATTACACAGCTTTAGGAATAAAAGAAGTAATTTACGGCAACTAGAAATAAAATAATATATTGCATACCCATCAGTTGGAACATTTGTAGTAGTCAACTTCACAGGATATAAAGGATTTGCCACCGTAGCCCAGAAGCTGCAAAAAAGAGAAAACCAAAGAAAGAAACCAGAAGCTGAAAATACTTAAATAACTTCTATTAAGTAGGACTACAGGGGCAAATAGTAGAAATTGGTGGGGGAATTTCCGCACGTTACAGTTCTTTTACTAAGAAGTACTGAAGCTGGAATAAATTGTCTTAACCTAGGTCATCTGCAACCTAAATGGTATCAAACAGCCCCATGCATGTTAGTATATTACTGAGAGGGAGGCCCCAGGGCACAAGGCTCCCGCCACTGCAGAGTCTGGTGAGGGTTGATGTTACCCTCACTATTGCAGAGAGATTGTTTCTATGTATCGGATCTGCGACCTCCAATGCTCATCCGCTGTGTAACTGAGTAAGTGAAAATACCAAATTTTTTAAAACTATTTCTACAGTTTTCAAAAAGCCCAAAAATGGTTGTCTAACCAAAAAGCACTAGAAGTAAAAAAAAAATCAATACCAAAAGGCCCTTCGGTTAACTGGTTTGCGGACATCATTGATAACGATAATAAGTTGGACCAAAACAACAGTAAAGTTAACTTAAAACCGTCATATATGTGTGCATGACGTGGGTGCGGATGCCGCCTTTGCGACCACGGCGTGGGCGTGGGCGCAGGTTCTATCTTACAGGCGTAGTCTGTCAGTCGGCAACCGTGGCCACCACGGTAATTGCGTCTTCATTTCCAGGGTCAAGTATGGCAATTAGGGAAGTTATTTACTTCAGAAAGAGCTGCTCAAACCCATATCCACATAATTGGCTATGCCGGCACAATTACTGCTATTCTATTATCACCGCTAATATCCCACAAAACAGAACCTTGTAGACTATTACTATTAATCTACAGCCAATGTCCCTGTTTCAATGGGGGCGGACAACACATGTGAGCCGATCAATAAATCTAGAGCTTTAGAAGTTTGTAATTTATTCCATGGCCAAACGTGTTTGTTGCCTTTGTTCAACTTAACTACTTGAACGAGCAGCTTAGCTCTTCATTTTTCCTAAGATGGTTGGTTACTTTGTCTAGGTCATTGAAGGGTTTTTTTCTTTTTTTTTTCTTCTACATTTCTAACCTATAATAGCCATGAGGTGGTATCGTCCAAGCGCTCAAGTCCTTTAACTAAACTTGCCAAAAAAAAAATATCACGGTTGGACTTTTCAGTGGTGTAAAAGATAATTTCTGGGCTTTTTGGATAGAGGAGAAACTCCTTCAGTTTTTTGGTTAGAAGTATATTTTATACGGTTTACAGGTGTCTTGCCATACTAAGTACTTACAGCTTTAAAATCCAGGAAATCTCATACTTTTTATCTTCAGCCCTCCATCTCAAAGACTGAGAAAAAGGAGGGAATTCCTAAAGTCTGACACCATGAAACTAGGTGACAGATAAACAATAAGCTACTGGCTCTCACCGATCACAGCAATTGACGGAAGAGCAGGAACATTAAGGAGCTAACAACTATTTACAATGTAACTAAAGGTCAAGTTCACGTACAGACAGGGGAGGAGGGGGAGGAGGACATAGGTACCACTTACGGGTCTGCACGACTGAGTCTACAAATTTCACAGTAAAAAACCTCAGGAGGAGACGGTAGAACACCATCTGAATGTTTCTCAGGAATAATAACACAGCCAATATGCTGCCAAACAGTGCATCTTCGACCCTCACACTGCATCAAAAAAATATGCAAGCATTAGGTGTGGCCATTTTCTGATGGAATTTTTTGCTAATTTAAATTCGAAACCGATAAAGACAGAAAAAGTTATGAACAATTAATGATGTAAACAGTGCTACTGCAGCTCCATATCAACCAATATGACACATGGATGGGCATAAGGTGTCCAGCTTGTTATCATGAGCAATTACATTTCCATCATAAGCCAAGTAGGCTATTCTGCCTTCACACGTTGCATGTATTATGTTCTGTGCAGTGTTTCCGTGTTTTAGCCCAACCCCTAACCCCCGCCCCCAAAATCCCATCCCCACAAAAGGGGGAGAATATGACTCCTTATGGGCAAAGAAATCCAAGTTGTTGTTCTACAGAAAAAGTAACAAAATATCTAGAGTTCTCAAGGATGAAAAAAGTTGGTGGATTATTTCTGGGGATGCAAGCGAATAAGAATTTTCCTGCCTCAAGTTGAGAAAGAAAATGCTTCAAGCTGTGATTGCCTGCAAAACACTTCAACCGTCGTGTTTGGTGGCCACAACACAATCAAACAGGAAAGCTCCCAGAAGATTTAACAATTGCACTAGATACTAATGAAGGTCAAGCTCATAATAATATGCAAAATTAATGGAGAAACAGCTATCACTAACCTGCCCCTGAATTATAGAAGTGCTATCAATTCAAGCTACAAACTATTTATGTATATACGTTAACGAGGAAAATATTTCTCTCTCAAACTTTGCATTAACCTTTATCATTGAATCAGATTGTAATGAACTTCCACATGGACAGCGAACTTTATCAATCTGATATGATTCCTCATTTTCCTCTTTCAGCTTCACATTGCTGCAATCTGAAATACCCTGCCCTTTTGATGCTAAATCAGTTGTTCCAGAAACCGTTGCTCCTGAAACATGCATTTTTCTGGCAGCAACAGAAACAGGATTAGGCATTTCAACTCATTTTAAGAGATCTACCATGGATTCCATATTAAAAAAAAAAACTTTTTATGTACAAAATGTAAGGCTATAGAACAATATTGTAACTGACCAAAAAGGGGAACAGTTTCGACAAAAGATTTTGCAATATAACTCATTGGTAAGCAAATCACACCTGTAGGTGTCATCGACAAGTTTTGCCACTTCCTCCTTTCCAACAGCATGCTTCTTTGCCCACATTCCAGAAACTGCTCAAAAGAGTAAGGTAGTAGTTGTCATATTGAGATATGTAGCACGCACCAAAATCTCAAGTTAGCTTATCACATAACACATCAAATCATATTATAAGAGTCGGATCAGTATTTATAAGTCATAGAAAATCATATTAAACATTTGAAAGAGAACATTTGTTGATAAGTTTTCAAGTTCTAAGAAGTGCAGATAAAACAAATTAAAAAGGTGAAAGCCCCAGCTAGCAAGTATGGGATCAAGTTATGCATTGGAAGAGATGTATATCGTAGGATATGTATCGTATTATAAGATACTGACTATTATGGGTAAGAATGCTTGGTCATATGAAGCCATCACCCCAGAAGCTTATGTCCAGACATTAATTAAATCAAGTTAATAACCATGAACATTTAAACATCTAACTCAAATCCATATGACAAGGCGTATAAGGCTTCTTAGGGATTAGCTCAATATGGAAACTTTGGGCCAAACATGCAAATGAAATGTACTGGGCGGCGTAGAGCCGGACGAAGGAGCTCTTATGCTGTGTTAAACCAATTAGCTGAAAACCAATTAACAGTGAATCGAGACACCCACAAGTCTTATAAGTTAAGTACTAGACATTGCATAATGATCTGGGATCTAGACATAACAATGTAGCTAGGTGTCATAGCACACGCGATGCGTGCGCAAAAATTTAGATAAATTAAGTGTAACTAAAATGGTCTATAAGGTAATTATCTAGACTTTTTTCCTTTTCTTTTTTGATGATCTAGGTATTTCTTTTTAATGGAAGATACTTAATAAAGTTAACACGTTACTCAATTAGAGTACGTTACATCAAAACTACCTCCAAATGAAATAACTTATAAGGGCTTGGCCATATATTTCTATTGAAGGGAAGATCCTTCCATCGTACCAAGTAAATATATCGAAGAGAACAATTTACCTCTTTCATCAGAGAGAATGGCTAATATACGGTCAACGAGGTCCTACACGTAATGACACATGAACAAGTTAGACAAACAATTTTTCCATGACATCCAATTTAAGCATAGAACAAATCAAAAGAGCCAGTTAAACTATAACACCTGTAACAACTGTTAGATATCAGTCATATAACGTGCACTAACAACCCATTAAAGCAACTGCTACTTGCTAGCAACTGTTAGATATACTAAAAGTAGATGAAGCACTAATGACCCTCACAATTGAATTACAATTACCAACATAGTGCTAGTTCAGATATAAACCTGCTTCTTTCCTTGCTTTGAAAGGCCTAGTTGAGTTAGGACATCCTTGAGCTCCTTTATCCGAAAATAAGCCAATTTGTCCTACAGAATGATAAAGTCATCGTTAAATACACTGCAAGCATAAGCAAGTAACTCTAAGAAATTCTCATACTTGAGAAAGATATAACCATGATGCAAATAAGCAAGTAATTTAAAATCAAGAAGTCTTCTATGACCAGAATAAAGACCTGTAACCATTTCTGCGTTAGATTACCTACACCACAATCTACTTGTTAAAGTTATACTTACAGAGAACCATTAGTACCAAAGAAACAGCTTCTCTAACTACAGCTAACAGGTCAGTTTGAATTCAGCCCCAGCCCCACCTAAGGCACTTTACTCTCCAGGAAATTCAAGGCAAAAGACACAAGTTTCTCTTGAGAAAAGGTTTATTGTGTTAAAATGCTCGTGTATAGTAAATACCGGCGGAATAAGGGGCTTTATTTGGTTGCTTTGAGTTTTTATGCTCTAGATAGGAAAAAGGAACAACAAAAGTGAATATTCACCTGAACTTTAGGTGGTAGGGAGAGAAGGGAGAACGCAGCCTTTCTTGACTTGCCCCCATTTCAGCCCAATATTTGTAAAGGGAGAAATAACATATAACATATTCAGCTTCACTTATATAGATGAAAAACAAAAAAGAGGGAGAGGGGGGAGGGAGAGAAAAGGATAAAACTAGACCAAATGTATATCATCAGAACTCCTAAACTAGATCAAGAACCCAAACAGCCCTTTTACTCGGATACATGCAACCATTTCTTCAACAGACAACCATTTCAAAACCTTCGCACAAAATTGATGAATTATGCACCTGCAGTTCAAACCTTTTATTTCACAAATGCATACTTTAATCACAGATCTGGCGACACTAACACAGATACCCAGTTAAGACCTCCCTAGTGACCCAACAAAAACCATTAGCCATGGTCTGCATGCAAAAAGCATATAAGAGGGGAAAAGAGGTTCCCCGAACCGCATCGCCATGTTGACGACAGTACGGAGCCTTTGGTGTATCTCAAAGGGAAGTGTCAACTACAATCTGCAGATTCTTCATTTTCCTGATTTGATGCCAATGCTGCGGATATATCTAGAGCCAGTGTAGCAAGTGTTTTGGGCATGACATGGCAACTCTTTACCGACAAGAACTTCGTGACCAACCAGCTATGTGTCACAGATGGCATGAACCAAGCTTCACCAACCATGGTTCGTATTTAAACGCATCGTCCATTCAGTCTTAATCGTTTCGCAGCACAAGGTGAAGGAAATGACTGAAACATACTTAGCCAAGATGGTATAATGAGGGAGAAGAAGTCTATGTTTAGCTTAGAGGTTCAAGCTAGTCTTATGTCTTGGTTTGAAAACTAGTTAGGAGCACTGCTGTGTTTCTAAGTATGCCTACGGTTTCTTGGAGGGAGAAAGTTGTCTACCGACTCAGAGTCTAATCACTTAAATGCAACGGTGACTTATATATACATATAATACTTGGAACTAAGGGGTACTGCAATTTCCTCAAGTTTGTGACGTCTCCAACTAACTCAACAGATATTTGAAACCTAAGGGACTGCAGTGCCCTCAAGTGTGTAACGTACCCAACCAACTCAACAGATATTTTGATCCAAAGTTAAGTACCCCGTAAGTTAAGTCTGCTTCAGATGTAAGTACTTTACGATACAAATTTGCTCAAGCACAAAAGCTAGTTTTCACAACTATGAAATATTCTCCATCATCAATCTGCTACATATTCCCGACAAGAGCATAGGACCACATAAAAATCCATTCCAGGACACCAATCTTTAAATGGCACGCATACCTAAACTAGTTTCCTCGATAGAAGTTCGATACACATTACCAGCATATCACTTGCCATGGTACTCAAAAGCACCGAATAGCTGCACGTCAAGGTAAACATACAAACTCTCTACGACTAGGCATGCCGCATATTTATAAACACTGCAAAGTTATAATTTAACCCGCACCAAATTAACTAATCCTCTATAACGATCAGTTAACACAACGCTGCAAAGTCTTTTGTTATTTTTTTATGCTTGGTAAATGCGACCACGCAAATAAATGTATCATACCATCGCATCTAAATCACAGAAGATAAAAACATAAGAAAGAATGCAGAAACTTGAATACCTTGCAACTAGCTACCAAATCCATCTCAACAATCAGGTGTTCCACAGTCCAAAGGAATCCCTGTCAGCGCCCAATCCGGTCTAAACAGCTCATATCCTCTTCAAATTGAATCAACAATCCCTCTAATCAAACATATAACAGAACACATAATCCAATTTCAGCCAAAACTCAACAAAGCAGATGATACACAATTAGACACAGATGCGGGGCGCTCGCGTGTGCGTGTGAGAGAGAGAGAGAGAATTATATACCAGAATCGAGTTCTTACATGTGTGAATCCAATTGGAGGAAGCTGGCCGGTGGTAGGGGGGAGGGGGGGCTGGTTAACAGGGATAGGATGAATCTGCGAGGGGTTTAGGAGTGAGTTTGCACAGATCCTCCTCACGCCGACTTTGGCTCTCTCTCTCTCTCTTCTCTCTTCTCTCTCTGCGTTACCTTTTTTTGACCGAAAAACACGAGCCCCGGAAGAGGCTCAGCATCCTCCAAGTACAAAGTTTATGCGGACGTGTCGTCGTCTATGCAATCCGGTTTGTTCCGTACGAACAAGTCCGGGTTCTGTTCCTCTGCTCTCACGCGCAAAATAGTTTCGTAAGCCATTGTTATGTTTGATATTCGTTGGGTTAATTACAATCATATCGCTGAAGTTAAGAGTAAATTATGGTTAGGCATATAAACTTTGGAAATGTAACATACTATGAGCAAATGCATAAATTTGTATCCGACTCCATCCATCATTGAGCCGTTTAAAAAAAACATATTTTCTTATTGATATCATAAATAATACAAAATTTTTAGACTTTACCATCCTTAAAAAGTATAGACTACGTATATATTATATGACATATTGAAACCCTCGTTTCCGACTCAGGGTTTGAAACTAGGACCCCTAGTTCCCTAACTTCCCTCTCTTCTCTCACACACTCTTTTTCTTCCCCTTCAACTATAGCCACTACTACGATACCACCTTTATCGACACCATAGCCGGTAAAAACCGCCACCGGCCATGTACACCCCTGGCAATGATGGTCAATGGTTGGGATGTGATAGTGGTTGCAAGAGACGAGTGATGGGCACAGTAGGATCGACGGTGGTGCAAGAAGAAGGTGGGTCACAATGGTCGTGCATGGTGGGTGGATCATGGTGGTGGGTCACGGGGGTGGTGTGTTGATAATGGTCGGCAGTGGTGTAAGACGTGGGTATGGTGGGGTTCAACAATGTCATTAATATGGCAATGATTTGGAAAGAAAGAGATGAGAAAAAAAATGAAAGGAGACTAACGGCTGTGCAAAGAGGTCGGTCAGGGTGGTGCTGCCGGGTTGGTGGGTCATGGTGGCAGTTAAGGTGATGGTAGTTGGCAACATTATGTTGGTATGGTGGGGATTAACAGTGTCAAAGGTATGGTGATGGTTTAGGAAGAAAGAGAGGTAGTGGTTATGACGAACTGGAAATCCGGAGTTACGACACCCCGAACCTTATGAGCGTTAAATCCAACATAGACTACTCTGATACCAACTATGACGACCCTAGTCGCTAATCATATAATTCAATAATTCCCAACATAATTACATAAAAGTCCCAATCAAGTGGCAAGTCCTATAAATAGGTTACAATATTTCTAAACTCCAAAACTGCAAGCTCTGCTCACACCTCCTGCTTGCATATGCTTACCAAAATAATCATCTATACTGAAGAGGTAAATGGTGGAGGTGAGCCAAGTAGCACAGAAGTGAAATAACCATAGCACCATAGTAGCAAAATCAAATACACTAAACTACTCGAAAACAAAATACTCGATAGTCAAATCGTCAACACAACCATGGCTTGGTACCCTGTATAATTAGTAAACTGATTCAATATCCAATTTGCACATCAACCACAACCCTTCAGTATCTTGCATCCGATATTCTTAAAAGGATCTGCCAAAGCTCAGCTGTATCGTAATCACAACGTATCATGTACATGGACAAATCATTGGAGCACCGTCATTCATCAAAAGTACTTAAGTCACGTCACATAAACGTATTTCAAAAATAAATATTTACCAACGTTCAAGACAAACATTTGAGCAGCAAGATTTCAGAACAATGGCGTTCAAGAGTACAACAAACATTAAAAAACAATCACGTCGCATAAAGGAATAGTGATATAGAATTCCCTTTACCTAAATCATAAAGAATGCACTTAAACAATTCCTCTAAATCAAGTCTTATGATTCTTCTTCTCTCACTCATTATCTATCTATCTATTTATGAAAGTCAAAGATAAGTTGAAATAATTTAAAAAGAGATCAATGCCTATTTATAGAATTTTTCAGGAAGCACGAGGTGTAAAGAAACACGAGATGGCGAAACAAGGCTATGCCATCTAACAAGTAAGACTAGATTAAGCAAAGTACGACAAGGCTGGAAGTACTAGGTGGCAATACAAGGTTGTGCCACCTAGTGTTTCTAACCTATCTTGGTTGCATCCAAGGGCCCACCGCGGGTCCCATTTTGCATGACACGTCACCATGGTTAGCGGTCAATTTTAACGCTCCTAAGCCAGTCAAAACGACCATGCTCAAGTCACGTGCATTTTTTCCTCGTGAAATAACTTTGGCGCCTTCCCCCTTGGAGGTCAGCTACCCTCCCCTCTTGGGGGTCGGCCACCTTCCCTCAAGGGGGTTGGCCACTTTCCCCTCCAGGGGGTCGGCGTGCCTCCCACCTTTCATTCAACGCATGCTCTCCCTTAGCCTTGTGTAGTCCCTGACGTCCGTTGTCCATGCCCGCGCGCCGACTTCGTGACGCCCTTCACCCGTACACATTGTCTCGATGCCCATCGCCCTCGCCGACGTGCCGACTCCATGACATTATCGCCCGTACCCGCGCGCCATCTCCGTTTTATGTGCCCTTGACACAACGCCTGTCCCTATACACACTCTGATGCGCCTATGCGCCGCGCCGCACCTCTAATACAATCCCGCCATACGCCGCACCTATAATACAATCCCGCCCTCTAACTCTCTGTCACACTACTACACTCCTTGCGTTGGTCCATCCTTTCACCACACCATGCGCACCTTGCCTTAGTCGTGGAACATGCTTCGACCCACTCTTCAGAGTGTGCAGCATCTCACGGGGATAGGCGACTACTCCGGGACACTATCTCTACTAGGGAGCTTTTCAACTCCCCTTCTGCCAGGTAGACGGGTCATTCGGGATGCTACCTTAACTAGTCGGGTAGACGGCTCCTCTGGGATGCTACCTTGATGAGCTCTGAGTGCTCCGGCAAAAGGACTTACCCCCCGGGGATAGACGACTCCTCCGGGACACTATCTCTGTCAGGGAGCTTTTCAACTCCCCTTTCGTCAGGTAAACGGCTCCTCCTGGATCCTACCTAGGCCCGTCGGGTACATGGCTCTACTGGGATGCTATCTTAACGTGTTCCGAGTGCTCTGGGATAAGGACTCAGCCACGGGTATAGGTGACTCCTCCAGGACACTATCTCCGCCAAGAAGCTTTTCAACTCTCATTCGGCCAGGTAGACAGCTCATCCAGAATACTACCCTGATGCGCTTCAGGTGCTCTGGCACAAGGACTCATCCGCGGGATAGGCTCGCTCTCTAAGACATTATCTCCACCAAGAGGCTTTTCAAATCCATTTCTACCAAGTAAACGGCTCCTCCGGGATGCTGCCTCAGCCCATCGAGTAGGCGACTCCTCCGAGACACAACCTTGGTGCGATCCGAGTGCTCCGGCATAAGACACTATCTCTGTCAGGGAGCTCTAAGTGCTCTGGCACGAAGACTCCCCTTCCGCCAGGTAAACGGCTCCTCCGGGATGCTACCTCGGCCCTTAGGATAGGCGACTCCTCCGGGACACTATCTCCGCAGGGTGTCTGCTTGACTGTCCTACGTGCTCTAACACTAAAGGCTTGCATCGGCACCCCTAGGGATTATAACCTCTGGGTCACCCCGAGATGGGGCATATCTTGGGAGGGCATCGCGTCTAATCCATCTGGCAGTTGAGCGTCGGGGTTTCCCTACCATTACCAGGGCTATTGGACTCTGAAAGGGCTTGGACTGGTGGCTAGATCAAGGAGTTCTGTAGCCACACCAGTACTGTGGGAGTCAGTCTTTCCAGACAGACAGAGCGACGCTGTGCGAGGTAGGCTGGGTGAATATGCGATTCGACAGTCTGTGGAGTAGTGGCACCTGTGGACCTCTCGGTGACGTGTCACTCCTGGAAAACGTCACATGTCACTTTAGGACATCTCAACCTCTATAAATAGGGGTCTTGAGAATTTATTTTGGATAGAACATTTATTAGACATTTCTCTCACTTTCACTTACTCACTCTAGAATTCTAGAGAGAGAAACATACAGGACCTTGACTCTGGACCTAAGCATCAAATTCTGACTATCGTCGTGTATTCACCATGCACCATCGCCCTCACATTACTGCCACCCCTCAGGGCTGGGAAGCCCTTGGTCTCTGCCCTTTCTCCATCATTGATGTGTCCCACATCAGCATATGGGCATCTAACTCGAACTGCATTCCTTATGGCACCTCTATGTCAACTTTAAACCCACTTCCTTGGCAACATTTTGGTGACTCTTTTAGGGAGGTGAGCATCGCAGTGCAGTTCATTCCTTGCCTGAGACACCCAAGCAACCATGACTCAGTAAAGCAGGGCTACCAGGACTACCAGGACTACCAGCCAAAGCCTCAACACAGCCATCCAAGAGAAGCATCACCTCGAGGACCAAGAAGAGACCAGCCATAAAAAACTCCAGGCTCTCCCCGTAATGGATGCACCCAATGTGGCTGGGATCGTCAACGCCATAATCCAACACCTTACTCCTACCATCACCATACTCTAGAACTCTCAGTCTTCTCTTATGGCTATCATCTTAGAAATGCATAAATCAATCCAAGTCTTGACTTCATAGTCGCCGACTTCTCAAGGCCTCAGAGCTCCCCATCTTGTGTCGACTGCTCACCTCGTGTCATCCCAAGCTCTAGGGTTGGCCGTTCTAGCTCAGATCCAGCCTTCAGGACCTGGGGCTAATTATGGACACTGCCCAGGCCCAGTGTCGTGACCACCACTACCTTGGTCCTCTGGGCCCTCGGCATTAAGACTTACAATACCTCAGCTTGCGGTGCCTCAGCCCGTAGTACCCTGCCTCACCTTTGCTTAGAGTACTTCGAAGATGCATGACTCAATTGAGATGGAACCTTACCCTAACATGGCTGGGCAACACCTGAACATCGGTCATACACCCGACTTGCTCCAGTCGCCCTTCGCTGATGGCTGACCTCCTGCTACTGGCACTACCCTTGTGCAAACCACACCCCAAGAAGTTACTTTGCATCACCAACCCTTCTTTACCGTTGTCATCCCCTCAATGCCTCATGTCGCCCCGTATAGGGGCTCTGTTGCCAGGATAGGGATTGTCAACTTGATAAAAAGAAGTACGACAAAATTGTAGAAAAAGAAAGGATATTTAAATTGTTTCTAGGTCTCAACAAAGACCTGATGAGGTTAGAGGAAGAATCCTTGGAAAAAAAAACCTTTGCCCTCTCTCCGTGAAGCTTTTTCAGAAGTCAGAAGAGAGGAGAGCAGGAAAAAGATCATGATGGGAAGACCAGGAATTCAAAATTCTGGTGAGTTCTGCTCTTGCTGCCTATGGAACCAACTACAAGGGCAATGACAACCAACCTCACAAAGGAAGACCCTGGTGTGATCATTGTCGTCGTCCTAGAAACATAAAGGAGAAGTGTTGGAAAATCCATGGCAAACCCGCTGATTGGAAACCAAGGAAACCTCAACCTGAAAACCGTGGTTATGTTGCCACTACTGAAGAGAAACCAATATCTGAAGATGTTGTCTTTAGCAAGGAGCAATTGGAACTTCTTCAGAACATGTTCAATCAAGCTTAAATCAATCCACCAGTTATCGGGTCAGGAACTATAGCCCAAAAAGGTATATTTCCAAGTGCTATTAATAGCAAGGTTGAGAAAAGCAACCCTTGGGTGATTGATACAGGGGCTTCTGATCACATGACTGGTGATATCTCCCTATTTTCTTCTTATTCAACATGCTCTAATAATTATAAAGTTCGTATTGCTGATGGCTCTTTGTCCACTGTATCGGGAATGGGCTCTATTGTTATCTCACCTTCTAAAACTCTTGATTATGTCCTCCTAGTTCCCAGTTTATCTTGCAACTTATTGTCCATCAGCAAACTCACCAAAGACCTAAAATGTGTTGCTAATTTCTTTCCTACCCACTGTATTTTTCAAGATTAGGACTCCGGGAAGATGATTGGCAATGCTAAGGAATGTGCGGGCCTCTATCTCTTAAGGGATGGCAACCTTGTGAACGAAACTCGGACAGATCAGTGTATTTCCAATTCTGTTTTAGTGAGTCAATCCAATAGGGATTTGATGTTTGTCTCTAATCATGATAATAATCCAATTATGTTATGGCACTTTAGATTGGGCCACCCCAGTTTTATGTACCTTGCAAAATTGTTCCCATCTTTTTTTAAGAATAAAAATCTGAACTCTTTCAAATGTGAAATTTGCCAATTGGTAAAACATACAAGACATACTTTTCCTGTGCACTCATATCAACCATCTCATCTGTTTTCTATTATTCATAGTGATATTTGGAGCCCTTCTCGTATTCACAATATCTCTGGTACTAGGTGGTTTGTTACTTTTGTGGATGATCATACTAGGGTAACTTGGATGTTTCTAATGAAAGATAAATCTGAAATTGTCCCTATTTTAAAAAGGTTTCATTCTATGATTCAAAATCAATTTCAAGCCAAAATCCAAGTTTTAAGAACTGATAATGTCAAAGACTACTTCAACTCCACCTTAGGCAACTATCTAGTTGAAAATGGTATTGTTCATCAAAGTTCTTGCGTTGATACTCCTCAAAAAAATGGGATAGCTGAGAGAAAATATCGCCATCTTCTAGAAGTAGCCCGAGCTCTCTTATTCACCTCAAATCTTCCCAAGCAATTTTGGGGGGATGCTATCCTTACAACAGGCTATCTCATTAACAGAATGCCATCAAAAGTGTTGAATTTTAATACTCCTATTCAGCTTCTCACTCACTCTTACCCCTCTACTCATCTTATATCCAATTAACCTCTTAAAGTTTTTGGTTGTTCTGCTTTTGTTCATATTCCACCATATCTTAGGGGTAAACTAGATCCAAAGGCTGTCAAATGTGTTTTTATTGGCTATTCTTCATCTAAAAAAGGGTATAAATGCTATTCTCCTGAAAAGAAGAAAGTCTACAACACTATGGATGTTACCTTTTTTGAAAATCAATCCTTCTACCCCAAAACTTCTATTCAGGGGGAGAACTCTGCCACTAGCAAAGATGAATATCAGTTTTGGCATCTCTATAATGAGTCTACTGATTTCTTTCCTTTAATCTCTCATATCAATCCTGAAAACAACACTGAGTCTTCTTCTTAGGAGGATAAATCTCCCCCCAATTTTCATGCCCCAAATACAGGGGAATGGAAAAATCTTGTTTATTCCAGGAAGCCAAGAGATAATGAGGTAGAGCACCCAATTCTTCCTGAGCCTTACCAGGATCCTAACCCGAGTACTGTTCCTGCGGAATCAGGTAATATTGAAAACTCATCCGATTCCTTTTTTGTACCTTATAATGATCTTGATATTCCCATTTTCCAAAGGAAAGGAGTGAGGTCTTGCACCCAACATCCCATATCTCACTTTGTTTCATATGACAATCTTTCCCCAAGTTATCAGGCATTTGTTTCAAACTTATCCCAAACTAAAATTCCAACCAGTGTACAAGGAGCCATGGCAAATCCAAAATGGAGAGCTGCCATAAATGAAGAAATATGTGCCTTAAATAAAAATGGTACATGGGATATTTCAAGTCTTCCTGAAGGAAATGACCAGTGGGCTGTAAGTGGATCTTCAATGTAAAGTATAATGCAGATGGGAGTATTGATAGGTATAAGGCAATGTTAGTTGCAAAAGGTTTCACTCAAACCTATAGGATTGATTATCAAGAAACTTTTGCCCCTGTGGCTAAGTTGAATACAATCCGGGTTCTTCTATCTTTAACTTCTAACCTTGATTGGCCTCTTCATCAGTTAGATGTCAATAATGCCTTCCTGAATGGTGACTTAGAAGAAGAAGTCTACATGGAAATTCCTCCTGCTTTTGAGAGTAAGGAAAATGCACATAAAGTGTGCAAGCTGAAGAAAGCTCTATATGGCCTCAAGCAATCCCCTAGAGCTTGGTTTGACCGGTTCACAAGAGTTGTAAAGAAATATGGGTACACTCAAGGTCAATCAGACCATACCCTATTTACTAATCATTCTTCATATGGAAAGCGTACTATCCTTATTGTTTATGTTGATGATATCATTCTCACAAGAGATGATTATGAGGAAATGAACAGGTTGAAGACTATCCTAACCAAAGAGTTTGAGATTAAAGATCTTGGAAAGTTAAGATACTTCCTTGGCATGGAAGTAGCTCACTCAAACAAGAGAATTTCTATTTCCCAACGGAAATACACCCTTGACTTACTTAAGGAGACTGGCATGCTTGGATGCAAACTTGTTGACACCCCTATGGACTCAATATGTAAACTAGGCAGGTAAGAAGGGAGTGCTCCAATTGATAAAGGGAGATATCAGTGCCTTGTAGGGAGACTCATCTATTTATCACACACTAAACCTGATATTGGTTTTTCTGTCAGTGTGGTAAGTCAGTTCATGAATAATCCCATAGAAGAACATCTTGATGCAGTTTACAGAATTTTGAGGTATCTAAAAATGAGACCAGGAAAGGGCCTTTTCTTCAAAAAGGGGTACAGAAAAAACATTGATATCTACTGTGATGCAGATTGGGCTGGATCTATTACAGACCGGAGATCCACTTCTGGTTACTGCACATATGTTTGGGGTAACCTCGTAACTTGGAGGAGTAAAAAGCAATCTATGGTGTTTAGAAGCAGTGCTGAGGCTAAGTTCAGGGCTATAGCACTTAGTATTTGCGAAGGGATGTGGCTTAAAAGACTTCTAGAAGAATTAAAGATTACATGTGAAGGTTCAATAAAAGTCTTCTGTGACAATCAAGCATCTATCAATATTGCTAAAAATCCTGTCCACCATGACAAGACCAAACATGTGGAGATTGATAGACACTTCATCAGAGAGAAGATTGAATGAGGTATCATTCAAATGGTTTATACTCATTCAAGTCACCAAATAACTGATATTCTCACAAAAGCTTTACCTAAAGGGAACTTTGACAACTTGAATTTCAAGCTGGGAATGATCAACATTTACTCCCAGCTTGAGGGGGAGTGAAGGATTTCAGGGAGTAAATTCCTCAATTAGAGTTAATGATTTAAGTCTAATTGATTTTGTGATTATTTAGTTGTATTTTAGGTAGGTATATTTCAAATCATTAGCTTTATTATCTAGGATTCTGATTGTAATTAATCCCTGATTTTATGGTACCTAATTGGGTCCTAAAATTAAGGATGTAGGTTACTTTTTTTCTTATTTATACTCAGCCTCTGATCAATGAGAGAAGTGTGAATAAAAAGTTCTCTATTTTTTCACAAACAAAAAAATTGACTTCGTAAGGCTTTTGGAAATTGAAGTTGAGGTGACCAATATTCCTGGGATCACCAGAAAATAGAACAAGGATTGGAAATTTGTACACAACACTAATAGCAAGGGGGTTTCAAGAATATGGATTTGTTGGAATTCCAACAATATTCATTTTCAGATGTTAGCCTGTGAAGAACACATTATAACTGGACAAGTAAATGTGAAGGAAAGCAATGAGACATTTGGTGTCTCATGTATCTATGGAAGTAATAATGGTACAAAAAGAAGAACTTTATAGGAACGGTTATACCATCACAAAACCCTCATCGGTCAAACATCATGGATATTGATGGGGCATTACAATGTGGTAAGGAAATCCAGTGAAAAACAAGGGGGTACAAATATTTGCCAAAGAGATGTTGATGATTTCAACATGTGTATTAGAAGAATACAATTGGAGGAAATCCAAACTATTGGGATGATGTACACTTGGAGTAACAACAGAGCAGAAGATCTCATAACATGCAGATTGGACAGAATCTTGCAAAATGAGGAATAGATGAATATGTACCCTAACTCACAAGCTATAGCTTAGGCCCCTGGAATTTCTGATCATTCTTTGATCACTGTGCAAAGGTGCCAAACAGAAGCAAAAGGGAAGAGACCTTTCAAGTTCTTTAATTTCTGGATGATGCACAATACTTTCAAGGAAAAATTGCCCAAAAGCTAGGAAACATAATATCATGGAAGTGCTTATGTAAGACTTAGTCAAAAACTTAAAGCCTATATTAAGGCAGTTGAATAAGGCACACTATAGTGATATCTCTCAGAAAACTGCTGAGGCCTGGAATTAGCTGCAAGAAATTCAAAAGAAGATCATGAAAACTAGGGACACAAGCCTAATACAGAGAGAGCAAGAAATGCAAGCTACATACTATCACTTAGCAAAGGCTGAGGAGAGTTTCTACCATCAAAAAGCAAGAATCAAGGACATCAAATTGGGGAACCAAAACACAACTTACTTTCATAAAAAAGTGAAAGTCCACAGGGCCCACAACAAGATCATGGCCATTTTTTTTTACTGAAGATGGGAATCAAGTGACGGGCTGATGAAGTTCATAGGGAAGCAATAAGGCATTTTACAAACTTTCTTGGCACATCAGTACCAAGACACACTGCTAAAACGGAAAGACTGAGTCAAATTTTTAAAAAGAAAACATCACTGAAGGATCAATTTAAGCTGAAGGCACATGTCACTACTCAGGAAGTGAATGAGGCAGTGTTTTCCCTTAAACACAATAAAGGACCAGGACCAGATGGGTACATAGTTGAGTTTTACTAGAAAAATTGGGATGTGGTTGGAAAAGATATAGAGGAAGCTATCATGGAATTCTTCAAAAAAGGTACAGGTATTCACTTGTTCAATTATCCTGGACTCACTCTAATCCCCAACTTTCCCTGTCCTACTACAATGAAAGATTTCAGACCCATTGCTTGTTGCAATGTGGTCTATAAAATCATTTCAAAAATTCTATGTCAGAGAATTAAAGAAGTGCTACCTAAGATCATCAGTAATAGACAATCAGTTTTTGTGAGCAAAAGGCATATTTCAGATAATATATTACTGATGCAAGAGCTCGTGAAAAATTATCACAAAGAAGGGGTAAGCCTAGATGTGTGCTAAAAATAGACATTCAAAAGGCCTATGATTCAGTTGGCTGGGATTTTTTTAAGAGTGTTATGGAGGTTCTAAATTTCCCTGAAGAATACACTTCTTGGATTATGAAGTGTGTGCAAACTGCAAAATTTTCAATTAACTTGAATAGAGCTATGGAAGGTTACTTTTCTAGCTCAAAAGGACTCAGACAGGGGGATCCAATATCACCCTATTTGTTCCTAGTGGTGATGAAAGCTTTCTCTAATCTCATGGATGACTATGCAAGATTACAGGGATTCAAGTACCACCCTAAATGCCAAGACCTTCAGATAAATCATCTGTATTTTGCAAATGATTTATTCATTATGGCTGCAGCTGGTTAGAATTCATTAACACTTATTAAGCAGGCTTTGGATGAATTTGGTTCACTTTCTGGATTATATCCTAATCTAAATAAGAGTTCTCTATTTCTGGCTAGGGTACAGGAGGAGGAAAAAGCTAATCTACAGCAAAGCATAGTTATTCCTCTAGCTGAGTTGCCAGTTAGATACTTAGGTGTTCCTCTTATAACAAGTAAACTACATTATAAGGACTGCCAAGTGCTTACTGAGAAACTTACAGAGAATATTCATTGTTGGACTACACTACATCTCTCCTGTGCAGGCATGCTACAATTGGCCAGCCAGTGCTGTTGAATATGCAGATGTGTTGGTGCTCAATATTCCTACTCCCACAAATAATAAAGCAAATTAAAGCTAAGATTTGAGCATTCATTTGGCATGGAAGGGATACACATTGTACTGGAGCAAAAGTTTCATGGGCAGACTTATGTGTGCCTAAAAAAGAAGGGGGCCTTGGGCTGAAAAGAGTAGGGGATGGAACAAGGCATTCCTAGTGAAGCATATATGGGATCTGGCAAGTAATAAAGAATCTCTGTGGGTGAAGTGGTGTCCACCTATAAATTAAGGGTAAACACTTCTGGACCTTTAAAGCTCCTGTGAATCTATCTTGGACATGGGGCAAGATTGTTAAGTTCAGAGCTTTAATTCAGCAATTTATGAGACATGAAATTGGTAATGGACATAAGACATGGTTGTGGCTTGATAACTGGATGCCTAAGGGTAATTTAATTACTCAATATGGCAATAGAATCAGTTATGACTCTGGATTGAGAGCAGATTCTAAGGTTGCAGATATAATAGAAGCTAACCAATGGCAAAATCCACCTGCTAGATCCCAAGCAATCATATTATGGCTTATAGAATTGAGATGTATGCCTCCACCTCAGGCTGATAGAGAAGACCAAATTCTGTGGAGCTTGAAAAAGAATGGAGAATTTACTGTGCATTTAGCCTGGCAAGCTATAAGAACAACAAGAGCCTTGGAGTAAAGTGGTCTGGTTCAATGGTAATATACCTTAAAGTGCCCTGATAATGTGGATGTTGTGTAAAGATGGACTTAGAACAAAAGATAAACTGAAGAAATGGAATCTCATCGAGGATGACACTTGCCCTTTATGCAATAAGAGCAAGGAGAATATAGGCCACTTACTCTGGAACTGTGAATATTCAAAAGGGATATGGGAGAAGGTGTTGAGAAAATGTAGATAGCCAGGCACTGGCAATCATGGCAGCAAGTGATGGATATGCCACTTTACAATTTAGAGGGAAAAGTTTCCAAGCTAAACTTAAGAAACTGGGACTTGCAGTAACAATATATATGCTCTGAGGGGAAATGAATGCTCATATTTTCAAGCAGCAATCATAGACTATGGAAGCTACATTTCAGCAGATAAAACAGTGGATACAATGGAGGGTAAGAAGCTGGAAGAGAGCTCCATGCACTAGCAAGAACATGACATTATGTGATAATTGGGATATAGATAGGAGAATACTACTTGATTGAGATACTTTGTAACTGCTTATAAGCTAGGAGACGAGTTAAGTAAGATAGCAATGTACATTTGTAAATACATGCTTTGAAATCAATACTATAGACTTTCACCCAAAAAAAAAAAAAGACTTCCTTAATAACAAACCTAATGGAAGTGTTAAAAACATTCTATGCATACGATAAAAAAAAGGCACTAACCTTGACTTTTCGTAACGTTCATCACCCATAGGAAATTGAGTGGATTTATTGACAATACTGAATCATTTGTTTATCATACGTGCGGTCCAAATGGTAGATAATGAAAGGTTTTAGTGACATCCACAATCAACATTTTTAAGGGTCTGGGTGGATACAGTTCAAAGTTGAAAAGAATAGGTTGCCTTAACGAGGAGGTTGCTCCTAGATCTTTTGAATCCAAAATGTTTAATAAAGGCCATTCCAAAGCAATAAGTGCAAATAACTCACTGGTTCTACTTTTTCCTTTATATATATATATATATATGTGTGTGTGTGTGTGTGTGTAGAGGGAGAGGGAGGGGGGAGAGAGAGAGAGAGAGTAGAGTGCGCAATTAAAGGAAAGTACATATATATATATATATATATATATATATATATATATATATGTTATATGAGTGTTGAATCATATAGGAAATTGTAGTATTAAAAAGCTCTACAACGAAGAAAGACAGTAGTATACTGTAAAAAGGCCCATCCAAGAGAAATTCTTAACGTCCATCATTAGTAGGGTCGATGGATTGTCGAAAAATAACTGAGGTCGTAATGAACAATAAACGTATAAATTTTAGTTCAAATAAAGTGAGACATTTTCAAAGGCTAGATAGAGTTGAAACATGGTACTATAGTAATTTGCAGAAGTGAGTGAGGCCATGGTTGAGAAAATTCTGCGCCTAAGTGCTTAGATGTTCTTCATTGAAAGATCACCCTCTAAAGCGACAAATTTAACAACAAGAATTACACTTTTGGCTTTTACACTGACCTTTGAGCTATCATTACTCCCTCATTTTGTACAACTAAATTTTGGCTATACTACATGAGAAATTCTAGTTTTTCAGACCGTCATACAATTGCTGACTTACTACTTGTCACTAAATAAGTGCATCAGCGATCAAGTATTAACCCTTTAGTGACAAAATAAAGTGTCCACAAGCATACAAAGGTGTAAACAGTTTACATGAGTACCCCTGAATTATCTAGAGTGTCAAATTACATACACCCAAGAATGTTATTCTAAGGGAAACATTTTGTAGGCTAAGGTAAGCCCAACCCGTTGTAAAACCTAATGCTCCACGACAACAGTCAAATGCAATAAAAACTATACCAAGTCCAAATGGTCTAATAAATTTGTATAGCAGGTCCAAATAATAAGTGAAATTATATAGTTAAACTTTATTCAACTCCATAAATGAACTGTCTAACAGTTGGAGGACTTCGTTAAACCCTTTATTAATGAAAAGTTTGCATTATCTTTGTAATACCCCAAACTTCAGGAGCCGATTAAAACAACCATCCGGACTCCGAAAGAATAAACGAACGGTAATTTTGGGCTATGCTTGGGCATTACTGGCGTAATGGAGCTTAAAAGACTTTTGGAGCATTTTTATAATTTTAGAACATTAAAGGGACTATTTTGCAAATTTGAAAAATTGGTCACAAGATTGTGCCACCCCCTCCTTGATTTTTGATGACTAATGGTAAAAAATAATTATAAACTAAGGTATAGATAAGGGGAAATCTGGAGCTCCAAAGAAAAGGAAGGATAAGAGATTTGGGCGAAGATCAAAAAAAGAAAAAAAGAAGAGAAAGAACAACGGGAGGAAAATAAGAAGAGACAGGAATAAGAAGAACAAAACAGAGAGGAAGTAGGGCTTCGGGCAGGCCTGCAAAATAAGTGGAAGAAATCAAAGAACTCTTAAAGGTTAACTTCCCTGTGACTTGATGTAGTTATTGTTTAAAGTCTAGTGTGTATAGTGTACTTCAGTGAGGTTATTTAACTGTGCAAGAAGCGGGTGCTTCGGGGTGCCGCTGGATGATGAATCTGTATGTGATTCATGTGTTTGTGGGTGGGTAGAAGTAAGGGGGAGAGAGCGGTGAGAGGTGCAGGTGTGTTGCGTAGGTTTGCAGTGTGCTTTGTTTTAAACAAGGCACACTGCAAACCCACACAACACACCTGTAAGTGTGTGTGGATTAAGGGTGTTTGTGTGTGGAATTCATGTATAAATGTGTGAATCTGTGTGTATTGGGGTGTAGAAGTGTGTGTTTTGGAGGTATATATATGGGTTTTAGTGTGGCAGCTTGTGGGTGTGTGAATGGTGTAAGTGGGTGTGAACATATGCTCCTAGAATAAAGGCTGCCGAGAAGACAGTGAACAGTAGACAATTAGGGTAGTTAAAAAATAAAACCCAAAAACAAATGTCGCTAAAAGTAGAAACTAATTTAGGCAGGTTTCCACGAATTTTTACAAACGGTTAGGGTCAAAATTAGGCAAGGTACAAAACAGCAACCTCTGATATGGAATATTTTGAGAATTTTCGGTGTTTGGAAATAGCGTTAAATTAGGGTACCGATTAAGAGTAATTCCAAATTTATTTAGCATAGCAAACCAAATAATTTTAATCTGAAAATTTTATGAGAACCTTATTCTACTGATATGATTTATAATCTAAAATTTTGTGCAATTCTAAGGTTGATAGGTATTTTTTTTCGAAACTGACTTTTTAGCGTTCGGTCCGGACACCGGTTAGGAATTTTTGGGCAAAATTTTTTTAAATATTTTTTAGTCCAGAAATGACTTCAGGGTGTTTAAAATAGCATTTTAAGCTATTTTGGGATTTTTCGGTATCGAAAACTCCAAGGGGTATTTTAGTAATTTACCACCAGAGGGGTATTTTGGTAATTTTACCCATAAAGGGTATTTTTGAGTAAACTTGTAGACAGTAATGATATTTTAGTGATTTGGCTTACAGAAAGATTATTTTGATGATTTAAGTGTAACGGGGGTATTTTAGTAGTTTGCCAGGGGTATTATGGTAATTTGACCTAAGAGAGGTACTTTTGCGTAAATTGACATACAATAAGTTTATTTGGGTGATTTTACGCACGGGAAGGCCATTTGGGTGATTTAAGTCCTAGAGGGGCATTTGGTAATTTTACACAGAGGGGCATTTGGTAATTTTACACTAAGGGGCATTTCGGTAACTTTACATGCCCGGTGAGGAGGGTTTTATTTTGAAAGTATGCGTGAGTCCGTTTAAGTTATAATTTTGTGTTTTAATCTGTGTTCTGATGATTCAATTATTTCATTTGGGTTAAAGCTAAAGACTTTTCGGTTAGGATAATTTAGCTGCGGATCCAGGTAAGAGATACTATCTGAACCTTGAGTAAGGATTTTTGTTCGAATCCTTATTTGATAACTCGTACTTATAAGTACTCTTTTGATTTATTTACGACTAGTGTCAAACTCTGAATTATGTATCGATATTAGTATGTTATTGCCAGAAAACTCCAATATTGAACCAGAATCGATTAATTAGAAATCTTGTGATGCTCGCCTATTATTGCATGCTGAGCAAATTTGATAATTGGTTGTATCCGGTCTTCCGGATTGTTGTGCGTAAATTCGATAATTATTCACAATCGTTCTTGTTATTATTCTGTGTATTTTCTTGTGAAAATTCCGAATGCTGACTTATTTCAGTATGATTATTATTCTTGAATCCGAATTGATTTCGATGATTGAGTTTATGTTAAAGATCATTGATATTGTTGATTTTTCTGTTTTGACCTGGGTTTCTGTTATGTGGGAAGGCGTAATAAGGCTGGTCTGAATCCTGCAGGAAAAGCAGGCTAGTATCAAAGTGATTAGTATTTTGGTACATCATGCATGTGTATACTTCTGTGCTTTGCCGGAATGGCATGGCGACCGCCCAGGATCAACGTTGATTTTTTATTTTCTATGTTCTGTATATTGCAGTGACTGCTACGGTAATGACTGGAAAGTATTCTCTGAAATAATTTGTGCTTGGGTGAAATCTCTCGAGAAATTCAGTGTATTTTGGAAAGAACTATCTAAGATGATCTGTGTACGTTTTGAAATCCTTTGGAAAACCCTTATCGTATTTTGGTATGATGGCTTTAAAGATGATCTTTTATTGAGCATTCTGGAACCCATCACGTGTATTATTGTTTATTTTTGTATATACTTCTGATGAATTTTGATCCTTTTGAAAATTATTGAGTTTCTGACCATTTGAAATATTCTGGAAATCTTTGTCAGTTGGATTTTTTGGAATTATTTTTGTAATCTTGTTGGTAGTACTTGTACGACCTTACTGAGCTCTTAAAAGCTCACCCTTCATTTGATTCCCTTCTGCAGGAGATGAGAAGCTGTAGCAGGTTCGGGAATGGGTTAGAGTCTGTGTGAGCTTCCGGTGAGCCCGCCATTTCTGTGTAAGGAGACCCTTGCGTGGGTCAGTACCGTCACCTTGTTTATAAGGACCCGAGTTGTAAAGAACTTAGGTTTTAGTAAACTAAATTTAAGCAATTCTGGAAGCTTGTATTTGAAGAATTTGAGTGGGTATCAGATTAAATATTTTGAAGTATTAGTTAGTGAACGGATTTGATAGGTTTGATGTGATCCGGTAGGTTAATGACCGGAAAATTCGGGGCAGCGGGGCTCCGGATTTTCGGGGGCGTTACAATCTTCCTAAACAAGGGGGAAAAAACTCTATCACTAATGTACAAGGAAAACTGGATTCCGTACACTCGAACGCGACCGATTAACAACACTCCATTCTAGTCTTAAAATTTTGAACATTACAACCATATTGCCTATTTTATGGTCAAGTAGAATCAGACTAATATATTATAGCGGAGAAAAATCTTGCTTCAGAGATCCCTAGGATCAGAAATTTTCTCTGTTTTTTTCTTCCTAAAACAAGTTTTAACCATGTGCTTTGCACACGGGAGCGACGTGTGCTAAATACAAAAATATATTAAGTTACCTCGTGTAAACTATAATAAAGTAAAATACCATCAAGAAAAATTAAAATGCTATTAAAATTTGATTTCCATTTTTATACCATAGTTGATTTCTATTGGTGAAGTTCTACGATCCAAAAATAAAAGGAAAACATGATAGTATCAAATGAACAAAGGGAATAAAAACTCTATAACAATCCAATAACAAAGCTAAACCATCTACAAGTCACCCCTTCGTCAAAGATCCATGCAACAACTATTGTCCTTCAACATACTATGTTGTAAATTGAAGCATGTCAATTAATATTGGAAACCGAATTTTCAACGTTGTAGTATGTTTTATAATTTAAATTTAACATAAGTTCGTTAACGCATAAGGATAATGATATATAAAATAGAGACACCCATTACTTCAGCTTCACAAATAATTACTAGAGAGATAACGAAAATCATGGTTATAGTCCTTACAAAATGACAAATATGAGAAGATAGAGAAAATGTAAAACTGTTAAAACGATTAAGTGAAACGAAGAAAACACGTTCATCAAGTTCTTGTGATTAAAGGAGCACATAAAAAAAGTGTTTCAAGAAGATTTTGTTTGTCTTTTGGGGTTAAAGAAGTTAGGAAAACTAAAAAGGAGATTAAGATGATACTTAAGCGTAGATTACAATAAATAGTAATGATATTGCTTTACTAAACAAGTAGATTTATTTTTAATCGCAACAAATATAGGGTCAACATTCTAGACAGATTTTAAGAATTATATTGAAAATTTCCTTTTTTAAAAGAAGAAAATTTCAGAGAAATGTTTTTCCAAAATCACAATTGATTCATTGAAAAGAAATATGCACCTTACACCCACTTTTAGGAGAGATAACCAACACTAAATCCTAGAAGATGGAATATGGCTTCATAACAAAATCAAAACTTGAAATTTGACCGCTTCTATATGGATAAAGATGAACAACCTTTTTCTTAAAGCGTCATAGGAAAAAAATTAAAGAAATAAAATGACCTTTTGACAAAGAAGAGAATATAAACTACCCTTCATATGTAGCATCGAAACTTTAGTCAATTTGGTCAAGAACATATATGTTCAACATTTTTTGAGAAGAGATGGATATTTGGCTTTTAAAGCATTGTAAAATTTCAATGCTAAAAAAATATTTTTTTGAAATTACTCTCATTGGCCTAACTGCGTTGCCAAAAGTAAAAAAACAACATCAGTTACGTAAACTCTCTCTCTCTCTCTCTGTCACACACACACACACACACACGTGTGCGCATATAAACATGTGCGTTCTCTCTCACACAAACATGCGCGCGTGCATGAACACGCACACACACAAAAACAGAGAGAGACACACACTTACTCCCCTTCTGACCAGTTTAGTAAAACCCGTAAACCAAAATGTACACAAAACAAGCACGCGCGCGCCCCTGCGAGCTCACACACACATTATCCCTCTCACCTTTTTAGTTGTTGAAAAAAATTGAAGGGTGTGTCTTTGAAATATTTTTTGTTGGATGGTTTTAGCCTTGTATTGACATCAAAGAGAAAGCTACATAGAGTACATGCCTACATATACATTACATCCCAAACACTAATTAGCAGAAGGTGCTAAAGCCAAATAGAAAGATAGCTCTAGATGTACTAAAACATGGCCAAGGTGTTGTGCTAGTGGGTTTGTCCCTTATTATCTTCTTTATAATAACAAACTTTCCATCCAAACAAGTGACAGTGACTCTCTAGCCATGATGGCGAGCTGACTGGTGTAAAGAGTATCCAGATCCCTTTTGTTGATGCTGCAAAAATCAAAACTAGAACAAGTATGACATATGTCATACATAATAGGCTTCAACACTGTAGCGAGGTCTTCACTACTCGCCTTCTACGATAGAACATAAGAGAAGTTAATATGGATAAAGATATGTTTGCAACAATGGGTATGAACCCAAATGCATGCATAAAAAATAGTTGGCGTCAAAGTAGCTTGTCCAGTGGCAGCCCAAAAAGTCTTGAGTAAAATAACTCAGTTTTGTCTGCTTATTATCCATCACAATTGTACCCATCCCTACCGGAAAGGAAAAGTCATGCCAATTAGAGGTGATGTAGAGATGATAAAAGAAACGGTTCTGGACATGTGCAGACTATACTAGCATCATGAAGAATAATCAATTATAGTTTCTACAGGATTGTAATTGGTCCATAGGCTGCATCAAGTGAAATGATGGTTGAGGTCTTCGGGTAGTATTGGATAGAACCCGTAGTGTTGTAGTGTCTAAAGTACTGGCTTGGACAGTGATGGAGGGATGTTGAAACTAACTTATCGGTATATACACTCATTCCTGTATGGCCAGATACACTATAAGGTGCATAAAGTATATATTTCTTACTGGGTAACATTAAGAGGTTGCATAATCCAAGCAATCAGCCACTCCTTGAAAGAAGGTCTATCTGTCGAATCAAGATTGGTTGGGTCCAATAAAAGCTAGATTTCCTTTAAGGTGTGGCATGTGTAGAAGGATGATCTGTAGTCTCGCTCACCAGTTAACAAAGTACGTGCGAGTCATCTAGAATAATGTTCTAAAGTGCTAGGGATTTCCTCACTGGTAAGCAATCATTAAGAAGTTGCCAAAGGAAGATGTGGATTTTAGGAGGTAGGCGTAATTTGCAAAGAATGGTCCATACAAGTCGAGGAATGTTAGCCCCAAGATTGTAATCAGGTTTAGAAGTAATAGATTTTTCTAGTTCCACAGAATGCCAAAGGGCACAAGCTATTTTAATTGTGAATTAGCCACACGAGTCAAACTCCCAAGTGACCTGATCACCATAGCTTGTTGAGGAGACAAAGATGGATTGGATGCTCGTCACTATATGAGGTGGAAATAGCTAATTCAGTATCAAATCACTCCATCCCGTCCTTGTAATAAGTTGTTCCACCAGTCTTCAGAGTACCCGGAGGTCGTACATCCAATGTTTCTTGGAGTTTAACAAGTGATATCCAAGGATCCTCCCATATTCATACCTGATGACCATTGTCCATCTGTCAACAAATACCTTTAAATAATATATCTCTTCTTTTTAGAATACCACGCCAGCCCTAGGATGGAGTTGGCTTTAAATTGTGAGAAAGGGTTGAATTCTATAGTATTTAAGACGAAAAAAAGACTGATAGAAGTTGTTCTGGATACTGCAGAATACACCAACTTGTTTTTGCTAACAAGATAGCAATAAAGATGTGTGTGATCTTGAAACCCAAGCCTCTACTGGATTTCGGTCCACATTAGGTAAGCCCATTAACCCAGTGTACTCCTTGGCTCTGTTGCTCACCCGTCCACCAGAAATTACAAATGATGCAGTTAATCTGCCTGTAAATTTGTTTGGAAATACTATAACCAGCATATAATAGGTTAGTACATAATATAAATATATTCTATCAGAATGGCTCGGCCTACTTTGTTCAGAAGCAGTCCCTTTCATCCCTCACATTTGCTCTGGATTTTAGAAACCAATGTTTTGAAGAACTGCTTCTGATTTGTAACAATGTCCAGAGTGGATCCCAAATATTTCCTAAAGGCATTGGAGAATAGGGACTCCTAAAACTCCCTTACAGTATTCTCTCAAACTGTTAGGACAATTCGGGATGAGCACTTAGGTTGATTTTTCAAATTGAGCTGTTATCCAAAGTCCTCCATATGATTAGTCAATAATGTTTTGAGAAGTTCACACCCAAGGAGGCTTACATGGAAGAATATGCTCCGTAAAAAGTAGATGGAAAATGAAGGGAGTAAGGGTAAAGACGAATACCTTTGATCCCCTTATACTCCTCAGCTTTAAAAAGAGACTGTAATAGTACTTTAGCATACAGGACGAATAGAAATGGTGATAGAATATCATCTTGACGTAGACCACATAATAGAATGAAAGGATGTGATGGGTTCCCATTAATAAGGATTAAGTACGAGACCATGGAAATGCATTGCATTATGAAGAGACTAAAATGAGTCGGAAATCCAAATTGGATGAGAACAATTTCGATAAAGTCCTATTATAATCGATCATAAGCCTTACTCATATCCAGTTTTAAAGCTTCGAGAATCTACTTCCCTCATCTTTGCTGGCAAATTTTGTTCATTAGTTCTTGAGCAATGAAGATATTGTTCAAGATCAAACGGCCAGTGGTGAAGGCATCTTGGTATGGAGATAATATGGAAGGTACGATTAATTTAATTCGGTTTGTCAGTACTTTGGAAATTATCTTGTAGATAATGTTACAAAGGTTAATAGGGCGAAAGTCAGACAGATAGGTGGGCTGTTAGATCTTAGGAATAAGAATAATGTATGTATGGTTAGTCTCCTTTAGCATGTAGCCTGAGCAAAAAAAGGGAAGAGCTGTAGCATTTATAGGTTGATGTAAAAAAACTCCAAAAATTTTGGTAAAGCATTGGAGGAAGGCCATCTGGACCTAGAGATTTAAGAGGTTGTAGTTGGAAGACCGCTTGTTTTAATATCCAAAGTCGTAAAGGGTAAGCTAAGGATCTGAAAACAGTCGAGATGAGACCCACAATACTCAGCGGGAGACGTGAGGTAGAAAGTCTGAGCTGTCTCGCAGGACATAGGAATTAAGTGAAATAACAATTATTAATTTTCTGTTGGGTGCTACAAGGGTTGCTCCTCACATTCTTACTAAGGGAAAAAAATGATTACCATTAGATGTGACCTCCGTTAAAACATGGAAATTTTTGGTGTTTCGGTCACCAATCTCAGCCAATGGTCCTTAGAAAATTGAGCCCAAAAGGTTTCTTCATTATCTATTAACTGCTCCAGATGTAGAGGTAATAGTTGATCTGATTGGATCGCAATCGGATCCAGAAGTCTGTTTTGCCGTTCAATCAGAAGATTTCTCACTGTAGCAATTTGATCTTGGATTTTTCCAATTTTCTTTGCATTCTATTCACAGAGGTGTTCCAGCATGAGGTGACCCCATTTTTCAGTACGAAAGCGTGGGAACCTGCCATGCTAACACTCCACGTGTCTTGGATGATTTTTTTCCTTCTAAATAGTTAAGCCACCATGCCCCAAAACGGTGACCCTTCCCACCATAGGGAGGTTTAGGTTGAGATTCAAAGAGGATGGGTGCATGGTCCAAACTTTGAATACTAAGATTAATAATGAATGCGGAAAGAAAAAGAAGGGAGCCAATGATATTAAAAAAGCCACGGTCTAGTTTCTCATACGTACAGTTAGGTGCAGACCGATCATTGATCCAATCCAAAGATATCAAGAAGGCCATAAGAATGTATAAAGTCTATCAAGTGTTGATAACCGAATAACTGTGCTGATGGTGTTCCATTTTTTCTTCATTAGAGAATACTTGATTAAATCCCATAACAGTAAGATAGGACCTTGTATTGGTTGAAGTACACTAGCTATGCTCACCCAAGTGTGGTGAATTTTTTGGACTCTCGAGTGGTCATAGATAAATCCAACTGTAAATGTGAGGGCAACAAAACCTGTAAAATAATGAGGTATTTAGATTGGTAGATGACAACACCTTGTAATTCTTTTTGCCAACCTACCCAAAGACCAACGCTATAATTCGGTTCAAAATTCATTCCCGTGGACTCTAAAAAACTGAGGGGCTGAAATTTATAGTCCATATCTATCGGACTTAAGAAAGTCTCTTGTAGGAAAACGATGACTGATTTATGTAAATGGATCAATTGAAACGCAAAGCAAACTGTCCGAAGCTAACCCATACCTTGACAGTTTCAGTTGAGGATCCTCATTGGAAAGCTTGGGGTTGTTTAGGAACAACACTCAAAATCCATCAAGAAAAATTTAGTCTTTGTTTTTTAGTGCCTATCAGATGAGAACCCCATAAGTCTGGGGTAAGGGCACTTGCAGGTCTCTTGCGTTTATTTAGAGGTGATGTAGAGCCAGAAAAAAAGACCCAGTGACTTAGCCCTTTTGGTTTCCCTGATAAGAATGGGTCGTAGATTGTGTGGGTTATGAACCAGTGATTGTCGTGTCCTTTCACGAGAGAATGCAAACATAGAGTTAAGATCTTTTGAGGCATAGCCCAACCTAATCAGATGCTCATAGAAGATAACTAAAAATCTTCTTCATGAACAAGATAAATGCCCATGGTACAATACCACAACATGAATACACGCTCAAGCATAAACATTTGGCAAGATAGTATGAAAAGTTTAGTAAGGATTGAACTTATTTTCATCACAGATGGAATTGCCTGAGATATATTGTGCTTGGACGGGCCAACGACTTTAAGTTTTTTGATGATGCCTATGAGTATATCGTCTCGAAGGCGCTTGGGCTGGTGTTCTTGATCACCACTATCAGATTGAACAAGAAGGAGGGAGAAGGTTCCCTGGACATTGGTGGCACGATAATATTCTCTAGGAGGTCAACAGTCTCAGCAGTCACATTCGTGAGTGGAGGGATTATAGCAGTCTTGAGTTCTCCATGAAGGGGCTTGGAAGTCCGCACCATGTTATTACTGTAATTGAGATCCTTGGGTGTGATAGGATGGAGAGATGGGCCAGTGAGGGTGGGTTGGTCAATCTTATACACAGTCTCTTCTTGTTCCTTACCTTTGGTCATAGGCAGAATAGGATCTTCAAAGCACGCCTCGTCATAATTCTATGCTTAAAAATAGTTATATATAATCCCCCTTCCAATTAGGGATGCGCACCAAACCATTCAAACCGATCCCAACTCCTCAAACTGATCAAGCCAAACCAATCCAATCTAAACTATCTAAAGATCTTAATAATTTGGTCTCACATTTCTCAAACCAACTTCGGTTCGGTTCACGATTCACTTTTTTTAAATCGATCACAAACCGAACCGAACCGACCTATGTATAATAGTTCTTTCTATAGTGACATCATTGATAAATTTCATATAAATGGTACTGGGCAAATCTAAATAAGCAAACCTTGAAAGTTAAAAGAAAATAATGAAAGTAATTATAACACAACAGTCTAGTGATCCATATGTCTTGTATAGTTGTTCGTTATTTTCTCGTAACATCAACGACAAAGGCATAACTGAGTTTTATTGTAACATATGTCTTAAACAATACTTAATCTTATGTTAATATGACCACTTACATATTAAATGTAATAAGGTTATGTACAATTTTTTTAAAAAAACTATAACTTCAATTTCAAACAACACTTGGTTCCAATAATAGGTATGTAGAGGGGCAACTTTTAAACCGATCCAAACCGAACCGTTCAAACCGATTAGACCAAACCGTCCAAATTGATGGTGTTTGGTCCGGTTTGGTTCAAGATTTTTCAAACCGAGGGGTAACGATTTGGTTTGCTGATTGACCTCTAAACCGAACTCAACCAAACCATGCTCACCCCTACCTCCAGCCAAGTTTGTGTTCGGTGACAGGTTACTACTATCAAGATCCACTACCTTCAAATTCTTTACCATGTCATCAATTACTTCCAAGACTGCAGTGTTATTGTACATGCCTTCAAATCTATAACTCAGAAACGGATCCAACACACGGTCCACAGATTGATATCTAGATCTTTGTTGATTACCACCACAGTTTCTACCAGCAATGATTGCTGCCTCCATAAATTTGGGAAGGCGTGTGGTTGGCGAAGGGTAGAGATTGGAAATGTGTGCATGGGTTCTTCTCCAGGTCTGTAGGGAATGTCATAGAAAGATGTGGGTATCAGGTTAGGAATTGATGAGGTAATGGCGGTGTCACTACCGGAACTCATGGGTAGGCCCCGTGAGCTAGATACGTGACCGGCCGCAGACCCAATGGACTCCAACCAAGGGCTCTGCCAGGCCTTACTACAACCTGTACACAAGAATCTATAACCAAGTAATTTAAATATATCTCCTTAATAATATTTTTGAAATCATGCTTATAATTTCTCAATAAATCCCCAATGACATTCTTTATTTAACAACTAACATAGATCATTTTAAATCCAATGAAGATCTAAGCTCCGAAAAGAAATCTCAAATTACAAATTCAGTACTAGCATATCACCTAATGATTTATTAAATAATCTAAGAGGACTACAACTCCTCTAGCAGTCATCTACCATAATCCTCGTGGCCTTCATTAGTGCCGGTTCCATCTAGATCATTGCCTGAAAAATATTTATAAAAAGGTGAGCTTGGGGCCCAGTAAGTACACATACCATATCCCTAAATATAGGTTTTGGAATTCATAAAAACATGCCATGGTTTTCTTCGATTTAAAACTGGAAAACATTTTCACAAGAGATACTATACATATATCTACTTTTATGAAAACAATTCATCCAAGATTTTCAGAAATGATATGACATCAAGAAAGCTCATTAACAACTATCACAGCTCATCATAAGTTAGGTATGTTGCGGTCAGCGTACATTCTCCCCTAACTAGGGCCCACAATCCCTACTTTACCTGGGATAAATATTATTCGGTCAGTGTATGCGCCCCCCTAACGAGGGCCCACAATCTCTCCTTCGTTTGGGATACATATTATTGTGGATGGAAGGGCGAACCACGAGCAACAGTATTGTGCGTCAACGTATCGTCCCGTTGACCAGGACCTAACAATTTAACTTTCTCCCGTGGATATGGGGCACAACAATCAAGCTAGAAATACCGTCTCATTCAACATAAGCCAACTTTAAAACACTACTCATAAAAACATTCCATGGCATATTTGATGCATTTTAATTTACACAAAAGCAGTAGCGGGTGAAAGACTTTAACACTTCTAGTTGGAACAAATTATTTATACATATACGTAGACGGAAAAAAGGATGTACAGAGGAATATGACAGAAGTACTTACCTGGATAGCTAAGCAGTTCTGGTTCTTGTTCCCAAACTTACCCTAACTCTTGTCTATTGAAATCAAAATAATAAACATATGTTATTTATTACCGTTCAATCATGCCTAGGTGCTAAATTTCCCCCCAAGTGCGTAAAATCACCAAAATACCCCTGAACTTATATAAAATTATCAAATTATCCCTGACGCCTAACGTACCGTTACATACCCAATATAATTCAAAATGTTCTTTTAAACAACTAGGTGGGTTTTTCGGACGAAAATGGCCTTTCTGGGAATTCTCCATTCGGAACCCTAAATCGTTCCTTAAATTGAGTGCTAAGGTTCCTATTCCAAAGTATATCCAAATGGCACCAAAATATCACGATATTTTAGATGCTCAAGCGTCTCAGCATGTTTAGATCACTGTAACATGTTTGGTTAAAAATAATTTGTCTATTATATCAAATAGTTCAAAAGCCTCTTTTCAAAATAAAATCGTTTCAGGCATTTTTCATGTCTAGAAAAATCCTATAAATTTCTACATTGAAGGTTTTGCAAAAATAAGGCTAGTTTTAGTTACTTTGTCCAAATATGCTCAGAAATGACATAAAAAGTATTGGGCAATAGAATAATCTATAATTCTAGAAACAACATTTTTTTTAGCAAAACCTAGTTTTGTATATTGACCATTTTGAGCCAGAAAATTGATGAATCTTAAAAAACTCAAAACTACAAAGTTAAAGTAGACTTTCTAAGGTTTCAAAAAATATAAGGGTCACAAAAATTCAATGAGTAATGACTTCTCTACAGTAAATCGAAGTGGCTGATCAAAACAGCGCATCTCTGTGCAGACCAATTTTGTTCGATGGTTATTTTGGAGCATGAACACTATGAATCTCAGAAAACTCAAAACAACAAAGTTGAAGAGAACTTACTGAGGTTTTCGGGAATATAAATTTTGCAAAAATTCCATGAGTAATAATTTTCTTTGATAAATCGAAGTGGCTGCCAGAAATAAAAAAATTCTAGACTTTCATAGTGAATTGACTTTTAGGTCGTTTTTCAATGTACAAACATGGGATTCTGAGAAGATGCAAAATGAAAAAGTTGAAGATGACATAATAAGGTTTTCAGAAAGTGTAAAATCATCTCAATTGGATTTGAAATCAATGAGATATGATAAAAATCCTAACCTACTTTTATGCTACTCTACAATAGTCTTCTTCTCAAACACACCAAAAGCTATCAATTTGACACCAATATATGTATATAAATCGTCCAAATTTATGGCTAAACTAATGAAAGAGTCTAGGGATTTATTACCTTGAATTTTCCCTTGCCAAAGCTTGGTTTTTCCCTCCTTTCTCTCTCTCTTTTTTCACGTGGAATGGGGCTGGCGGATTTGCTAGGACAGCTGCCCTCTTAAAACTTTCTTTATATATGGTTGCCCTAGGTTGGAATAATTCTAAAGCCCCCCCCCCCCCACACTTAGCTAGTGTTCTAATCTCACCCACATTCCTTTTAAAACACCACCAATAATCTTAGATTAAGGTTAGAATAAAAATTTCATCGACCAATGAAACATTCTGGGCATTACATTCTTCCCGTCTCGTTAACTTGCAATTTAAGAGCATTATATATTGTCGCTAAAGAACTAAAATAACCAACAAGAAATACCCAGGTTCGGGGTATTACAGGCCGTATATGATAAAGTGGAGGGGCTAATGAGTAGAGTATCTGAAAAACCAAATGTGCACATGGGGGAAAATGGTCTGCATTTACAGTCAGGCTAGGGTTGGAAGGTTTGTAAGAGGGTGGGGTGGGCTTGGGGGGATAACAAAAGGGGGGAGAGGAGGATGACTTGAGTCAAAAGGTAGTAATTCTGATGTAGGTGGTGGTTGATGAGAAGCTGCGGTGTTAAAAGACAAGTCCAAAATAAAAGAGTTAGTTGAGAGGTTCAATCCATAGTAGTCACTTAGCCCAAAGGGTGAAAAGTGATTGGGCTGGGGAAAGACTTTGGTTGGGTTAGGTAAGGAAGTGTGGGTCGAGAGACTCATAATTTGTAGTAGGCATTTATAGGCTTCGTAATTGGATAGAGCCCAACCGTGTTTAAGCTTCTGAATAAGGCCCAGAAACCCTGATTCTTGCGATGCCCCCGTGGTCAAAGCCTCCACCATAATTAAATCCATAATTTTCCATAGACCATGTAGATGTCTTAGCTGCATGCCATGATGGTAGTTTAGGAACGACTTGGTCAGATGCCGAGTCCACCCAGTGTAACTCACCTTATTTACCGTCTCCCTCCATGGCATCGTCAGTACTCCAATTTAAGGGTCAGAGATTCGTGATGAAGTTTGTGATTCCGACGAGAAATCTCCTTCTATATCCACATCCTCCATTTCCAAATCCATTAGTTCAATCCCTGGTTTGTCCAGCAGATCATCTCCCCAAGAATTCACTGAGGTATGACCACAACATCCACAAATGTAGCAGACACAAAAGATTTTTTCAAATTGAAAGTTTAGCCATATGGATGTGTGGTTCATGAGAAGAAGGAAAACTCCAGTTAGAAGGGGTTCATCTAGTGGTAAATGTATTAGAACCCGGAAGTAGTCCATTTTTTAACCCTAAGGCTGACCAATCAAGTTGTAGACTAATTCCCATGAAATTGGCAATATGGTTTGCTAGCTCCATTTAGTAACAGTCACTAAGGATATTAAAAATCCTTACCCAATGAAACATCCATGGTTTGGATTCAGTCCAAGGCTGAAGAAAGAGGATAGCCCTCTCTAAAGGTCCAGGGTCCATTGTGGAGTACAACTTGTGTCTCATAGGTAAATTCAAAAATGAAAAGAAATACAGTGGGAAGCTTTTCCACCCTAATTTCACCTTGTAAACACCAGTTGCGAGTGATAAGTCGTTGAAGCCAGAATTGGAAAAGTTTTTTGATATCACAAAACTGTCCGCTCAGAACTTTATGTTTTTTCCAAACGAAGGTTGTGGACAGCATCTTCATCAGGCAAAAGCGTGATGCTCCTTCGAGTGGGAATCTAAAAGGGTAAATAAGGGGAAAAGGGATGGTTCATCATAGGTAGGGATCCAGGGGAATAAGGTGCTGATGGCGATGATGAAGAGGATAGATGGTCCATATTTAGAAAGGGAAAAATCCAGTTAGGTGTGTAACAAACTGATATTACAATAGTGACATAATTTATGGACCCAGAAGGAGGAAGAAGCCTGTCGACAGAGAAGATGTAATACTTAGTGGGTAGTAGATTATTATACTTTAATCAGTTATGATGATTCAACCGTAATAACAGAGTGAAGATGATAGATGGACAATCTTCATTAATGTTAGGATGTGTAAAAGGGAATAATGGCAGCAGAAGGCAAGTGAAAATATGTGTGTTTGATAAAATTACAACCGGCTTTCTAAAGAAGTCACCGGAAAGGAACTAATCAGCAAAGTATAACTAAGAAAAAACTGACTTTAATAAACCCTCGTGTCTCTGAAAATTGCAATGCAACAAAATACCAATTACTTCATTGAAGTTAACAGTAACTAACTTATAAAAAACATAATGGTATAATGGTAATTACTATGGCTAATGCCAAACCTTTATCCTAAAGTATCAGCATAGTACAGTTTAAGTATCCAACATTTAAAAAATACAAAATCAATACCTAACATTTATTTTTGAACCACATGAGTACGAAGGCTAACATGCATTGAAAATTCAGAGGGTAAGTTATAAAAAGAAATCCTAAGCATGTACATGTATGCCTAATAATGTTTCACGTAGGTCTAATAGCGTTTCGTATTCTACGCCCTTTCATCTTCTTCACTGGTGAACAACCATAAAGCAACCACCACTATCATTGCCATGTAGATTCCTAAGCCTCAAATAATTGGTGAGCGAGAATAAACTCTGAAAATGTGGATTAGGTTCAAATAAGCTATCGATGATTCGGTATAAGATGAAAAATTGGTTGAACCCGCGATGGTAGACCGCTGGTTATTTGCTTTTGGAACCGAAAGATTTTAACGGTTTAATTGAAACAGATGATTAAAGGATAAGGCAATAAGATTTTTTTGTAAATAATATGACTGTGAATCAGAAGTGATGTGATAATTTAGAGCTTTAAACTTTAGTGGAAGTGCAAGACATGTGAATGCAAAATCACATTTCGCTTTGTGTTAAGATAACGCATCTCTCTGTAATGACTCCGGTAACAATTTGGACCTATTTGATTTAAGGCACCAGGGTGTGCAACGAACTCATAGTAGCTATAGTTTTCTGTCATTCGGTGAAGTGTACGCAGAATCGTAAGTGTGCAATACATAGCTATGTTAAGATAGCACGCCTCTCGGTGATGAACTTGACAATAGTTTGGACCTGTTGTTTTGAGATATTAGAATGTGTAGTGAAAGCCTAATGGCTATAGTTTGCTGTTTGTTCTGAGGTGTAAATACCTATATAAATTGGTTACACTACCCACGTCAACCTTGGTAAATCGCAGGTCATGTGAGACCATCCTATAGTATTTTAATATGTCTTGATCGTAGAGTTGAGCTTATAGTCATAAATGAATTGTGCAACTTATGAGATCTCTGGTGTAGTATCAACCTAAGATAGGGAAAGTTGTTGTATCAAAGTTTGACTTAATCTGTTTGATATGTGCAAAATTTGGGGTAGTGTAGCTTTTGCTCGGTGGGTTTTATACCCCTTAAGTTAGTGAAATTCTTGAATAATTAAAGTGAAGTGATTTCCTGACAGGGTTTCAATTTAGCATTATGATTTGGATTTAAACAGTTGTGTCTAGGTACTCATGGGACAAGAATCTGAGTGCAAAAATCGTAAATAGCCTAGCTACTATGAGATAGTTATCAGAGTTCTGCAATGGAAGCGTGATATATAGATGTGATAAGTGACGAGATATCCGAGAGCAAATTTCGAGGACGAAATTTTTATAAGGGGGAAGATTGTAATATCCCGAACTTCGGGAGCCGATTAAAGTAACCATCTGGGCTTCGAAAAAATAAATAGGGGATAGTTTTGAACAATGCTCGAGTATTAGTAGAGTATCGACGCTAAAAAATAATTTTGGGACTGTAATTTTTTAAAAATTTGGGAGCATTTTTGTAATTTTGAAAAACTTTGGGGGGCAAATTTGCAATGGTGTCAAATTATGCGTGTGTCAAATTTTGGAGGAATGGTCTTAATATGGAGCCACCACTTGCTTCTCAGATTGATGACTAGGTTGATTAAAATATAAAATAATGATTGGAGTCTTTAGAAAAAAAAAGAAAAAGAGAATAATCAAATGAAAAGAAGAAAGAAACAGAAGATAAGAACAGGAAAAAAAAAACACAGAGAAGCAAAGCTTCGGGGGAAGATGAATAAGGGAAAAGAGAGGAGAAAGAGGAAGGAAATTGGTGAAAACGGATGGATTTCCTCATAAGGGTATTCTCTACTTCCTTTGGATGGTTTTATGGGTTAAATTTGTGGGTGTTTGTGTGCGAAAATCAGGTGCAAAGTGGGCATGTTCACAGCCGTGAACATGGCTATGTATTGGGTGTTTATATATTTGTGTTGGCAATTTTGACTGTGTGTATTTAGGGGTAATATGTAGGTGTTAGTGTGTGAATTTATGCGTGTTCAGTGTGGGAGGTATGTGTGTGAAAGTGTGGGGTTACAGTGTGTGAATATGTGTACGGGTGTGTGTATAAGTGGGTAATTGTGTGCGTGTTTGAGTGATTGTATGTGTAATTATGTGTTTAAATGTGTTAGAATATATATTTAGGTCTTTTAGTTTGTGGGGTTATGTACTAGGTTGTGTGGGTGAGTGAGTGGTATGTGTTTATGTTCGGCAGGAGAAGAAACAAGGTTGAAGAAAGTGTGTTTTGAGGTGAAATAATAGGTGTAGTGATTTGAATAATACTTGTTATTGTAACTAAATATATGAAATTAATAAGGCAGTTTTTTCTAATAATTTTCATAAATAGTTAGGGCAAAAATTAGACAAAGTCCAAAACAATAACCGTAATATTTTTACGAGACCTACGCTCTAGAATATTTCGAGAATTTTCGGTATTCGCGAAGATTGCTAAATTGGCGTACCGATTAAAGTAATTTATCGAATTATTAAACATATCAAACCAAGTTATTTTAATCTAAATTTTCTATAGAAACCCTATTTTACTGATATGACTAATTGTCTAAAATTTCGTGCCATTCTGAGGCCGATAGGTATTTTTTTTTAAACTGACCCTTTAACGCTCGATCCGGACACCGATTCAGAATTTCTAGACAAAAATTATCCAAAAATACTTTTTAGGTCAGAAATGATATCAGGATGCTTAAAATAGCGTTTTAAGATATTTTTGAAATTTTTCTGGTGCTGGAAACCCCCAGGAGCATTTTGATAATTTGTCACCCAAGGGGGTATTTTACCCATAAAGGGTATTTTTTTTACTTACAGAAAGGTCATTTTAAGGATTTAATTGTAACGGGGATATTTTGGTAATTTGCAAAGCTGAAGGGGTATTTTGGTAATTTGACCTAAGAAAGGTATTTTAGGTGAATTGACATACAATAAGGTTATTTGGGTGATTTTACTCATGGGAAGACCATTTGTGTGATTTAAGTCTGATAGAGGCATTTTGATAATTTTATGCCTAAGGGCATTTCGATAATTTTACTTATCCGGTGAGGGGGTTCATTCTAGGAGTATGTGTGAGTCCGTATTAAGTTATAATATTATACTGCAGGCTATATTATGACGATTTAATTATTCCGTTTAGGTTAAAGCTAAAGACTTTCCTGTTATGATAATTTAACTGCGGATCCAGGGAAGGATTCTATCTGAATCCTGGGTAAAGACTTTTGTCCGAACCCTTATGTTGATGACTTGTACTTGTAAGTACTTGTTTGATTTGCTTATGACTAATGTCAAACTCTGAGGTATGAATTGAGATCAGTATGTTATTACTCAGGAAACCCCAATATTGAACCTAAATCGGTTATTTGAAAATCTTGTGATGATCGACTGTTATTGCATGCTGAACAAATTTGATAATCGTATGTTATTCTGATTTGTCATCGATATTCGTTTGGACTTTGTTATATTGATATAAGTTGCATTACTTGCCTTAAAAACCTTTCATTGAGCCTTAATACGTTTATGAAAACTTTTATCGATGCTCATTATCTATCACCCATCGAGCATTGAATAACATGTGGTATTATCGAATTGTTCCATTCTGCATATTGACATGAGAATTTGCATTGGTGTGTTTTGGCCAGAGTTGGTGTATATTGGAAGATATTGGTGTGAGCTAGTATCTTGATGGACTAGCCGGTGTATTGGTGTGGGCTAGTGCTTTAATGGACTAGCCGGCGTATTGGTGTGGGCTAATGCCTTGACGACTAGTCGGCGTATTGGTATGGGCTAGTGCCTTGACCGACTAGCTGGCATATTGGTGTGGGCTAGTGCCTTGACAGACTAGTCGGTGTGCTGGTGTGGGCTAGTGCCTTGATGGGTGTGGGCTAGTGCCTTGATGGACTAGTCGGTGTATTGTTGTGGGCTAGTACCTTGATGGACTAGTTAGTGTATTGGTTTGGGCTAGTACCTTGACGGACTAGTCAGTGTATCTCTGATTATCTGCATCGTATCTAAAAATTTTCTTTGATATCTGATCGAACTAGTTATGATTCTTTTGAAACTCTTAAAAAATTTATCATTGAATTGCATCTGTAAATTATTCCATAATTTCTATGTATTAGAGGATTTGGTGTGTATTGGTGCGGGCGTAAATGATTGGAAAGTATGTCTAAATGATTTGTGCTTGTATTAAAATCCTTTGAGAAATTTTTGTGGTACTTTGGAAGTAATATTTTACTGATCGTTTGGAAACCATTGTGATTATTATTTTGGTATCTATCTATGATGAATTTTGATCATCTTGGAAATTATTAAGCTCTTCAAATCGTTTGAGGTATTTCGAAAATCATCGTCAGTTGGATCCTTTGGAGTCGTTTGGTAGTTCTTTTTGTAGTCCTTTTAGGAACTTACTGAGCTCTCAAAAGTTCACCCTTCGTTTGACTCCCTTCTGTAGGTGACAATCAGCTATCGCATGTTCGAGAATGGGTTAGAGTCTGTGTGAGATTCCGATGAGCCCATCAATGCTGGGTAATGTGACCCCTACGCCGGTCTGTACTGTTTATTCATTCTATCAGGACTCCGGTAATTGAAAACCTAGGTTTTAATAGTTAAGTTTGAGTGGTTATTGTAATATTGTATTTTAAGAATTTGAATTGGTTTTGGATTAGATGCTTTAAAGTATGTGGTAGTGAACAGGATCTGACAGGTTTGATATGATCCGGTAGGCTAACGACTTGAGGGTTCGGGGCGGGGAAGGTCCGGATTTTGGACTCATTTGATTCAAAAACAAATGTTTAAGCACTAATTTAGTATTTTTTAAATGTTGAATACTTACACTGTACTGTGGTGATACTTTAGAAGATAGATTGGATATTAGCCCTTATTATGGGATTTAAATTCTTTGCTTTACAATCAATTAAATAGATTGATTGTGCAAATAATTTGTAAATATGGGGTTATGCGAACCGAAGGACTACGTGCATAAAGAGACCTTTGTGTATCTCCATGAATTTACTGTACACGAGGAAAAATTTTAATCTATTAGAAATGTTTATTTCTGTCTTTTCTAGCATATTAAGGAACCAAGATCAATAAAAATTTTACCACACTAACTCAACTGTGAATTTCAACCGCAAAATATTGAAGCTTCGTGATTGCTCTTCCATTGTTCAACCATAATGCCAAAAAACTTAAAAGAAAAAAATGAAACATAATCAGTTACATTATTGAACAACAAAAAAGGAACATAAAAATTGAAATTTTAATTTACTAGTGAACGTAATTTGCAACACGAAGGTTTTTATGAAGTAGAATAAGAAGAAAGTGGTACATATAATTCTTGAAGAGGAAATAAGGAGATTGTAAAGCTTGCTAAGGAACTAAGAAGGATAATGGTGGTGTTGAATTTGAACATAAATAAGTGATGCTAATTCAAGTCCAATTTGAGTCAAACAACGATAAGAAGGCTAGACATGAAGGATACATATTCAAAAACAAGATTTTGTGCTAAAATTTTGGGAATAATTGTGCAATTGGATTTTAATTGGGTGAATGGGAAAGGATAATTATGGAAACTCTATTAAATTGCAGTATACGTAAATTACTTTGAAATTTAATTGGTGAGGTTAATTGATAAGATAATATAAATTCTAACGGATTGGTAAGAAAAAACCAAATTCAAGGAAAGTGATAACTCTAAGTTATTAAAATTGGTTCCATATTGCAAATAACTTTTTCTTCAAGTAACAATAGGAGAGAACATCAAAATAAATGATGATGTGACAACTTTTTCTTGATTTCGACTTTACTGTCTATAACTAAATTAGATGTGCCCTGGGCTTACCTTTTTTCTTGTTTTATAGACAGGCTTCTGCATCATGCAAGAAACTTTGCACCAACTTCTTATTGGATGTTTTGGGAAGAAATCATTTTCCCATTGGCTGTCAAAAGTTTATGCCATGTAAAATATGAAAAGCTAAACCCAAAATCCTCGAGCCATAATGTTTTCATGATAACCTTTAACTTGTTTCAATGTAGCTTGAACCCAAACCACGTGGACCGGACAACCAACGTGTCTGTTTTATACAATATTTTACCTTCTTTGAAAGGTTTTTAAATTATCACTTCTTTCGTTGAAATTACCGTGTTACACTTTTGTTGTCTGTTTAGTTTTTCATTCTCACAAAAGTTAACTACGCCATTGACCACTGTACTGTTAGATAAATTTTAATTTGGTCACTGGACATCAATTTGTGTCAAAGTGACCACTGAATTTTTAATTTTGTCCAAATAAGGTCATTCCGTTGAATCTAGCCTACCGATGTCCCGTGAATTCCCTTTAGTGAAGGGTAAACACGTCAATTTGCCTATTATTTCCTTTTTCTTCTCCTCTTCTTTCCCTCCGTAATTCTTTCTGCCCGACCTCTTATCTCCTTTCCTTCCTCCCCCCTCTTCATTCTTCCACAGCACAAGATTGAAAGAGTTCACTTCCACAGCAAAACTGTTATTCCACTCCTTCCATGGGTTGCTATTGTTGAAAGAGCCCAATAATTAAGATATCATGGATACCAAAAAATCCAGGAAGAAGATTCATGGCTTGCAGAGCTGAAAATGAAGATCCATGTGAGTATTTCTTTTGGATTGATCCACCCATGTGTGAAAGGGCTGTGCAAGTGATACCTGGACTACTACGAAGAATCAATGGAAATGTTGAGGAGGTTCGAAGGCTATGGTGCAAATTGAAGGGAAACAGGAGCAATTGGTGACATACGAGAAGAAATTGAAAAGCTATCAAAGGAAGGAAAATATATTGTGGTTTGTCTTGTTGTGCTCATAGGTGTTCTTTGTAATGAGCTTCAAGTAAAAAAGAACAGTTATCAGCAGTTTGCTTTTGGAGATTGGGGACTTGTGATTTGGTTAACATGTAATGAATGTTAGTGTTTTAATGCAATGTAATGGAAAAGGCTGTGCATGTAATGAATGTTAGAGTGTGATCTGGTTAACAGTTTTTTTTGTGCTTTATTGTAATGTAATGAAAAAAAAATATAATGGAAGCAACAGTAATGGAAAGAATATAATGGAAGTAGCAGTTTAATGTATTGTATGAATAGTTTGTTGACTATAATTTCTTTTGTTTCAAAATGACATTTGTCAATGATCCTTTGCCAACATAACATCAATACTAGTTAACTCAACAAATAATATGCCTAGCTACAGCTATAAAACAAAAGGTCGTAGAATCCTATGTCCATAAAAGCTATTCACAAAAGACTTCAGCTATTCCAATATGCATCCTAAAATAAAAGGCTGTTTGTATCAATACAGTGTCCACAAGAGCTATCCACAAAAAGCTTTAGTCTTCCCATCTACACAAGTTATCTCCTAGATGATGGTTTTGTTGTAGATCTTGCTCCTTGGCTTGAAGTTGTTGTACTTGCACCTCCTGTTGCACTTTGTTGGCCAGAAGTTGCATTATTTCTCCTCACCTGAAAATCATAAAATAATTAATGAATAAGTAATTCACATACAAAATGTAGATGGCTAAAAAGAAACAGGTTCAAGCTCACTGGATATTTCTCCCTTTTAGCTTCAGGTTGTACCAGCCTTTAGGGTTTGAATCTGTGACCTTCTTCTTCTTCTTATGCTGCATTCTCTTTTAACTGGCTTGTACCTGTAGCTGTCGCCTTCCCCCTCCTTAGGTTTTCTTGTCTTTGATTGACACCCTTGCCCCCTGCAACCTCTAATGTTATGCCCAGCATTGCCATATATGCTACAGGTCATAATCGTTCCCTTTCTTCCTAATTTTCTAGCCCCATCAGGTACACCACTCTTAGACTTTATGACCTCATCCTAATCCTTCCTTCTTAGCTTCTTAGGCCTACCCGGTTTCTTATGATATATAGGTGGAACAAATGGTCCCTCTGTTTATTGGTTCCCAAAGGTTAGGACCATTAAGGGGTTCACTAAGTTGTCATAGACTTTCTTGAAAGTCTCAACCTTAAAACATTGATCAACCCACTGCTCAGGTTCACCCCCCACTCCTTCCATTAACCATGTCATTGTAAATGGCTGAAATTGCATGTGCACATGGAATTCCACATAAATCCCACTTTCTGCAGCTGCAAGTTTTATTGCACAGGTCAACCACATAACCTTCCCCACTTGCAGCCCTTGCACTATATAGACTGCCACCATTCCAAGCACAATTATAGTGGTAGGACTTTAACTTTAACTTCTCTAACTTAGCCTGAATCTTGGGACCTAACAAACCATCCCACTTTTCCATCTCTTTTCTCTTCTTCACAATCCTTTGCATTACATGATTTCTAATGCTCTCAAGGCATGTAATTATAGGTTTATCCCTAGCATTGACAATAGCCCCATTAAACACCTCACAATAGTTATTTAGCAATATATCACACCTGGTCTTCAGTGAGAAGTGAGATCTAGACCAATAAAAGGGTGGGATCTTAGCTAAAGTACTCATAAGCACCTACACAGTCTTTTTTTTATCTATTGCATGCATTTGTCAAAGTATATGACATTGGGAGCCTTTGCAGCATTCCACATGGCATTCTTAAGATCTAAACTCCCAAACTGCTTCTTAAAGTTTTTGTACATGCGCATGACACAATACCTCTGTTCACACAGAGGTAGAACTGTTTCAAATGCTGAGAGCAAACCCTAAAAACATGATTAAATATAGTGAACAAGTTAGTGGGAAATAGTAAATAGCAAATAAGTTGACAAAGATAGTTAATGGTTAATTACCTTTTGTTGGTCTGAAATGAAAGTCCATTCACTTTGGTCCTCAATCTGTAAGTCCTCTTTTAAAAGGTTGATGAACCATTCCTAAGAGAGCAGGTTTTCTGCCTCAACCACTGCCCATGCAAAGGGGTACATGCCATTATCAGGGTCAATACCCACTGTTGTCAATAGTTGTCCTGGGAAAGGACCTTTTAATAAGCACCCATCGAGCCCCACAATTTTCTTACACCCTGTCTTGAACCCATTCTTCAGAGGGCCCAAACGCATGTACAACCTTAAAACGTAGGAAATTCTTCTCCAACGATTAGCCACATAACTTCATAAGTGTAGTGGTCCCTGGATTACATTTAGTCACCTCATTATAGTAGTCCCATAAACCATTAATTGCTCCCTACAACTGCCATCAATCATTTCTACTGCCTTCATTTTTGCTCTTTAAGCTTTATTTCTAGAAACACCAGCTTCCAAATCTGTCCTAACTGTTTCTCTTATTGACTCAAGTGACCATGTGGGGTTTGATCTGAACTTCTCCAGGTATCTTTTAGATATCCAGTCAGCTTTGATATGTTGGTAATAGTATAGTTGTGGGCAAATGTGTTCTTTATGATATGTCTTAACAATTAAGCTATCTTTCTCAGCAAGCTTGGAAGTATATAAAACCCAATCACACTGTGGACTCCTATAACACTTTGTTCTAACCATTTCTTTCTCATTTGTGTACAATTTTATGTTTCTTCTAGTTAGGATTGCATGTTCTCTGATAGCTTACTTCAAGACACTTGCATTAGCAAACAACTGACCTACATTAAATTTGGGCTTTCTCATGTCTACTTCAGGGTTAAACTGAACACAACTCCTCTTATCTTTGTCAACATCATCCCCAGACTCACTTGTTAAACTCATTAGTTCAACATAGTCATCATAATCTGATGTCCTTTCTTATTCCTTAGGTTGTATAACATTTTCCTTGATGGCCCTGCCATTCTACTCTTCACTTGCCTATATAGTTGCATGATAAAGATTTATATCTTCCTCAACCTCATACTCGCTATCATTTAAAACATTAGGAGGGCAGTATTGTGAGTCATCTTAGTCACTATCATGCTCACTCTCATTCCTATCGATACCTATACCCCATGTCCACTCTCATTCTGATAAGTATTTACATGCTCATGCTCAATGGTGCTGTTAACAGTTTGTAACTCTTGCTCATTGGGATGTTCAGTTTCACATGGGGGAAGAATAAGCTGGGTGAACTCATTATTCTCAATGTATGATGTATCCAGGTCACGAAAATGTGCATGACCTGTATAAGTATTGTCATCTCGGTTATCATCTTGAGTACCCAATGGATGATCATCACCTAAATCCATCTCCTCAATTACAACTGATGAACCAATTACAGGTGGAGGTACAAAATACTCCTCCACTGATGTGTTTCCATGCTCAACACAGATTTCAATACTATTAACCTTTTTCTCAGTTACAACTCTTATTAGTTCCCTGATATCATCATCACTCCCTAGAACCCTCAACCCATTGTCAAGGCTCATCCTAGGAACCTTGTAATAATAAAACATCACCTCATGACCCTAACCGAACTCTTTTAACATTTCATCCACTTCATGCATTGACATATTATCACACTTACAATAATCAAAATAACTAACAAGGCTACCAAGGTAGTGCTTATTTGGCAAGTAAACAAACTCCCCACCACTGTGCAACTCACTTGTAAAGAAGTCTACTGACATTCCTGTTTATAAGATATTAACTAATTAATACTCCAATTTCACTTTATAAAATGCATATTACAATAGTTTCGAATAGCAAATTGCTACTCCCAAGCCCATAAACAAATAAGAAAAAAAATTGAAGCTAATTAACAGCATGCATTCTATATAAAAATTAGTTCATGAATATGTGTAAACAACATTATTTTATGGATCAGGATTGTGAGGATAACTATATCGGGATTCATGTCAATTTCAAAAGCATATCACTAAATCTAAAGAATGGGTAGAAAAACTTACCGTAAAGATCGTGTGTTTCAACATATGTTCCCTCCTGTTTAAAAACCCACGCCATTGCGATCTTTTATGTCAGTGGACTGTACTTGATTCAAGTAATCTATTTCTTGATGACCTCTTCTGTTAGTAGATGATCTCCTTGTTAGTAGATGATCACTTCTCTCAGTTGTTTAAGAATCCACGCCATAACATAGATGAAGATGAAGGGATTCTCTGAAGATCAAAGAAGAGGGAAGGACAGAAAGAGAAATGAAACAACGTGTATCTTTGAAGAAATGAAGGACGAGTAGAGTGACAAATTTTCCCTTCAAATTTGAAACTTGACGGATTTGGTGCTGACGGAATCTAACAGATGGACTTGATTGGACAAAATTAAAAATTCAGCAGTTACTTTGACACAAATTGATATCCGGTTGGCAAAGTGAAATTTACTTAATAGTACAGTGGTCAATGACGTAGTTAACTCTTCTCACAAACGTTATTATTTCCTCTTCTCGACGGAATCTAATACTTTAGAGACTTAAGAAACCAAACATCTTTAAAGACAAACTTGGTAGGTTCTCCATTTGTTACCTTTTCTATTATAAATTATAATGTATGTTCCATCATTTAGGCGGGCTAACCGATTGGTCACTCGTGAATGTTTTTACCTCTATTTTATACCATAATTGGTATTGGTATTGGTATATGGTCCTAGAAGTAGTACTTAATTTTTTTATGCTTTTCTAAGTTAATCATTAGAACTTAAGGACAAAAGTTGTAATTTGCACATATTTTCCTGCTACAGGGGAAACCAAATTCATATATTCGGGGAAACCAGACACAGATCACCGAGCAGCTTTGTAAACCTACATTCCAGTCCCAAGGCTCGATAGACCCCGCTTCGTGCCGCTTCTTGCCTTTCCAAAATTAGGGCTTTCTTCACGATCATAGCAATATCCAAAAAATGAAGGTAAATTTTCCATTGATTTCCCTTTACAAAATCCCAAGTAGAACAGTGTCCAACGAATATATATTTCGTGCAATTTATGTGCAGTTGCTCGACTCCACTGATTCTGGTAACAGCTCATCAATCGAAAGAACCCAGTGAGCACTTCCTCTCTCTCTCTCTCTCCCCCCCCCCCCCCCCCCGGCATATATATGCATATTAGTTGGTTTTATTTTTAGATTTTGAGATCTGGTATTTGTGCAATTTAGAGTTTAGGGTTTAGTAGTTGACTTTGAAGTACCTGAGAAATCAGTGTTTACGGGGTGGGCGATCGAGTTGTGAAGTATGGGACGCGTTGTAGTGTATCCGATGAGAGACACTACGGCCATGGCTGTTGTAAATTGTAATCGTGAAATTGGTTAAATTATGGACATAAATTGGAATTTATAAAGGAAAATTGACGAAGCAGAACAGAAATTGAGGAAGAAGAAGAAAGACGTTCTATTAGAGAGAGAGAGAAGGTCTCAGATTTCATCATACATGCACATATTTTCTTCTTTCCCTGATTTAAAGGGAAGTTACAACCGAAATTCAAACAACCGAAAACGAAATGACCATGGCAAATTTCAAAATAAAGATGAAGGTCGCTAAAGCTAATTCAACTAGATTTTAAACATAAGTCCAAACGAATCTGTTCCATTTATTTGGTGCGAATGACTTAAGCGGCATCGTTTCCTGTGGTGTGAAGGTCCTTCTTCTTGATTTTGATTCTCAGTGGAGCTCTGGCTTGTTGCTGCTGAGCTGGATTCTCCCTGGCGTTAGCTTCCTCCTGTTGCCATCCATGGTCACCATCTCCCACTGATCCTTCCTGAGCTCTGCCAGAGGTTGTGACATGTGTCAATGGAAGCTGATGGATGGGTTTAGTTAGATCTACTGGGTAATATAGGCAAATTGATTTCACAATACCATTTTTTATGGAGTTATTTACAAAGTCCAAAATTTACTGGGTGCTTGAAATCGAAACTGAAAGTTCCCTCTGTTGTGTCTCTTATTTTTTGCTGCCAATCCTGAGGTAGAAAGGAGATTTAAGATTAAATTTTGGACAGTGGAGAATATTAAGTTAGTATTTACAAAGTGGGGTCCGTTCATGTGTAATGAAAGAACCGCCACAAGAAGAGTTGGAGGAGCTCTAAAAATGAGCAAGTAGCACATTGATGGTTACATGCCTTGAAGGGGTGGTGGGTTTGGATACATTTCCAACTTTTGATTCATCTGATTATAAGACTGAAGAGAAGTGACAAGACGGAGTTTATAGATATCTGCGGTTAATTATCTTTTTCTGTTATTCTTCGGTAAATTCAGTTTCAATGTAACATGCGTTATTTAAGTTGGACTTGTCAAGGAGTTGAGCATGTGATTCAGTAGAATGCATTATGAAGAGTCCATAGCCATAGGTTAGACACAATAAATAATTTCAAGGGGAATGTCGAACAAACAATGACATCTAAATTGACAAGGCATTCAAGGGCTTTGTTCATCTATGGGCACTAGTTCTAGTCATCAGAAACTAATATTTTTCTTGTTGGTAAGTGGGATGGTGGAATACTAGTCTTGCTCTATTGATTGAACATTTACCGCCTTTAGTGCACCACTAACAACCAGTGTTTGGTTTCAAACTTGTCTTAAAGACATGAGATGGAAGAAGTGCAGGATAGCTCCATCATTGTTCTTCTTATTAGCTTTACTTAACCATTGAACATCAAGAGGAGTAATATGCATGCACCTATTGATGAAAGTATAAATGGTGGTTATTTATTGAGTGTAGGACTTTTGTGTGTCAAGCATGAATTGAAGTGTTTTGAATCAGGTATCCATATGTTACGGGCACATCTGTAATTGGCATCAAGTACAAGGATGGCATTCTCATGGCTGCTGATATGGGAGGTTAGATACTGAATTCATCGTTGTCAAGATTGGTGTAATATTCTTGAGTTTTGGTTTTCTGTAAGAATGGACATACTTGAAGCCTGGCTTATTTGATTTGGTGCAACTATGTGTAAAGAATTTTTATATAAACTAATTGATAGAAAATTATAGTGATTCAAGGAACCAAGGAAATGCTAGATTTGCCGACAATGGTTTCCACTTTAAGTTTCACATGCTTGAATGTTAAGTTGATCCATTGAGGAAACACAGCAATTGTGTCATCTGCATGATACTCGTCTCTGAGTGGCTGAACCACGTTTCCTCCTCCATTGTTCTCATTTTGTACAACTTTCAGTCATTGGACCAAATCCTCGTGCAACATTTCCGTAGTAGTCTTTTGGCACGATTAACATCATAATCTGGAGTTATTGAAGTTTTACTGATGAAGCCAATGACTTTACTTGATTAGAACCATTGAACCCAATATTGTGTTGTAAGCACAATTTGATTGATCAACTTTACAAGAAAGATAGATGATAAATATAAGTCTATAAAAGAAGCAAACCTGAATTTGAGAGGCAGCAAACCAGCTTTTGAAGAGGCATGCGAGTGTTGTCCTCGAAAAATTAAACCAAGTCCATGAACATCTAATTGGAGACCCTTGGTGCTTTTTCTTGAAGCAAATCTTAGTTCTGTTGAAGTTTGTTTTGGTCAAGTTTCTGATGTGATAGGATACACGCATATCTTTGTATATACCGCACTATGGTATTCTCTGTTTTGGTTGATCTCTGTCTCCCACTAGGAGTCCGAAGCTGAAAAAGAGCAGGATTGGCTTGAAACTTCAGTAAAGCATGTTGAGAGTCCTGTTGCTTTGGCTGTCACCTTGGTCTAAAAAAATTGGGCCATTTTAATTTATGTAATCATTGTGCATCGTCTATGCTAATTTTCCACTTTAAATGCTGTCAGCACTCGTGTCGGGACTCTGTTTGATAACTGAACCACGTCTCTCCCACCGCAAGTTCTGGGTTCTAAACAAGATGGCTATTAGAACCATGCTAAGTGTAGCATGTATTTGACGTTGATCATTGTTTATATCATAGTATAGTATATGTAGGACTTATAACAGTTGGCAAATTAGATAGATAATGAATGTGAGACGGTGGATGGTTATTTCTTGTCAGGAGTCTTATGCATGTGCTTGTTTATAGTTATTGCAACTGTAACTTGGACTTATATTCTCCACAGTTAAAGTGAAGAATCTGTTCAGAACACTGAATTTTATGTAGTTGCGTTCACCCTCGAATTGAACCGAAAGGAGTTCGGCCCCTCAAAAGTTGGGTTTTCCGATCTCGTTCTAGTTTTCCCTTTTAAAAGTCCATAGTTACGTTATTCATGTACCAAATGGTATCAGAGCCACTTTATTTGCTATTAGTGTGTAATCAGAGTAGAGTTTAGTGGATTGAATTTACGTGGTTGAAGAAACAACTGATGTTTTCGGAAGATAAAGAGTTAAGTAATCGATTTTAAGAAAGTAACTGAGACAGTGAACCCAATTCCATAAAACACGTTCTCCAAAACTTCTTCTCTGCTTTTTCTTCGTTCCACTGGATATTGTGCATATAATCCACCTTTTCACATGAGTCGCTTCCAGAAAGTCAAAGAATGGAAAGTTCTAAGCGAAATAGAAAGTTGGAAACTTAGTGAAAGGACAGACATATTTAGGTTAGACTTCAAATATTTTGCAATCAGTTTGAGAGAGGAATAGACTGAGAGCTTCAGAAATGAATATTTGCTCATAATTTGATATACAGAGGAAAACGTATATTAGCAGATGAAACTGAAACTTCAAATTATTTAGAACGTGCAGAAAACTTTTATTGTCAAGTCAACTTTGCTGTACTTCATGTGGACTTGGAGAGAATTGAAGAGCATACTCGGGGAAGGAGGAAATGGATATTGACCAAAGGGTATAAATTGTAAAATTTCGGGATTCAGATCGACGATTCGGTTTGATTCTTATCTAAAACGATTCAGAACGGTGACGGAATTGAAACGCAGAGCAAATCGATAAATCACTAGGGTGAATCGCAGCGAATCACTGCATTTACTAAAAATTGCTGTCTTCCTTTCATAACCAATCAATGGATTCACTAAAAATTGCTTTCCTCCTTTCTTTCCTAGTACTTAAAACAAAGTTGGGGGACAACTGTATAAGGCCTTTAAGGTTGCTATACCACAACTCTTTAGATTTTTTTCCTTAGAGCTGGTACAGTTTATTCGGGAGCATCCTAACTTTTTCATTAGCTACTAGCGTACTGTTGACTAATTAGAGCATTTCTCTATCTCACATTCATATTCTACGGATAAAATTTGGAGGACTTATTGCCACTTATTTATGTGCGTAATATATATTTGTTGATACAGTCCTCGTTGTCGGAAATTTGAAAGTCTTGTTGACTTGTTTATTTATGTTACTGAACAACTTTTCCTGATGCTATCTGCTTTGGTTTCAAGATATGTTGGTTTTCAAATGTGTTTGAATGTGTGCAACCTTTTAAGAAAAGGTACCGATTGAACAAATCTTACGGTTCTCGATTTTTATGATCCTCGATTCACAAAACTTGGTTTCCGATTCTCGATTCAAATCTCAATTTGGCATCTATGGTTTTGACTCTTTTTCCCTCGGCCCTTGCTGGGATGAAAAAGTGTGTGCTCAGTGTTGTTTCTACATGAAACCCATATGCAAGTTCCATATAAATGTTGAATTTTGTCATTTTTTGGGAGGAATGTTTAGCTGCAAAAAGATTGCAGGAAACTAATGAGGAGAAATTTTTTGGACAACCCTCTTGGGGGAGGTGGGGGGAGAGACAGAACCCTAAAGGCTTTTCGATTTTATACAAGAAACTGACGAGTTGTCTTGAATGGGTTGTAAGGTCTATTATCATGTATAAAATTTATTTCTGTGAGATTATTTCATAATGTGATTTATGCTTTGCATTTGCAGCTTCCTATGGTTCTACCCTGCGTTACAAGAGTGTGGAGCGAGTGAAGCCTGTTGGCAAACATTCTCTGATTGGTGCAAGCGGAGAAATTAGTGATTTCCAGGAGATTTTACGTTCTCTTGATGAACTTATGTAAGTATCGATTCTCTCAGGGGAACTGTACTCTCTGGAAGTGGTAAGGTTGAAGTGTTCCGTATTCAAGCCTGTACTGATTTTAGTTTCACTTTGTGTTACTGCTTTTATGCGTTTTTTATGCAGCTTGTATGACAATATGTGGGATGATGGGAACTCCTTGGGTCCTAAAGAGGTTCACAACTATTTAACTCGGATGATGTACAATCGCCGGAACAAGTTTGACCCACTATGGAATTCCCTTGTACTTGGTGGAGTGAAAAATGGACAGAAATATCTTGGAATGGTATATTTTTGTTCATTGATTTTCTGATGCTTAACATTACCCGTTTGTGTTTGTTTAAAAAACTACGAATTTCAACTCAGGTTAGCATGATTGGTGTGCATTTTGAGGACAATCATGTGGCAACGGGATTTGGAAATCACCTTGCGCGGCCAATACTTCGCGACGAATGGCATGAGAACTTGACTTTTGAGGATGGTGTGAAGTTATTGGAGAAATGCATGCGCGTTCTTCTATATCGTGATAGGTCTGCTGTCAACAAGCTTCAGGTATGGTTCTTTTCATTAACTTTCACTTTTATAGGATCCTTTCGGTGTCACGGTAGTCACTATCATGTGCGAACATATGTTGCAAGCCATGACGTTGTTGCGAGCATTACTTATCTTTCGTGGGATTGCTGAAGCTTACAGAATTGTGGTCTCTATAGATGCTTCTCGTGCTATGAAGATGGTTTTAATTATGTGATAGCATGTAGCATAGTTATCAATACAGTATCGGTACCGGTCGTACTGGCCGGTACGTACCGCTTTTGCCTTTAATTGGTATGGTATCCCTTACATTTTGTACCGGTCAAAATACCGCTCTGTACCCGTTGTGCCGGCCGGTATACCGGCCGAGAACTACGTACGGGCCGAGATAGTGTGTTTTGTACCGGTCCCCTTAAAGGATGTAAAAGTGACAAATTTTGTTAGAAAATTTATATATTGATTATATACAGACTAAATAGAAAAACACTCTTAAGTTCTATAATACAAATCAAAGCTTTTGTAGCCTCTTATTCATAATATTCATTACAATTTGTAAAATCTTGCTTGATAAGTTTTCAATCTTCACTTAACTTTGATGTACTTCAACCTGGAAGCTTTGATCATATTCTTTCATTTACATAATGTACTGTTTTACATATGCGCGCACACACCCAGAAAAATATCTTATTCTTGAACTCAAAGATGTTATTATTGAACAAGCAGCTAATTCTTAATCTTACATAAGAATTTGCGAAAGAGATCGTCGAAAATGGTGGGATGAACTAATGTACTGTTTTACACATGCGTGCGCACACCAGAAAAACATCTTATTCTTGAACTCAAAGATGTTATTATTGAATAAACAACTAATTCTTAGTCTTACATAAGAATTTGCGAAAGAGATTGTTGAAAATGGTGGAATAAACAACTTATTTGGGTACCAATAGTTTATTTGAAAACTAAGGTAATTCAAGCTCTATAGGAAAAATATTTTATCCTAGAGGAGCTGTCAGTAAAAAAAATATATGTATATATTGTTAGTTCGCCAATAAATGAATATCACATATGTATAATATTGATGAAAATTTTGAGATGGTACCGAGACGGTACCAGTACGTACTATTTTATAGAAAAAAACGGTACACACTCCGGTACGGTATTCATAACTATGGTATGTAGAGCTCCATAGACTCTTTGATTGAACTCTTGGGTGACATGAATCCTTCCGTGTCCTACTGCGGCGCTGCATGTTCAGCAGAAAGCAAGAAATGGAGTGGCGACCCTTGTGCGGATGTGGTGTTTTCAAGAGAATAGAAGTGGGTGTACTGGGAGATTGAGTTTTCTTTTGATAGAAGAGCATAAAGATGTTCCTCACTCATTTGTTTTTAGGATAACATGAGCATTTTCCTTTTTTTTTTGTTTTCTTTCCTTTTCTGCCTGTCGTTTTGGTAGAAAAGGGTCGAGTCTTAGGGATGATCGAGTGGATTGTACTCTTTTACAGATAGTTAATCTTTCTTGTAGTACGTGGCCGTGTGTTGGCCCTTTCTTTGGTGCTTCTAATCTTTTTAGAATAGTCATCCATAATATCACTAGTTAAGCTCTATTGGGTTCTTGAGCATATGGGGAAGTAGTGGAAAGATTCACTTGTTCATTGTTCCTTATTTCCTGTAGAAGCTTGGTGTACAGTTACTGTTCCACCTCCGAGTCAATTTCATTTCCTTAAGTTTTGTTGACAATCCCAGTGTTTTTTTTAAAAAAAAATTAAAATAGAAAATTTCGCTTAAACTCAGCCTTCTTTTTGTGTTGCACACAGTAGTTGAAATACCCACATATAAGCTATAATCTGTTAATATGGGCCATCTATGCTGATTTTTCCTTGCTTAGATGAAAATTGGTGCCTTATTCCTTTTTGTTCTTTCCATCCCTGCGGCTGAAAATTGGAGGAACCCAATCGGTGTATTTACTTTTAGTAACTCCAAAGGATCCTGGATCCCAGCCTATGTCATTGGTGCACCAGTGGCAATCACATGGGCAGTACGATACAACGACTTTGGTTTAGACTCTGGCTTTGCCTAAACATATATGCAGTTAACAATAAATGCAGCACCGGCAGTCACATGAATGTACATGTAGGACTATGTTCACAGTGAGACTAAACCATATTTAGATTTTTGACTTCCTTTGACCCAATATTGTTGATAATATGGATTTGGATCACATTATTTAGAATCTAATGTGTGCTTTTCGCCCTTGGATCATAAACTGATTTATGTTGTTCATAATTTTCCATTGGAAGAGCCAAAATCTGCAATGCTTGTCTACACCTTGTTTGTTGTTAAAATATTGCATTAGCAACATCGTCTCTACATCCCAGCGACAAATAGAGATTAAACATAGGAAAGTGTAGATATAGCATTATGCTGTAGCATCTGGAATTCATGGTTGGATTTTGATGAAATGTGACCCATCTACTACTGTGAAAAACTTTGCTTGTGTGGGTGGTAATTCGTTCCTGCTATTGTAGTCGTCTAGAGTCTTCTCAGATTAATGAAATGTAGTGCCCAAGTTATGCAATTAAGGAAGGCCTTATCTTGCAGTGTTGTGCTGATTTGCCTAAACTTTTTTTTAACATTTTTCTGTATTGCGGTTGTTACTTTGGAAATGCAGATAGCCAAAATAACTGAAGAGGGTGTGACAGTTTCGCAGCCCTATGCACTGAAGACATTCTGGAATTTTAATGCTTTTCAGAATCCAACTGTGGGTGCCGAGGGGTCGTGGTAGCCAGATAGGTCATAGTCCTCAGAAACATCTATTAGAAAATGAAGTATTTGAAGCATCTTCAGCTGATGAAACTCTGCGTCTTTGTTACAATTTGATAACGATTTGATTTGTGCGTTTGGACCCACCTCTGTGATTTTATTGGATATTATTTTGTTGGCCAAGTCTTTGTCTGCCTTGGTACATACCACACCTATATATATATATATATGCTAATGCCGCACCCCATGCAAAACTCTGACCCCATACGTCTCTCTCCCTCTCCCCGACATCTGTAGAGGAACCCTTCGAAGGTGTTGGCTAAATGAATCTACTGTTATTCCTTTCTCTCTAGCTAAATTTTGCTGACATAATACACTAGCCATAACTTTTCAAAAAAAAAAATTTCAAATTTCCCCAAAAAAAAAAAAATAAATAAAATTTCCCAAAAAATACACTAGCTATGGAGTAAAGCATTGCCACAACGATAATCAACGTTGTGGCCAAATTATTGAGGTGAGGTTGAAGCTAGTTATGTTAGAATCCCTGAACTTCAGACTATAATGTGCACCACTTGCTAAAATTTTGTTAAGATTGTACGTTTTGGTACGTTGTTCTTGGTTATTGAAGCATTATCTATGTAAAAGAAAAATGAATGGATTTGAAGAGAAGCCGCCCACAGGCTGACGATGCAAGTATAACATTTCTCCACGTAGAGAGAACAATAGACTGCAGTGAACTACCAAAATTTCAAGTGGAAAAGGAACAACATGAATAACATTTCTCCACGTAGAGAGAACAATAGACTGCAGTGAACTACCAAAATTTCAAGTGGAAAAGGAACAACATGAACTACTCAGAAACCCATCCATCAACGATTTTGGAAACCGAATCCATGGCTTCGCGGCCAATTTCTACCAGGTAGAAAGCAGCAGGAATAGCGGCTCACGAGGCTGAATGTAGTAAATCTTGCTCAATTGCCACAGAGCAAGTGCAAAAGAACCAGAGCTGCATGATGACCGCAAAGTCCAGAAGGAATCTGCATAGAACAACACGAAGACTGTGTCGCGGCAACATGAGAAATTTCTGTGATTCGTACCGAGTTCAGTGAAAGCTTGGCTGACAATCAAAGTTATGCTTCAGTCTTCATGTCTTCCTGCAGTTCTTTCCCTCCTAGTGAGTTTGTACGAGTTCTGCGCCGCGCCCCTGTTTCAAAAGAGCGATATGAAAGGAACAATCAGTACCTAGATGCTGGAGAAACAAAATCAACCACAATAAGGTTGATACATGGAAGGGAGAAAAACACTAGTGCTCTGCATATAAACTACGTATGTCGCTCTGTTCAGCTCAACTGATCAAGTCTTTGCACATGCGAGGTCTTCTATGCGTGAGAAATGACGCCGACACACCGGCATAACTTAAGAATGAACTGAACTGGGTGACGGTGTCATCTCTCCTGCATAGTGAACCTTTCATGCTTCTCTGCTCTTGGTATTTCGGTATAGCTCAAAATGCTCTTTTCTTCGGATGAAGGTGATTCTATATTTATACAAGAAGTTCATCCAAACTTTTCCATGAGATAATGTTTTCTTTTTTGTTTTGGGCGATTCAATCGTCTATACAGCGGCCAAAGAATCAAGATGTCATTTGTGACCGAAGTGGGGGGTTAAAAGTTTCTAAGACAACTAGATCCGTCACTATTTGCAGCAAAAGTGTAGCGACAAAACTTGAACGGTACTCATGAGGGCGCTCAGAGCGACCGCAGAGGATCCAAATCCGGTGGAAGGAACATTACTCAAAGCAGCACTTGATTGGTTGTGTATCATTGTATCCTTCTAGATTGAATTTTATGGACGGAATTTGGTATTTATTTATGGTGGCTCACTGTTTTTATTCCGCATTTGCTGCGTCAATCCCTGTACGTCAGCTGCTAAGTCTGTATACGTGGACAAAAGCTAGGTTCCCCTACTTGACTGTGATGTGTTATTGCTAAAAGGGACCATTTTGTTGACTTTTCATGGCTTGCTAGGTTCAATAATTAGAAGGAGCCTTCAACTTATAGTGAAGTGTCTATTTTACTTCTATTATGCCACGTTTCTTTCCCTTCTTCATCCCTTGAAAGGCCTGGTTTGAAGATTGTGGACAGATTATCAAGAAATTGGGTTATACAACGATGCACATCGCGAGGGAAGCTAACCGATGCTAAACTATCTTGCTAACGTCGGAGCTGGACAAAGCGTGACGGATGTATATTTGAAGTATTTGAAGGAAGCTCGGGTGGAGATGAATGAATAGTCTCCTCTTGCCTTACACGTGTGGAGTGTCTTTTGAAAGACGTTTCAAGTAATTTATTTAATTTCTTTCGCATCAAACACAAAAATCTTGCCTCCTCTTCATTAGCCAAAGGAACCTCAGACCAAACTAGTGGAGTACTTGATGCGGAGTACTATTTGTTTTTGGGTAAAAAGTCCCTGTGTATTCTGTGAAAACAATACACTACATGCAAATTAGGGAAGACTTGATTATGTCATACTCTTTCTCTTCCAAATTATTTGATCATATTTAACCTGCACATTTATTTAGGAAATAATCTGAGTTTCTAATTCTATCGCAAGAAAGAGAGAGAGAAGAGATAAAAAAAAATGGGCACGAGAGAGAAAATGAGTTGGTGGAGGTTTAAACGTAGAGAGAGAACTATAATAAAAAAAGAATACAAAAAAAAGTAAACATGAAAAATACCTACAGTTATCTTTCTTAATTTAGAAAGTAATTAATTTTTTTGAGACATCAAAAAAATTATTGAAGCCATAATGCTGAAAGGAACACCCCACATTCTCCAACATTCCCGGTTTGCATAACATCTCTGAACTTTTCTCAGCTCATCATCCCAATTTATCACCAATTGCAGAATATCACTGAGAATAGCATCATGGGTTTTGGGAGGATAATTGTACATCCTGCTATTTTTCCCCAGTCAAGTAAGTAGAATACAGTGGCAGCAATAGCAGCTTTACCCAATTTAGTAACCACGGAAGACTCCCTAAGATGAAGAATTGCCTGGTGGAAAGCAAGAATGGAACCACAAATGTTTCGCCTATAAGGACAGGAGACAAGTACATGATCACAGTTCTCTTGATGGTGGTTGCATAGAACAAAGTCACAGTTCTCTTGATGGTGGTTGCATAGAACAAAGATCACTTCAGTAAATATCATTTGTTCTCTTGACTTTGAGCAAAAATACTATCAATCATGTCATTAATAAGTAGAGATGTCAAATGGGCCGGGCTTGGGCCTGCCCAGCCCAAGCCTATGGGGACTCCAACAAATCGGGCAGGGGCCGGTCCAAGGGGGCTGACAACCGGGCCGGGCCTGGTTCTGGGGATATCTGGGCCCGGTCCAAGCCTAGGCCCAACATTTAGGGCCGGGCTTGGGCTGGGCCCGGGCCATAATTTTTTTTTAAATTTTTTTTTTTGGTATTTTCTTGTTATTCAAGGTAAGGATTTTTTTTAATTATGGTAATTTGCTATTAGGGACGCTTTATTAAAGCGTCCATAACAGTAATCAATGCTTTACTACAAATTTATAGCGACAAGAAGTAATAAATTCTCAAAGTAACTAATTCAGTATACTAAATCAACAAGTTTGGCTTCAAAAAAGTTCTCAATAATGATAAATTCTCAAAGGGACATGAAGTAACAAATATCATTATCATAAAAATAAAAGTCAAATTGTCAAGAAAAACTTCATCCCGAAAGATGGGGGTGGGCACGCGACAGTGCTACCCCTCCCCTTCGCCACTAGCTTCAGGTTCATTGTGTGAGGCTATGCAATGCACATCCGTTGATGGAGCTTAAAAGTCGATGACAAAGTTACTTTTCTTGGTAAAACTTACACTTAAAAGGAAATACCTTTTGAATCTTTTTTATGCAATCTCTCTTTTAAACCAAATTTTGGGCAATCTGAACACTAGAACTGAAATTAGATTCGATTATCTGAAACCCATGGTTGGGCACAGAACAATATCTGTACTGAAATAGAGCAGATTTCAAGTTCCACCCCACTCAAATTGTAACATAAATTGACAAAATACAGCAAATGTGGGGTACACGATACATTGGGGTCAGCAATTTCAATACATAAAGATGTTGAAAATTTACTCGATCCCATGACCACTATATTTATAAAGAAAAAAAATCAAAGACTTTAAGATGTGTTATTATTCTTCGCATTACTTAAATCTTCAATACTGTTTAGGGGAGAAAAGGAGAATAAATCCGTTGGGGGGGAAAATGGGGGAAAAGTGAAATTTCAAAAGTAAAGAGGGGGGGGGGCCTGAACCGGGCCAGACCCGGGTCGGGCCAAAACCCGGGCCGGGCCTGGCCCAGGCTTTTTTCTGGGAAATGTAGGCCTGGCCCAGGCCCAGGCCCTAGGCCCTAAAAGGCCGGGCCAGCACTATTCATCAAAGGGGCAGGGCCAGAAAGGGGCCGGGTCGGGCCAGCCCGCGGGTCGCCCGGCCCATTTGACAACTCTAATAATAAGCATGTAACAATATGTTTAATAAAAAAAGTGCATGATACCGCACCCCTAACAGTGCAACTTCAGACGAAGAGAGGCATAAAGCCAAGTCTCCTTGTGTAACCTAATGCCTAAAAAAATAATGCCAATAAATCGTACGGATGATTATCTTAGAGAGGATTAACGCACTGTTACTCGAATCAACACACTAACTATAAATAAGGATAAACAATCATATTTCGCAAGTAACTAATAGAAAAGTACTAAACAAATCATAAATTAAGCCAAGAGATAAGTCAAATACTGAACAAAAAAATAAAGTCAAGACACCAAAAACAACACGCAACGGTAAAAAAGAACGCACCTCTGACACCACCACCAACTATCTCTCACCCATGCATCACAAGACGCGTCACTGCTACTTACTACAGATCCGTAAGCCACCGTCACCGGTTATGATTGTTCCAAGTCTGCCTTTAGAGTAATCAAAAAGTGCAAATAAAATTAACATACTTCTTTCGTACGTAGGCACTCATTAAAAGAGACATAGGAAAGCAACGTCTTGACTATATTTTTTGTGGGGGTAATCGCAAAAGTTGCGAAAAGGAAAAGAAAAAGCCCCTGCTTTCTCCTATACTCGTGCACGATTTGTCCATGATTAAGTAGACCCAACAAAATTCTGATTAAAAACAGTAAAAGTGGACCTAACTATGATGTTAGTGAAGAGGGCACATCCATAGGGCTGGTGGGATAGGTCCCATATAAATTGCATTTTAACACCGTGATCGGTGTTCTTAAAGAATAGCTTGGATATTTTTGTAATTAAGAAAACGAACTATTTTGTAGCGATCAAGAAAAGTAACTTGTCTATTTTTGTAACTTGATTTGCATATCAATATAATTTTTCTGATTAACCTAAAATAAAATTAAAAAAAAAACACCTTGGTTGGTTAATCTGTTTAAAAAGAAAAAAAAAAACCTGACTGGCTGGTACATGAAAACCTTCATAAATACGTGCCAATTTCTCCATAATCACAAACATCAATAAAGTCTTTAACTAATAACTATAATATGGGAGCGTGGAATCGTCCTACAAGTTAATATCAGCTGAAATATTCTAATAAAATAGTGTCCTTTGCCTCTACCTAAAAAAAAAAAAAAGAATCTTAATTATTTAAAAGGCACAATGTGTCACTCTACGCTAGAGCAACCAACAATACGAACAACCCAAATTCAACCCATATTTTAGTCCATGTTCAGAAATGTTTTACTCCACGAAGTCTAGAAATTATTAAGAGCAAAAGTATCCTAAAACTTTCTCAAATTTAATTTTCCTCTTCACGGGGCTTCCACAACACCCAACATCCCCGTCAATCACGAGGGCATATGTAAGAAATTCTTCAGCAACCATTCATCCTTTAACTCTCTCATCTTCCCTTTTCTTATCCATCTTGGCGATGAAATTTTCTTTTGCCTAATTCCAGCCTTCTCAAGATTTTGCAGCTCGTGCCATCTGCGAGATATATTCCAAGGTTAGATGTCACTATGCCATACAACACAGCTTGTAAATGTGGAAAAGTCTCGCTGGATCCTTTAAAGTTTGCCACATAGCGACCATTAACATTTCTGCCGCATCGAATTGAGTTAAAATTGCACTTCATTCTTCTTCAACTACAAAAGCTTTTATGTTTGAATAAAATGATCAAGTCTCAGTTTTGAAAACTTCAACTACAAAAACTTTTTCTTCAATTTTATAAACTGAAAAAAAAAACGCATTTGACACATATTTTCGTTTTTTTTTCTTCAGTTTTAAAATTCAGTTTGTAAAACAGGGTAATTTTTTAAAAATTCCATTTAGGAGTTTTGGATTTTCAGTTTTGGTTTTTATTTTGAGACTACCACCACCACCACTCTCCCACCGTCGGCAGCCACTGCACACCGCCTGTTGCAGACGATGGCTGGTGGCCACCATGGACGATCGCCGGCGGCCAGCCACCATAGCGGGTCACTGCCACGGCAAACCATCGTCAAAGAAAAAATTCAAAATAAAAACTGGGTAATCAAACATCTATTTTTTTGTAAAAAAATAAAAACCAAACTGGTTTTGTTTTTTATTTTTTTTAAAAATAAAAAATTAAAACTAAAAGTGATTTCAAACGCTACTTAAATTTGACTGAGGGAGTTGCATAAGATAATAATAATAATAATAATAATAATTACATAATTTTAAAAGTCACATACGCAGCTACAATGATTGAGGGGGAGTTGCAACAGGCGATTGCATGTTTATGTTAAGTTGCATGTTTTCCTTTTGAGCTGATTTTTTTACTTTATCTTTAGTACTCTTTGACCGTTGAGTCGAAAGAGCCTCAAGGGCAAGACATATAAAGACGGTCCCATGTTGCACCTCCAACATTTTAAAAACTTTTTTTCTTGTTATCCTGGCATTTTCATAAATACTATGGCACTACTATCTCAGCAGCTATAATGGATAATCTTAACACATTCTTCTTGGGCCTAGTAAAAACAGTTTAGTTAGATAGAGTTTGGAGGTCATATTACTAAGAAGGGAAAATGACCAAGAAGGGAAAATAAAAAAAGGAGTCCTTCAGGAAAAGATACAAACATGACCACTTAACACATAAATAATAGTAGCTGTAAAATACACAGCTAGGGAAGGTCTTGCTATAGCTAACACAAAAACTTCTAAAGTCATGAATCTGGAGGATACTCTAAACACTTAGGCCCCGTTTGACACTCTTTTTTTCTCTTTTTTTTTTCAGTTTTAAAAACTAAAAAAAAAGGAGCGTTTGGTAACCATTTTTTTTTCAATTTAAAAAACCAGTTTTTAAACTGCAGAAAAAAAAAAACTCCAAAAACTGATTTTTTTTTTCACTTTTGGTTTTTTTTTTCGACCACCACCACCACCCTCCCACCGCCGGCAGCCACCTCAGGCGACCACTGCCAGAGACTGCCGGCCGCCGGCAGCCACCTCCGGCCGCCGGCGACCACCGCCGGAGACGGCCGGCAGCTACCTCCGGCCGCCGGCCACCACCGCCGGTGACTGTCGGCAGCCACCTCCGGGCGCCGGCGACCACCGCCGGAGACTGCCGGCAGCTACCTCCGGCGGCCGGCCACCACCGCCGGTGACTGCCGGCAGCCACCTCCGGCCGTCAGCCACCACCACCACCACCGTCGACCACCGCTACGCCCCACCACCGCCACCGCAAACCACCAAAAAAAAAAGTCAAAATAAAAAGGGTTACCAAACACCAAAAAAAAAACCTCAAAAAAAAAAGGGGTTATCAAACACCCACTTGTTTTTATAAAAAAAAAAATTAAGCTGCTCTTTAAAAAATTGCTCTTTAAAAACTGAAAACCAATTTTTTTTTTTTGTCAAACGAAGCCTTAGTTGCTTATCTATCCTCACGATTTCTACTTTTGTTCAAAAATGAAATGTTGTGTATACCTAGTTGCATCATTGATTTATATAACCCAGAAAAGCTCTGCACAGATTAGGAGCTTGCAATTTACTTCCTAATTTATAGGTGGTACAAAGAAAACTGCTTTAGGGTAGGGTGGAAGCCTCTTTAATCATCTCGCTTGTTGGTGTCGTGGAGTGGAGGAATGAGAAGTTGAAGAGGAAGGTTTTTAAGGATTGATACGGTGGATATGTATTTGTGAGGTTGAACTAGTTCAGCAATTAATTTCAAGAGACGTATGGAGTCGTTTCCAAGATAATCGATGCAGAATGGATGGAAGATGAACATGAATGGGAAGGGTTGTTGTTTTTACTGAGAAAAAAAAAAATAAATAAGTTACAAGATTAAAAGGGTGTTTTTAACTTTTTTAAGGATAATTTTGTCCAAAAAATGATTTACATCTATTCACAATTTTATTAGTAGTATAGATATAGATAATTGAGGGAGTTGCGTTAATGAGATAGGTTATTCTAGCAGTTCATATATATATATATAAAATTAAAATTATTACATTTAAATACAAGACAAGATAATATAAATGCACTAATTAAGAACCACTAATCAATGACTTCTTCAGTAGTCAACCGGTTGTAAATTCTGTAGTCATTAGTTGGTAAATTGCCGTGACAAAGGAAGGATCTACCCACGTTAGTGTGTTTCTATGTGTTTTTAACAGGTTACAAGTATGAAGGTATACATTGGGAAAGTGTTTCTTTTCTACTCTTGAATTCGTCATTGCCCAAAAGTTTTTTTTAACCAAAGTAGCAAAGAACGTATATAATTTTTTTTATTTGTTGATAAAAAGGTCTTATGTATTTGACAAAAGTACTACACTACATGCAAACTGATTACAAGCTGATCCCCCACAAAACTATCATCTGAGCCATTATGCTCTCGAGAACATCCCACATTCTACAACTTCTCTGTACTTTCTTTGAACTCGTCATCCAGTGTTTCACCAAGTAAAAAAAATAAAATAAAATAAAATTATTGAGGATAGCGTCATATATCTTGCTATTTCTGTCCAACCAAATAGGGTAGATATTTGTAGTGGCAGCAAAAGCAACTTTGCCATTTTAGTAACGGAATAAGACCCCCTCAAATGAAGAATTGCCTGGTGGATGTCGACAGAGTCAAAATCTGTTAAAGCAAGGCCACGTGCCCGCACGCCGCCGCTATCTACACTCCATTGCGCGCGTCACTGACAACAACTGCAAAGCTGTAAGTCACTGCCACCGCCACCGCCATCGCCGGCCACGATTGTTCTAAGTCACCCTTCCTAGAGGAATAGGAATGTGCAAATGAAAATGGCATACACTTCATTCCCAGGACCTTATCAAAAGAGATATAGATAAGCTACTTCTTGACACCTTTTTTTTTTGGCAAACATGCATAATCGCAAAAGAGTGCAGAAAAGGAAAGTAAAAGCTTGTTGCTTTTTTATTTTCTTTCCACAAGAGTCGAGATCTGTCCAATGCCTAATCCGAGCACGCCTTACATGATGACAAGTTTCAAAATTAAATAGGAATACAACAAATTAAGCCAAATTCGGAATACAAAAACGGATCATAAAGTTGCACTCTCTACATCATGACACTTCAAATGACGCATCTCTGTCCCTGTTTTCCTCTTCCAAACTGGTTTATGGGCTGACTGTGAGTGCACACGTTCCTGAGCTGCGGACTTAGAGGATGAACCTGAGGAAGGAATCGACAAGAAGAGATATTGAGGCCGAGGAATAGTTGGTAAGCAACATCTCAAAAATATATACGTTCTTGGAAATTTAGCAGGGTATTAAGGCCATCCAAAAGAGAACAAGTTCCTTAAAACTTGTAGTTGCGGGTCACCATATTGCAAGTTCTGTTATTGGGTCGATCTCCACTTGCCTTGAGGGAGCCATGAATTATTGAATTTGGTTCCATCTCATGGCTATCATATGGTCCCAAAGAGAACAAAAATTGGAAGTCAAATGGCGCTATCAATGGTCCCATCTCATGACTACACTCTTTGGAGCAAAGAGTTGGATAGGTCATTTTGTCCAACCCACACGATGTTTTACTTTTTGTGGTTCGTTGCACTTGGAATGGTTGGTCTCGTGTACTTCTGCAAGAAACGTCCAAAAAAGCAGCCGTGACACTTTTTCTTTGCTATGTTATACAAGTTATACATGTAAGATCTAACATTTGCATACGTGTGTCAGAAAATTAAACGGAGAATTGATCCAAATCTTACATTGTATAGTCGATTTGAGACTTTATAACCCGTCCTCGCGTATAACATGAAGTATTTGGCAATCTCAAGACTCAACTCGAGTTAAGTGAACTGTTGATCCGAAAGAAGAGGATGAGGTAGTAACTTGAAGAACATGGGACAACTCTGTTACTATTTTCAAGTGCGATCTCCAACCCAAAAGCATGTTCGATCATAAGAAGGAGAGAGAGCTCACCAAGAATAAGATCGAACACGTTCCTCATGTATAACTGATGTGCAAATTTAACAAATTGAAACATATGTACTGCTACGTCAATCAATTATTTGTATTTTCGAAGCTTGCATTTTTCACGGTTCCTCGTGCTTCAGCATTTTGCAAATAAAAAGCAGCAGAACAGAGAAGTGTCATAGGTAATTTTATTAAATTCCGGTCACGATCTAAGCTAAAGTAACTTCACACTTATGGAGTCAATCTTGAGTATTTTGAAGTAGAACAGATGAGGTTTACCTGGCCAAATCCCATTAGGTAAATGAATTCAAAAATGAGAAGACTCAGATACAGGCTAGCCTAGAAAAAATTGTGAGGGAAGTTTTTCATGCTCCTCGCATGAGCACATGAATTAACAATGAAGCTCAGTGCCACCTTGGGGGTTTGCCTTAGGGACCCCTCCTCCAAATTCAGACGAGGTGCTTGTCACTGGCAGTAGTAACTAGTAGTCTAGTAACAACCATCTTGTGTGACAACATTGTGATGTTTATCCTTAGTGTGTGGTGTGGCCAAGACATGGACTAAACTCAAATTCATTTTAACAAGTAAAGGGACTCGCAAGAATTAAAAATTAAGCCAATGATAAAATGTCACGATTAATGAAAGAAGCAAGCTCGTCCATCTTCACGACACTGACAACCCAATCAATATAGGCTTCGACTAGATCTGCTAGCTTGAGGCATTCCGATCGATATTGGGAGGAAAAAATATTAGCAATGGTTCGAAGACAAGCCTCGTGCAATAACATCAAGAAGTGTATCTTGGAGTAACAAAATGATAACAAGGCATAAAATCAACTGAATCTGTGTCTACACACGAGTGTTTTACCAGAAGCTAACAGTGTCATTTCTTATTAGAGCATGACATGTTTTGTATGCGCTCATACCTTTGTTTCCAAACATCTGACCTCTGTCAGCCAATTTACTGCACCAAAAAGGTTTTCTATGTAAGAGGGCCGGTCAGTGTACATTTAAAAAAACTCGTGATCTTATGATTATGCGTTGGGGCGGCATCATCTCTCTTGCGAAGAGAACCTTTCCATGCTCCTCATTCCCAATCCTCGGCGAGGTCTGTACTCGGATATATTCTTTTGTTATAGATGCATTATAAAGGAGCACATTATTTTATGGAGAGCAAAGCTGTAATACCAATATATGGTGCCAAAGAAAATGGCAGGCTTTGATGGATGCCCCGAGGACACACTTTAATTTTTTTTCATTCCAATATGTGGTTCTTATTTAATCAAGCTAATGGACGGTTGACGGTTCACCTTCTCACTTCACTGATGTAATCAATTGTACGCCATCTCAACTTCTCACTTCCTTGTCCACTCGCGAGTATAACATAAGAGTCTCGTGACACTCTTGTCGTTTAGTGAAATTTATTTTTTCAGTTTTTTCTCTAATTTTATAAACTGAAAAAATAAATGCGTTTGACACATAATTTTTATTTTTTTTCTTCAATTTAAAAAATTAATTTTTAAAATATGACTGATTTTGAAAACTCTAAACAGGAGTTTTCAGTTTTTGTTTTTATTTTGAAACCATCACCACCCTCCGACCGCCGGCGACTGCCGATACTCACCAGCCATCGCCTACCACTGCCGGCGGCCGGCCACCACCACCGTCGGTCATTGCCACACCCTGCCACCGCCACCGCAAATCACCACTAAAGAAAAAACTCAAAATAAAAACTGGGTAATCAAACACTCAAAAGAAAAAAACTCAAAATAAATAGGGTAAATTACACTAAACACCTCTAAGGTTTTACGTAATTACACTCCACTACTGTTATATTTAAAAATTACACTCCATCCCCTCGAGGTTTGTACCCACATTACATACAACTAACGACAGGCCCAACACCGTGAAAGGATTTCTCGACACACTACTTTATGCAATTTCCATACCCAAAATACCCCCATTTGTCCTTTATTCATCTGTGTGGTCTTTTTGTAGTAATGGGTTTTCCAAAATTTCAGTCAACTCCACAAAATTCAAGTGAATTAGGGGGTTTAATTTAGCCAATTTAGGGTTCAATTAGCTCATTTTAGGATTAAATTAGTTCAATGTAATGTTCGGTTAGATTATGACATTCAATTTAGGGTTCAATTAGTTTAATTTATGGTTCGATTCGATTAGGACATTTAATTTAGGGTTTAATTAGGGTTCAATTACTTCAATTTGGGATTCAATTAGGGGGTTCTATTAGTTCAATTTAAGGTTTGGTTGAATTGGGGCTTTCAATTTAGGGTTCAATTGGATTAGGACATTCAATATAGGGTTCAATTAGTTTAATTTAGGGTTCAATTAGTTCAATTTAGGGGTCGGTTAAATTGGGGCATTCAATTTAAGGTTCAATTAGGGGGTTCAATAAGTTCAATTTAGGGTTCGGTTGGATTAGGGCATTCAATTTAGGGTTCAAGTAGTTTAATTTAGAGTTTGATTCGATTAAGGCATTAAATTTAGGGTTTAATTAACGTTCAATTACTTCAATTTAGGGTTCAATTACTTCAATTTAGGGTTCAATTACTTCAATTTAGGATTCAGTTGAATTAGGGCATTCAATTTAGGTTTCAATTAGTTTAATTTAGGGTTTAGTTGGATTAGGGCATTCAATTTAGGGTTCAATTAATTAATTTAGGGTTCGATTTGATTAGGGCATTCAAATTATGGTTTAATTACTTCAATTTAGGGTTCAATTATGTGTCTAAGTGAATTAGGGTTCAATTAGGGCATTCAATTTGAATTAGGGTATTCCCTCCAATAATTCCCAAAAACAAGTTTTCCCTCCACAATTCCAAGAAAACAGTCTGAGGGGCATTCATGTCTTTTTTGCATTGCACCATTAACACCGTAAGAGAAAGAGTTATGTTTTGAGTTGAGTGTAATTTTTAAAGATAGCGGTAGTGGAGTGTAATTACGTAAAAGCTCAGGGGTGTTTAGTGTAATTTATCCAAATAAAAACCTGGTAATCAAACACCCATTTTTTTTGTAAAAAAATAAATAAATTGGTTTTGGTTTTTTTGAAAATAGAAAACCAAAACTAGCTTTGTTACCAAACGCTACTGACATTTTATTCACAACTTTTGAGTTTAATATACTCTCTATCCTCTCTTTTAATTAAAGAGTTACACTTACATATTTTGACATTTTGGTCCGTGTCTCACAAACCCCCAACCGTTATCTTGACATTGAATATTGCTTTTAATAATTTGATGAAAAATCAAAATACACATCAATAATGCCCCAACATCAAGCCCAAACCAAGGGTTCGATTACCTTTACTCATGATTGCCACAATGTACCTACCCTTTTACCACCGGCGCTTCTATTCCCTACTCGATCACCCACCCACCCCCACGGTCATGACTGATGACCCCGACTTCCACCACCGGCACTCCTTACCCCTACCCACACACATAACATATACAAGCAGTGTCCCTGCGTGTGCGATGTGGGGGAGGGGATGTGTTATGACAAGAGCTTTGTGTGTGCAGGTGTATGTGGGTGGGTGTGGGTGTGATGCACGACGAGTGTGTGTGTAGAGGGTGGGGGTGAGGGGGATTATGGGTGTGTATGTACTTATGGTGGGTGATGACATGGGACAGGTGGGTGGGTGGGTGTGTGTTTTGGGTTTTATGTGTTGAGGATGGTGGTGGGTGACAGGGGACTGTGGTGGGTGACGAGTATGAGGTTGGCGGTGGTAGGAAGATGGGTAGGGGAAGTGGGCTGCTAGTGGTGAGAGGTGGGATCATTTATCGTTTATGAGATAGCTTAAGGTTAACATTTGAAAATTCGTTACTCCTGTAAGGGCAACTAAAGCCAAGAATTTAACAGCGCCCACCGATAGGAGGTGTTGGTATAATTTCTCGTATAAGGGGAGGTAGCGAGTTTATTAAACTCAAAACTCAGGAGTACTAAGTTTAATTTTTTATAGTATTTTTTATACCATTATTTTATGAATATGATAGCTACACTCGTAATTTTTCAAAAGCTACTACCACAACAAGAAAAGCAAAGAACAAAATTATCCTTTTAGATAAAAATTGATATTTAAGCGTCTTGTAGTTTCTCTCTCATCTCGGGTTTTCTCTCTCAACATAGTCTCTTTATTGTGGCTTCTCTTCGGTCTAATTTCTCCGGGGGATTCTTTATGTGGAGAAACAATAGGAAAATCCACAAATGTCAATGTAATACAGATGACAAAATTTTCGCTTCTAACAACACTAACAAATTTTTTTTACAGACACAGAGAGAGATATTGATGCATACATCAACACGCAAAGATTTATTACTAGCCAAAATAGTACCGTCCATGTTATAATGTGATGGATTATCGTGGTCTTACCAATCAAATCTCATGAGAAAGCCTTTTACTCATGGCATCTTTCTTGATCTCTCCTCCAACCCAAGTGAGGTGATAAAGAGTAAGAGATTATCTATACTGTTATTAATGCTAAGCACTCTTGTAATGAAGCCTTTCTTGAACTCTCAAGATTGTCTATATTTTAAAGGGAGCTGATCCATTGTTCGCGCAGGCAACTTGGGTAAGTTGCTAGCACTATCTGGCTATTCATCCATGGTTTTTAGATGGTCCAAATCTATTTTTCGCATTTTTTTAAGTTCGTCCGCTATAGACCAAAGCGAACGATACTTTTAACAAATATACCCTTTGTCCATGCAAGTAACGGTGTCCATCCGCTACATTATGTAGCGGACGGTAAATTGGATTGTCATTTTGCTATTGTTCAATTTGAGATTCCAAGTTCAAGTATCAAACCTTTATTTACGTGGGGCTATAAGACTCATTGTTGTCCTCTTTTACCTCTGGTCTCCGGAAACAAAATTGTCCACCATCACCTACCATTATCACCAATTAGACCACCATGCCACCATTACCATTCAATCTACAAAAACAATAGCCAAAAAACCTCCACAACCATGAAACAAAAAATTGCCACTACCATCGATTAGGCCACTACTGCCTTAACCCACCACTATAGAAAGAAAGGAAGAAATAACCCCAACCACCACCACCTCTGCCACCCTAACACCCACCATTTGAACCTCTGCCATCCCCCAACCACCACTATCCGATCCTCCACTGATCTGAACCATCACCATCCAAAGCTCCATGCAAGACAAGATACTAATTAAAACAAATCTAAGTCCAATTGAATTAGAAGAAACTCCAAACAAAAAGTTCCATGTTGGCGATCTTGCCATTGATAGAGGCGGCGGCGTTGCCAAGGATGCTAAAACAGTCATTGCTTAAGATGTCGTGACTGCGGCGGTGGCATTGCCTAAGATGATGTGACTGCGACGACAACATTACCTAGATGCCGATTGCTGAGGATGTCGTGACTGCCAATAGTGATGGATTATTGGGGAGGTCGTAGCTCGGGGGGGGGGGGAGAGAGAGAGAGAGAGAGAGAGAGAGAGAGAGAGAGAGAGAGAGAGAGAGACGAGAATGAAATATGAATGGCTTGTCTCTGCCTTTACTTTGCAGTTAGAGCAGGCATTTTTGTATATTATGTCTGCTACGTTATGTAGCGGACATAAACTTTATTTGCATAATTAATTGCGTGGGCGAGGGGTGTATTTGTCAAAAGTAACATCCGCTACATTATGTAGCAGACAGACTTAAAGAAAATGCAAAAAATAGACTTGGACTATCCAAAGATTGCAAATAGATGGCTAAATAGTACTGGCAACTTGATCTAAGTTACCTACCCGAGCAATAGATCAACTCCCCATTTTAAATTCCTTAAAGTTTTAATCATCTTAAAAAGGAAGGCAATGCAGTAAATTGCAGACAATAACTTCCGATCACTGCAACCACTCCAATATATTTTCAAACTCAAAAGACAAGTAGACAATCATAACTGACGAATGATATAACTTCTAACATACCCATTACCCACGTAAACTGCTGGAGAAGAACACTTTCAACATACACATTACTCTTGACCCATTTAAACTGATGGAGAGTATAACTTTCAACATGTGATTACCTATATCCCTAATTGCTTGCAGAGGAGTATTGTTCCTCCATCTTACAACCCAACTATCACCCTCTTACAACTGACAACTATCACCATCCTAATAACGCATTAGGTGGTATCTTAGATTTGGATGTCATAAAGGAAAATTGCATGTGGGTCTGAACTTCGGGATAAAATGGCTTAACTCGACCTAATATGACTTTTCATTCGAACACTACAAGTTACCACGAAGGTGTGAAACTAATAAAGGGCAACCCCCCAATAACAATGAGCTGATCATGACATTGGTCATCTCAACCCCAAGTAATTTGCATTCCAATCTCAAATTCCATCTAATTCGTGAGTTTCAATTGATTGAATACAAGCCATATGACTCTATCTTTTAACAATTCGCTAATTGAGCAAAACTATCAAAGCTGATATTAGAGAGCCAACCGATATGATTCATTTGTCAAAGACTTCCCAATTAGCTTTGTCAAAGTCTTCCCAATTAGCTCGAAATATGTCTAAAAACTTCTTATCATCTGCCCTTCCAATAAGGGGAAGAGATCTTTATTACTGTATTAGTTAATGAACAGAAACTGCCATGATGATATCAGGTACACAAGAAATCGATACAAGTATCATTACCACTTTCTTTGCTTTACTGTCTTTTACCTTCTTAATCCTTTTGGTTGTTTCTCTGAGAAGCATTTGACTTTCTTAGATGTAGGACTACTTTATGATACTTGCGAATGGCAACCAAATTAAATTTTCCCCCTTTTGGAATTCAAGTTGTCCTCTATAAACTCCATTAATATATTCACAATATCCAGTATACCAAAAAAGCAGCTTACATGGGGGACCAAAGACTTTAAGCTCTCATAGGGCAGAAGGTGGCACTCCATTTTCACAGTATGATAGTACAGATGGAAATTCATATTGGAGAGAAAATGGCCATATAAAGGTGGCCCCGGTGCATAAGACTTTCGCCGTTGTAGGATGGAGGTGGGTGGGGTTGCATAGGAAGTTGATGTACGCGACACATATAACAAGCAAAGAATTCCCATGATCTTCAACCTTAGACCAACCCAATGAGTAAGGAGCCTTACCCCCACAGCGAGACTGTTTCCATGTTATTAAATGGAGCGACCTTGCCGCTGCCCCGAGTTCAGCGTCTGTTGGTAGACAACGACCAATTTACGCATGCTATATTGATGTGCTTGATAAGAGGATTTTGCTCAATTTAATGGCATTTACAATTACTCGGACACAAGGACCAAATAGGGAGGGTTAGAAGTATTCTAGGTATGTAATATACACCTGGCATATGCGTGTAGGTAACATATAACGTAGTTTATGTGTCATATCCCAGCATCGTTCTTTGATTATGATTTTAGCCACCTCAATTGGAGTTAGAAAAATGGCCTTTAAGAGCCTACATGTCAAAATGGTCTGATCACATTCTATCTTGCAACCATTTCGTGAAAACTTGAGGCTGTGCGCATGGACGAGGTTTTCTCTCTCTAGCTATTTAGGACAAAGTAAGACCCACAATCACTCCCAGAAAATATGAGAATCTAAAACAAAAATGGGGTCACATCATTCCTTTCTTGACTCAACCCATTCATATCCCCAATCTGGATTGTCTTTAATCATAACCCCGATTTGAATTCAGAGGCAAATACCCCCGATTCGAATCCGGAGGCGACCTCCACCGATCTTCTTTGAGCCTCTCAATCTCAGCACCACCATTTTGTTTCTTTTTGCACATTAACTCTTCAAGCTTCTAATCCAAGTACAAGCGCTAAGTTAGTGTCGCTGAGGAGTCAGTGAATGAGCATCAGGGAATTTAGCATGACGATCTAGTCGAGCGTCTTGCTGAGGTGCCTCGACACAGCAATGACGCATGCGCTGACATAGTCCTGCGAGAAGGAGGTGAGCTGGAGGATCTCGCGGACGTACTTCTTGTCAGGAAGGTTATCGTAAATTGACCATATAAAGACTAAATAAAAAAACACTCTAGTTCTATTTTACCAATCATAGCCTTTGCAGCTTTTTGCTCATAATATTCATTATAATTTGTAGAATCTTTCCTGATAAGTTTTCAATCTTCACTTATCTTTGATTTACTTCATACCTAGAAGCTTTGTTTAGTTTCCATAACATGAATACGATAATAAACACTTGTACGTGACTTGATTTATTTAATAAGATTTATATTTATTACAGCTAAAAACTGGATCGGGAATCACACCAGAAAGTAGGCCTACAAAAGAGAACACAGAGTGACCGCCAGGTAGGGTTCCGGCGGGAGAACGCTCCGATACTTAAGTCAGAGATGCCTAATAATGTTGAACTCTGAAAAAGCAGTAAGACACAATGTGTAATTGTATGTGTGTAGTTGTCAATACCTGAGACGTTAGACCGTAGGAAGGAGAACCCTAGTAGAATTAGATTTCGCACAACTCCAATCAGAATCGAATTAGGATCCTAGGGGATCACATGTCAATCTTAGCTGATAGAGTTGAAGTCCTTTTAGGATTTTGCCTGGTGACTGATATGACAAGTGCCTAATCAGTAATAAACTAGTTTGGATTCATGTCATAACTGTCACGTGTCGTCTGTAAATTGGAGGCGTATTTTTAACTATATCAATATTATTGACTTTATTTTTACTCGTATGAACTAAGAAACTATGCTTCGTGATAAAAGGTAATTAAATGTATAAACACGTGATAAAAAAGATATATTGCAAATTTACGGTGCCAACGTTCATGGTCCAGGGTTTGCTTTTAGGCAAAGCGCGGACGATGACCATTTTCGGCTTGCATCACCAAAAATTAGTTACCGTTAACAACCGATACTTATGCACAGCCGCCGCGCCGCCTCCACCTCCGCCGTCATCGTCGTTACCAGTCTACGGCATCGCACCGCCTTCACAGCCAGAAGCAATCGCGGCTACTATCTCACGTCGCACTGTCAGTTATGACTTTCCAGACCTGTCTACTAGTCGGGAGCGCAGATATCTTGGTCAACGCTTGTATGGACGACCGTGTCATTGACATCGCGAAGTCTGCTGTGCTCAAGTTCAACGCGAAGGAGGTTTATATTACTGTTCCATCTCTTTCATAGCTTTTGTCTTGTTTGGTATTCTACGAATCCCTAGAGTCCAATTTGAACACATGCATTGACTTTAATTTGTATTTTTAACAGAAAGCGAGTATTTGAAATTGAATGTTGCGCGTTTAGATATTTGAACAAATTGACTGAGTTATTGCTACTCCTTCTGTGGTTCGTGTCATCTTAGCACGTAGTTTGAGGTCGTTTTGCATTGCACTTTCTCTTCATGTTTCTCGATGTTGAAATTGCAGCGCAAACATGTCGATTTTGTGAGGTTACTGGGAGCATATATTAGCAGTATGACTGACTTTAAGTATGACATCACGCTGGAAGCAACTGATTATAACAACAGTGGGGTAGAGTTTTACCAGGTAGCAGTTCGGGAGCATCTTGGAATCGCATGGAGTTGGTAGTCGGAACTTCTTGATGACCCATATCGAAAATAGTGTTGCTGGTTCAGATTGTGTACAGTTTCAAGCATTATGGGATTGATTATCTGCATGACAGAATCCAAAATTCTTGGACCTATCCATCCATATACAGTTATTTGGTCAATTGCAAGTAACTCAGACAATGGATATTGAACACAAGCAGCACATTTTTCCTTGTGATGGGTTGTTCCTACCTAATATATATGCGACTACCTCTTAGTTATATTAAGCAAGGCAGCTCTAACCAGTATTATTTTCCTTCCAAATCCATCTAAATTTGCATAGCGGCTAACGGGTGATTTGGAACTTCAACAGCACAGGATCTGCTTGAACTGCAGATACGTCTTTGTTTCTTTTTCATTGGACACAAACAATAGTAAAGACGCTTTTGGTTAATGTGACAAGAAGGTCGTTCTTTTCATGAATTGTTTTCCAGCCAACTACATAATTTATTACACCCATATACTCGTTGCTAGATAGGTTTTTTTTTTGGCTCGAGTATTTATCCCTTTTACTGAATCTGCTTCCACCACAGCTTCTTCCGATTGTGTTTCTACGCCCCCAATGCCAATTCTTGTTACTCAAAAGAGTGAAGTAAATGCGTAGATACCCAGGTAGCTGTCAAACCTGCCAAACAGAAGGCCATAATAATGGTTTTGTGTTTTCACAAATAGGACCCGCTAGATCTCTTTACAGCTCGAGAGTCAATCTTGAGCAAGTAAATCTGGTCATGAGCTGAGTTTGAGCAAGTAACTTTGGTCATGAGAAAATCTTGTTAGTGGACTTGTGGAGGGAAGCATACTGTTTGTCTCGGCTTATTTTCACCGCTAGCGGTTTTCGAAAAACTGGCCTTATTTCGTAAGCTGCTGCAGCTATTTTTTTCTTTGGGTTGCTTATTTGTGCTCCAGGTTACGACAATGCTGTATGCTTCTACTAACCTTATATTTCCTTTTGTGCTCAGCTTATCACAGTGCATGCCATGTGAAAGCACTAATTTCAGAACATGCAAGCCTATGAACATTATTTGCTTGCAGACTAGTCTTTTACGTTACCCCCTTACAAATTACAGGATTTTGGCATGTTAGAGATCACGCTTGGAAATCAAAAACCTAGCTGCACGTATTGATTATAATTATTTCTTAGCACGGAACTAGTTCATGTCAATCATGACAATCTGTGATAAGTGCTTTTTGTTCCTACCTACATGAGAACGGACAAAAGGGGATCTGCATTAATTGGCAGCAGAGTAGCAGACCTCTAATCTTTTTTCTGGGTGGGATGCGATGAGGCGTAGTAGCTAATTATCTCTTTGAACTGGTGGATTCAGTTCTTGAGCTAAGGCAAGCTGTGGGAGGAATGAGAATATCTTTCAACAAATTGGCTAAAACTTAATAGGTGCCCTTGTTGAAAGGTGAGACGTTTCACTTCTCTCTTGGAGAGATGACAATAACCTTAAAAGATGTAGGGTTCATCTTAGGCTTACAGGTGACGGGACGACCGATTATTGCTCATCCGTCGAAAGTATCAAATAAGAGAGCTATTAGGAACTTCTTTACTTTGATACCCGAGCGTGAATTTAGCACTGGTGGGATAAAGTTGAGGTTGATACTAAAAAACTTCACGGTTCTGCCTGAATACTACACGGAGGAGATGCTTGTGTTGCACACGAAGACCTTCCTGCTGTGGGTGATTAGGGCAATTCTACTCTGAACGATGTTGAAGAATATGGTTCAAACCAAATATTTAGCGTTGTTGGGTAACTTGCAAGAGGTTGGAGAGTATGCCTGGGGTGCAGCAACTCTTGCCTACTTGTATCGAGCATTGCACAAGGCAACGAGGCATGACTCCAAAGCTATATGTGCGTGTCTCTCATTTTTGCAGGTATATCATATAACTCTTTGTAATTACATTTTCAATATTTTTTTTATTAGTTGATGCACAATAAATTTTGACGATACGACCCTAATTTGTGTCAAAAGCACAGCCGGAAGGAGAGCCACTACTCGGGGAGAGATGATCCCCATCACAATATTACATTCTATCGGGGGGAGCTTGACTCGCTATCTCCGGGCCAAATGCGTTGGTGGCCTACAAACGTTTGGAGTGACGGGTGTCAGTCATTCGTCTTCACTTTCTCTGGGTTGCAACGCACACCACTGATCCACTTTGAGATCGCAAAGTGGCAACTATTAGATCGCGAAATGCACCATTTTGATTGCTTGCAAGGGTTGCAAGCCAATGCCCCATATATGAGGGTCAACAGGAACCCACTGGATGTCTCACGATTTGGTAAAGTGAATGCGCATGAAATGTGCGTAAACAAAATTGAACTATTGGGTTCTTGGCAAGACACGCTGGCAGCCATTGTGTCGGAGTCAAACCCCGTGATCCACATCGAGCAGTCCATCGATTAGTACTACCACATCACTCGAAAGAGAATAGCCCCAATAAGGTTTGAAAGAGGATAAAAGTACCACCCTAGGGCTCAGATCGATGAGCGATGGGCATATGAGCTCGTAAGTTGCCTAACCAATGCTTTTAATTGAATTTAATGTTTTTTGTTTTACATTCAATCCCGTTTGTGTTTGAAGTTACTTATTATCTTTTTGGATGTAGATTAATACCTCGCTCGCCTTCTTCAAAAAGCTGAGTGAGCAGAAGGAAATGGCGGATGCCATGGGAGAGGAACTTCGCACCCAGATTGATGCATTGGCATTTGACTGTGGGGATTTTTTACGGCATTATACGGGACTGCCTTCCAGCGTCAGCTCGGGAGAGGTGGCAGCCTCTCTATATGAGCGAGGGATATGGTGATCCCTCTTGACAAACTTCAGGGGTGAGCGAGGGAGTTGGTGGTCCCTCTGTAGCTGGGATGGGTGGTGCTTGGGGGCCGCCATCGGGTATGGGAATGGCTCATTAGGACGAGTTCAGTGCCCCCTCGTTTCCTTTGCTTGGGGACTCAGAAGTTACATCCATAGTTATGAATACCGTACCGGAGTGCGTACCGTTTTCTCCACGAAACGGTACGTACCGGTACCGTCTCAAGATTTTCATCAACAATATTAATTTGTTTTAATTATTCACCGGCGTACTAACAATATATATACATATATATATATATATATACATATATATATATATATATATATATATATATATATACATATATATATATATATATATGCATATATATATATATATATATACATATATATATATATACATATATATATATATATATACATATATATATATATACATATATATATATATATATATATATATATATATATATATATATATATATATATATATATATATATATATATATATATATATATATATATATACATACTTACAGCTCTTCTAAAATAAACTGTTTATCTCATAAAGCTTGATTTACCATAATTTTCAAATAAGATAATTTGTTAAATAATAATATTTTTGGGTTCAAGAATAAGTTATTTTTGTGTGTCTGCATGTATGTGCGCGAGCTGGTGTGTGTAAAGTAGTACATCATATAAATTGAAGAATATGATCAAAATTTACATGTATGAAGTAATCAAAGATAAGTGAATATTGAAAACTTATCAGGAACGACTTTGCAAATTGTAATGAATTTTATGAGCAGGAGGCTACAGAGGTTTCGATTAGTATAATAGAACTTAGAGTGTCTTTAAATTTAGTCTTTATATGGTCAATTTACAAATTTCTAATAAATTTGTTACTTTTACATTTTTTAAAGGAACCGGTACAAAACATAATATCTCGGCCGGTACGTAGTTTTTGGCTGGTATCACCTGTTCCGGTAGGTACAACCGGTACTGAGCTGTATTTTGACCGGTACAAAATTTAAGGGATACCGTACCGATAAAAGGCAATAACGGTACGTACCGGACGGTACGGCCGGTACCGGTAGGGTATTGATAACTATGGTTACACCCCTCTTTCAGAGTCAAGTCACATAAGACTTCGACTTCGCAAACTTCAATCTTTCCGAGTCACTGCCACTCGTCCCGTGGGTGGGACCTTCCGCCCTTGGGAAGAGCCTCAAAGAGGACAATATCCCCCTGTCGACCCCCGCGAAGGGCAATATCCCCCGATCGATTCCCCCCGATGACAATATCCCTCGGTAGACCCCTCTTCTCGAAGGATAATGTCCCCCGGTTGACCCCCCCGGTCATTCCAGCTTATCCTAAAGGGCATCCGTTGAAGCCCCTAAAGCTGACAAAATGTGCCCTAATCCGCCAACGTTACTTTAGCAGGCCCCCTCAGCAACGAGCAAAAAGTGGTGTGAATTGCTTGAATAATATGGATTACAATATCTCGTGGGACGGAATGTCCACCTTAGCTCTGAGGGCTTGGTTGGAAGACCCTGTGATCACTGCCTACACCAAACTTTTGATGCGCCGGGGTTGGGATAGGGAGATTGCGTATCCACATGTTTTTTGTTGGATGTAATTTCTCATGGCATGCTTGTCGGAGAATGGAACAATTGGACATCTGTGAGGGGGAGGAAAAGCTTGATCCAGTGGCGGCAGTCTAGTGCGCTCACTACATTTCTTAAGAATAGGGATAGTCCGGTGAGCGCCCGTGATGCGGACGTCTTCCTATTACCATTCTACTGTAATAGGAAGCACTGGTACTTGGTTTGCTATGAAACAAAAAAATGGTCATAACAATCCTCTACAGTCTCCACGACAATGCCAGAGAGATGTCCGTGAAGGATCTTTTCAAAGACAAATTGGATGTTATGGTAATCTTGCGATTGTTATTTTTTGCTTATTGTAATTATGAACTCATAGCTTATGCTTTTTTTTTTTAATTTCTCCACAGGATCTGTTTTGTGCCATGGTTCACACTCTCCGTGAAATAAAAGTACCGGGGAAGCCGAAGCTCGAAGTTCTATTGAAGAGATAGAAGCGTATTCGTCTGCATGTACATGGACTACATTTGTCGGGATGAGAACCTCAAGAAGGCCGTCTGGAACGAAGCAGACGTAGAAAATTTTAAATATAGGATAGCTTGGCAAATTCATAGCGGTCGGCCTAGAGCAGTTAGAAATATTGTAAATCCGGCTCAAGATGAGGTCCAATGACATTGTAAACGATTATTTTTATGACATAGCATTTTTATTTTGAAACATTTCATCTCCTTCTTGAGACATTTTTTTTGTTGTATTTTTTTTTGGGTGTTGTGGTTTTTTTTGAGTGTTGTGATTTTTTTGCCCTTATTCTGCTATGATGTCCGCTACATACTATAGCGGATGGCCAAAAATACCAAAAAAATTCTAAGCGTTGAAGTGTAAAGTTTCTGCTAGGCCGTCCGCTACATACTATAGCGGATGGCCAAAAATACCAAAAAAATTCTAAGTGTTGAAGTGTAAAGTTTCTGCTATGCCATCCGCTACATAGTCTAGCGGATGGCCTAAATCACCAAAAAAAAATTTAAGTGATGAAGTATAAAGTACGCCGTCCGCTACATAATCTAGCGGACGACCTAAAACACTACAAAACTTCTAAGTGTTGAAGCTAAAGTTTCTGGTATACCGTCCGCTACATAGTCTAGCAGACGGCCTGAAACCCCACAAAAATTGTAAGTGTTGATATAAAATATTTTTGCTACGACGTTCCCTACATAGTATAGCAGACGGCCTAAAACACCAAGCCGTCCGCTACATAGTATAGCGGACGGTCAAAAACACCAAAAAAATTCTAAGTGTTGATATTTAATATTTTTGCTACGCCGTTCGCTACATAGTCCAGCGGACGACCTAAACACACTAAATTTTTTTTAATTATTGATGTGTGAAGTTTCTGCTAGGCCATCCGCTACATAATGTAGCAGACGGCCAAAAGTACCAAAAAAATTCTAAGTGTTGATGTTTAATATTTCTGCCATGCAGTCCACTAAATAGTCTAGCGGATGGCCAAAAGTATCAAAACAATTCTATGTGTTGATGTCTAATATTTCTGCTACGCCGTCCGCTACATAGTCTAGCGGATGGCCTAAAACACAAAAAAAAAACTCTAAGTGTTGATGTCTAATGTTCTGCTATGCCGTCCGCTACATAGTCTAGCAGATGGTCCTGAAACACCAAAAAAATTTAAGTGTTGATGTCTAATATTTTTGCTACGCTGTCCACTACATAGTCTAGTGGATGGCCTAAAACACCAAAAAATTCTTCAAGTGTTGAAGAGTAAATTTTCTGCTAAGCCTCCGCTACACTATGTAGCGGATGACCTAAAACACCAAAAAAATTCTAAGTGTTGAAGTGTAATTCTAAGTGGCCTAAAACACACACACAAAAAAAAAGATTCTAAGTGTTGATGTCCTACTACGCCATCCGCTACATAGTGTAACGGATGGAGGAAGAAAAAACAAAAGAAAATTTTAGTGTTATAATGTGATGTTTCTGGCTCATAAAAGATTATTACAAAAAAAAAAAAAGATTAAAGGTCCACTGCATCTTCTTCGTCCTCGTCTTCAACATCATCTTCTTCCTCGTCTTGCAGATCCCTTGGCTTATCCCCAGTGCCTTGTAATGGTTCCGCTTGTCATGGTTGGTCATTTTGTTGCACAGTGCACACCTTCTTAGCTTTTTAGGTTGAGTTGTTTGTTCAATAGAGCTCTTCATCCGTGTAGATCTCTTGCGGCCTTTCGTTTGTAATATAATTGGATCTAAAGGCCGGATATCATTGTCATCTTCCTCAATCGGCTCATATTTTTCTGATCCCTGTTCCGGCTTAGTGTCAACCGCATTGGTGACTGAAGCTACTTCAAACTGGTCGACGATAGGCTCTTGCAGCTCCTCTATCTCGTGGAGATGTTTATATCCGACCATTATAGTAGCACCCTTTATGGACAAACGGGTAAACATTGTCACCAGATGATTATACCACAGCGTCTCTGATTCTTCAAAGTCAGTATACAGATGCTCCGAAAGGCAATGGTACCGTGCAACCTGTTTGCAAGCTTGGTCCACCGCGGTAAGACGTATTTATCGGGGATTGCCTTGATATTCTTTTCGGTGAAAAATCACAGAATGTGTCTACACAACATGCCATGGAACTCAAATTTCTTGCAAACACATGTCACCGAATCCATCAATGTGTCATGGTTCACCGTATACATTCTACACAGCTTCTCAGGGATGAGGTCTCATCAGCGAATATACCTTGTACTCATGTGTAGACTTTTCTGCCACATTGCTTATGCTGTATCGTCCTGGTTTTTGCAGCTTTACTTGATGAACATTTCCTTCGTATAGACTTTTGCACTGTTCACCTCCAGCGGGGTCTCAAGCAACCTTTTCCTTTGTTTGTACGTGCTTGCAATGTAAGAACCCAACATTTTATATGCTTTGGTTACATATTTAAATATGATTAGATGAATCACTTTATGTGAAAATGGTAATGATGAACTATGCATGATAACATATTTGAATATATGTTTTATATATTAAACACCTTGAATTGAGTAAATTGTCTAAGAAGATAAATGAAGAGCAATAAATGAAAAATGGTATTTGATGTTTAGAAACTATAACTGATCACTTGGAATGACCAAAAATATTTTAGAAGAGTTGAAAATAAAAATGGTGAAAACTCTAGCTGGGAGTAACCAGTTGTTGACTGGATTGCCTATGAATTGTTTTTGCTTTTTGGACAGAATTGTGCCACCTCTGCTTGTGACGTGTCAACATAGTATTGTAACATGTCGTTGTTCGAGCCTCGTCGTGCTTGCTAGGTGGCACAACTCTGTCTTGCCACCTCGTCGTGCTTTAAGCCTTGCCGTGCTTGTTAAGTGGCACGACCGTGTCTTGCCACCTCATGCTTAAAGGCTCATCGTGCTTGACTTTTTCACCTCTTCACCTCCACTTGACACCTCCTACTTGCTTCTTATTTGATTTAAAAGACCCAATTGACATGCTTAAGTTCTCTTACCTCGTTTTTGAGAGAAAAGTGCTAGAAAAGCAACCAAAAACCTCACAAAATTTAGAATTAAGGCTTGTTTTTTAAAGGGAACCTTAAGCAGTTGATTTGGAAAGTTTCTATAAGCTTCAAAAAGCGTTTCGAATGTGTTTTGAGGAGTATTTTGAAGGTGTTTCAAATATGAAATTTTGGTTCTTTCATCTCTTCATTAAGATAAGATAGTTAAAGCTTTTAATGGACTTTTAATACATAAATATTGATATATGCCATGTTAGGGTAATTCTTTTAGTATGAATTCTTTGTCAAACTTTTGAATACTTGTTAGATGCTTATTAATAAGTGAATGTATTCATGTTTAATGTATTGGAGATTATAGAAGACGTGAAATAGGCTACGATACGTGTGAATTATGGAATCATGTCAAACTAGACATGGTTAGAATATGATTTTGGACATGTTTGTTAAGTTCTATAATTGAAGCTAATTTGCTGAATGTAAATGATTATGTTACATGTTCAAGATGTTATGAATATGATGTTACACGATGAAAGTGACTAAATATTTGATAGGTAAGTTCTGTGGTGCAAGTAAATGAAGATTACAATAATTACATGAATGAAATGATTTGTTTTCTTGCACATGAGCATGTTATATCCTTTCATTGTAAGGGATGGTTGATATATTGTTGATGAGTATTATGCTACCCCATTCAAATGATTGGGGGTTGATTTGATTGTTTGTGAGTAGCGGTGTACTGTATGAGCCAAACAATTGTATCTCCGACTGCTACCCGAGGCAATATCGGTATTCAATTGTTTTCGGTTACTTTGCCTTTGGCCGAGGCAAAGGTGGTGATCTTATATCCCGAGTGTGGTGACATAGAGTGGTCTATTGATGTGACTGAATTCGGGAATGGTAAACTCTTGTAATGCTCAACTAAGTGTGAACCTGTGATATGTGTAATGTGCACAGGAAGAACTGCTTAATATGATTGAATTGTAATAGCAAGCTTTATCAATATTCATGAGTTGAAAGTTACACTAAATGTCTTGGATTATCTTATCGAGCCAGTGGGCTAGCGAGTTTTTACCCATAATATTTTAGATCAAGGAGCCGATCCCTCGAAAGGCAAGGAAAAGGTGTGAGGCACGGTGAGAAGACGGGTAAGGAGACACTTGTATATTTGTGAGAATTAAGTTGTACTTGAATATTACAGTATGTCTACTTTGAGATCTGGAAAAGAGCTGACTAGGTGCGTTTTGTAACAGTAAACTCTTTAATTTTGTATGATATGGTTTAATTACCAAGTGAGTTGGAATGAGTTGTATTATCAGTATGATGTGATTAGCTGATGTGTCGCAATGCTCCAGCCGGGTTGAGATAATCCTAAGTTGAGGCATTACATGCAAAGTCTGCAGTCGTTTCTTTCACGAATAACTGTGCAATCGCTTTTTGGGTTGATGTGACGAAACTTTTTAAATCTTTAGCTGTACTTACATTGAACAAGACATTCATATATTCACTCCTAATCGTCGTTTTCATGCCTGCAGAAAAATACCTTCTCGTGTAAACATCAATCCGCTGCTCTTTGAGCTCATAAAGTGTTAGAGCCACTCGTGGTCTTGCAACGAGTAATCCTCAACAAGTTTTTCCCACCTCTCTTCAATTTCCTTAATCGTTAATGACTTGTTAATGCATTTATCAAAATTCTGTTTAAAGTCTGGATACTTTGCATACACATGATGTAGACGTTCAGAGTATTTGCTTTTTATGTGCCAAGTGCACAAGTTGTGTCGCGTATCTAGGTGGCAATAGCCTTCTTCATTGCCAAATCTTGATCAGTGATGATAACTTTAGGTGTTTTGTTATTCATGACTTCTAGCCACGTCTTAAGCAACCATATAAAAGAACTCTCTCTCTCTCGTCCCTTAACAATGCGAATCCGAACAGGATTGAGTGATAATGATGATTGACGTCTGTGAAAGAAGCCAACGGCATCGAGTACTTGTTGGTATGGTATGTGGTGTCGAAAGTCAGAACATCCCCAAAATGTTTATAAGCAAGTCTTGAATGACTGTCGACCCAAAAAAATTGTGGTAACTCGGTGCTCGTTGTCAAGTTTATAATCGTAGGTAAACTGTGGGTCCTCCATCTGCATCATTTCAATAGGCTCATTGTGGATTGAGCATCATTGAGGTCATATGCGGCTTGTCTTTGGGTTTGGACCGTGTTACAAATGTCTGTCATGTTAAAGTTTAGATTCTGAATTCCCCCAGCCTGTTCAGCAAGAACATTAACAATGTCAGTAGGTCCTATCCGCGCATTACTCATTGTGTGAATCAGGCTCCTTGCGACATTACTCATCTTCTTGTGTTGATGCATCTGCCTCACTTTTGAAGGGGTTATTAACGGGTGATTGTGTGTTCATTCCAAGCTAATAATAAGTCAATGATCTTGTTTGGGTTTATGACTTACGAACATATTGACCTTGCAATTTGTGCAAGCAAAGCAGTCCCCTCTTCTCCTCGCATATCCTATTTCATCATCACTATCATCACTACTGATGTGTGTCTCATTTTGCAATGGATGTCTGCTCCTATGACACTTATACAAGCGAGAGCATATTTTTTTTGTTATGTTGCTTGTTCTAGTTGTCTTGATTCTAATGCCAAAATCAACCCTCAACAAATACGCTCGAAAATATTCTTCAACTTTCTCCAATGTTTGAAACGATTGCCTTAGATATGGATCACTAGCATCTACTGGAGTGTTGAAACTTAACACAAAATTAGACATTGTAAAACAAAACATATGTAGAAATAGATTACTTTTAACTATCAAATTATAACATTTTTAGGCATGAAAATTAATTAAAAAAATTGCGATTCTTGAACATAACAAATAAAAATCACGTTGATGAATAGACTAATTTAGCATGACAAATATAACAAACATAATTTCAAAAGTATCTCTAAATTAATAATTATTAATTTTATCAACATAACAAATTAAAATTACTCTGATGGATAGAAAAATTTAGCATGCTAAAATACAACAAACATAATCTCAAAAAAATTTGAATTTAACTATAATAAATTTCTTGAAGTTATCAAATTAATTTCTTGAACATCACAAATTAAAATTACATTGATGAATAGACTTATAAATACAACAAACATAATTAAAAAAAATAATGTATTTATAAAAAAAATTCATCATTCTACCCATAAGAAAACTTCACCATTCACAAACTTACCTTACTTGAGTGAAGCTTAAAGCAAGTGTTACTTGAAACTTTGAACTTACATGGAACTGAAAATGAAGGCAAATGGAGCTCAAGGAGATGAAAATAAAAAAAAACTGAGAATTATGACACTTTTGGGTATATTTGCCACATCGTCCACCACACCGTCTGATGGACAAAGTGAGGGACAGAATGTTACAATTGTCAGCCAAAAGTTGTCTGCTACACTGTGTAGCGGACAACTTTTAGACTGACAATTGTCAGGGTTAAAAAGTCATCCGCTACTGTAATACCCCAGATTTATTTATTTTTATTAGGATACTTATGTAAGTAGGAATTAGAATGTATTGTTGCTTTGAATTAAATAGTGGGCCTAAAAAATAATTTTAATTTTTCTTTTTGAAAAGTGGGTTATATTTTTGGGATTAGATGAACCATTTTAAATTTGAGCTTTAGTTTGACCCATTTATAAAGTTAGAGAAATTTAGGACGTAATGGGTATTTTACAATTCTTTTTATTTTAGGAATATAATCACATTCTTAGGCCAATGATTAAATATACTATCATTCCTAGGAGCACCACAAACTTCAGAAGTGCCTCCAAAGAATCTCTACAGAGAATATTCTTGAGATTTTGGTCATTACATTGAGGTAAGAGCTTATTTTGATATTGAGATTGAGGTTTGTGATGAAAAGCACATAAGCTATTGTGAGTAATGGAGTGTAATTGAAATTTTGGATATTATTATATTAGGATTTGGAATATAATTTGTTTGAGAAGATCAAGACTTAGAGTTGATTTGTGCAATTGAGGCAAGGTTTTTCTCACGCATTTATCTCATTCAAATTTTGATTATCGATCCGTTCATCAATTGATTTATTATTTAAAGAGATATATTGATTCTTTGTAACTCTAATTATATTCTTGATCGTTATGCTAAATTATTTTTTGTATTTTCGATTATTGACTTTGATTCGTGATCGTTTTGTTATAAATCTTTAAGGCAACTTCAAGAGTGCGTAACTTTTTCGTTCCTTGTCCAATTTCAGTGTTCTTATACTTTTTGAAAACCTCAAATAGTGTACGGAAACTTTGTAGTTGTGGGTTTTCCAAAATTCCAAGTGATTAATATTTACAAATAGACCTGAACATTGTTATGCTTATATTTCTGCCAATTCAGGTCAGCCAATTTTGATTTATTGTATCTTATTTGTTTCTCATTGATTTTTAATGATCTTAGTTATAAAATCTTTAAAGGGTCTTCTTCAATTTGTAGTTTAAAATTTTATCAGAATCTATTTGGTTCTTGATCAAATTTTAGTTTGAAAGTTATTTGTCAGTGCAGACTTTTCTATTTTTGACACTGTAAATCATCCCACTTCTATTTGTTTTATCTCCTTTTTTTTCTCATTAGTTTTTGATGGTTCTAGACAATCTGCAAACCTTAAAGAGTCCTCTTAAACTTCTTAGATTTGTATTTTATCAGAATCCATCCATTTTCTGATCGAAATTTAGTTTGAAAATTATTCGTCGGTGCGAAAGTTGCTTTTGACACTGCAAATCAGTTTACTTTGACTTGTTCCATCTTATTCATTTCTTATCAGTTTTTTATGACCTTAGACATTATGAAAATAGTTACGAGTCCTCTTCAACTTTTAGGCTTTGAGTTTTCTTATAATTCCTTAATTTCATTGTCGAAGTTAGCCCTTGAATAAAAGTATTCTGCATAAAATCGTGTGAACGAGAATGACTTTGTCTCCTCGACTTCAAACTCGTGGTATTTATTAAGTTGATTTGGTATATATTTTTATATCTGGCGAGCCATGTCACAGTGTATGTGACTTATCTATTTCTGACTTACCCACATGGATTGGAACGTAAGGCTCAGCGGCATGAGTTAGAGATCGCGATCTTAATTTCTGAACCTTGTCTCACGTCTCAGTTACGCATTTTTGAACGGCTTCCGTGGTCTTCCTCTTTGTACTGATTGAATATTTGGATTTTGATATCTGATCTATTTGAAGAAGTTTTTAAACTTATTTGAAGTATTATTGAATTTTCTAGAGTCTTATTAAAATATAAGATATATCCTTATCAAAACTTGTGAAAACTTCTCGAACTTAACTTTGTATTATTTTAAACACATCAAAACCTTTTGAGCCGCGGCAAATTTGGTTATATATGGTAATTCCTTACTTTGAAATCGTATTGTCCACTGGTACGAGTTATTTGATCATTTTGTAAATCTGATTTTTGAATTGAAAGTTAGTGTATTGGTTTTGGTTTTCGCCATGCACCTTGGTGTCGTATTTTATCAACTCCAAGAACTATTATCGATATCACGTGCTTTGTACCTGTGGGTGGGTGTGTGCGATTATCTTTACTGAGCTTTGTGCTCACCCTTTTACTTTTTGGTTATCGGCCAATGTTCGGAGCTGTACAAAGGATTATAAGGCATGGCTAAGTAAGTAGCTTTTTATGGAAGAATTTTTCTTTTATATTTATTGTTGAATATATTTTGGTTTAGATTTTATTTTGGAACTCCGTGTAAGAATAATTGAGGCCAATGTAACTGTTTTAAGGCAGTGTGGCATTTATTGATGTATCTTTGGTACTGATTGGTAGATGCTCTACATAACCAGTTTGGAAGACTTTTTGATAATATGAGGTTTTTTAGCCTTTATTCTTTTGAAATTAACGCTTTGAAAATTCGGGACGTTACAGCTACACAGTGTAGCTACGACTTGGGCGGGGCATTTTGGTAAAAGAAACCGTCCACTACACTATGTAGCGGATGATTTCTTCTTCTTTTTTTTTAAAAAGATCTGGGCCGTCCATCCTTATCACTTGGGCAATTTAGCCCCATTAGCGGGCAAATGGGGCTAAGTTGTTTGCGCGATAAGGATGGACGGCCCATATCTTTTTTTTATATTTTTTTTAACTTTGTTCACTACATAATGTAGCGGATTATTTTTTGATAAAAATATCCATTGCCCGTGCAATTGATTGTGCACTTTAGTTTGTTCGCTACATAATGTAGCGGACATAATATAAAAAATGGCCTGCAAAGTGAAGCAGAGACTTCATTTTAGTTTCATCCATCTCTCTCTCTCTCTCTCTCTGGCAGCAACTATGTATGGGAGGAAGCACAACAAGAAACAGAGACTTCATTTCTCTCTCTCTAGCGATGGCGGCAGCTATGTACGCGAGGAAGCAAAACAAGAAGCGCGGTGAAGCGGCCATCGAGGAGGAATAGATGGTTTCATGATGACATGGGCAATATTTTAGGGTTTGATCTATGCTCTTTTACTTTTTCGGGTTGGAACTTGGAATTTTTATAGTCATATGTAACTTCTGAAGTAGATTTGATCTGGTATGGAACTTGATTTGTTAGACTGTTGCCAGATTTTGAGTTTTCAATACCAAGTATCGGACAAGCCTCCGTTTGTCTATTTTGCTGAATGGTATTTCTGTTTGTAAAATTTAAATTAATTCCATGTTCATGTGGATGTCACTTGCTTAATAAGCTTGACAGGACTGTGGAGTGGTGGATTTAGGTTTTATTTTTATATTTTGTTTTTTAATACAAGCAATTGCTTCTTCTTCTTCTCAATAGTGGTGTCAGAGAGGTGGTGATGGTGATGGTGGTTGGTGGTGGATGATGGTGATGTTGTCTTGGTTGGAGGATTATGGGTTTGTTAGTTATGGTTGGAGTGGCACTGTGGTTCTTCGGCGGTGGTGGCAATTGTGGGTTTGTTGATGTCAAAAGACATTGTTTTGCCTCATTTGTATATTGCAAAGATAAAAGACATTGCTTGACTGAAAATACAGAGAACCAAGAACATCCAACACAGAACCGAGAACACTCAAGTTAATTTGGTTATGGCAGTACAAAGACAGAACAAAATCCATGTAGTGGACAGTCGAATTAATTTCTCACAGTGGAAGGACAATCTGGTAAAAAGTACCATCCGCTACATTATGTAGCGGACGGACTTAAAAAATACTTAAAAAAGATCTGGACCTTCTACAGATGGCGTGTGGATGGCCAAATCGCGCGGGCAACTTAGCCCAAGTTGCTCGCGTGATTAACGGATCAGCTATATATATATATATATATATATATATATATATATATATATATATCAAAATCTTTGTCAAATCGGTTATATCTGAAGAAAGATCTGTACTAGTTATGGATGGATGAAGGTTCAGATCTGGGTGACCATATATCATAATTTAACAGGTTGGTATCCCAATTGTCGAGTATAGATGTTAAACTCCAGGAGGAATGTCAGGTAATTTTGTTGTTATCTTCACTTTTAAACTCATATGAGACCTTGAAGACTACGTTGTTAAGTGGCAAGGAGACATTGCTAGTTGATGATGTTATGTCGGCTCTTATAGACTCGAGCAGAGTTAATGGTACGAGTTCAAGCAGTCAAGGCGAAGGTCTGGTGGTAAGTCTGAAAATAAGAATGGTCATGGAAAAGGTAGAGGTTGATCTAGCTAGAAGTAAAAATTCAGGACATGGAAAAGACAGGTCTAAATCTCGTGGAAAGCAGGACAAGGCCAGTATTAATTCTGGTATTGTAAGGATATTAGTCATATTGTAGGGAAGTGTCCAGAAAGGAAGGATAAGAAGAATGGAAAGAAACATGTGAACAATGCTAATGTTACTGAAGAAGATGACAAAAGCAGTGATGGTGAATTCTACTTGATTTCCTCGGTTGAGCAGTAAGAAGGTAATCTCTTATCAGTTAGAGAAAATGGTTTTTCTGAAGAATGGTTTCTTGACTCTGCATGTTTGTTTGATATGTGCCCACATAAGGAATGATTTGATTGTCTTGCTCCATGTAACAGTGGTACTGTGTTAATGGGTAATGACGATGTTTGTAAAGTCATGAGGATAGGCACCATTATAATATAAATATTTGATGGGATTGTGAGAATCCTAGGTGATGTAAGGTACATTCCTGACTTGAAGAAGAATTTGATTTCCTTGGGCACACTCAATTCCATAGATTGCAGTATATCTAATAAAGGTGGAGTCATAAAAGTCAACAAGGTTGCCATGGTGATAATGAATGGTTAGAAAACTGAAAATTTGTATAAACTGATAGGGAACACAGTTATATGTAAAGCTTCAGTATCAACTCATGCATGTTCTAGCAATGATAACTCTGAGTTATGGCATAAACGATAGGGACACTTGAGTTAGGGATGTATGCTAGAACTTCACAAGAGAAAGTTACTGCAGGGAGTGAAATCATGCAAGCTGGACTTCAGCAAATGTCTCAAATGGGGGAGCTCGTTACTTTGTTACATTTATAGATGATTTTCCAAGGAAAGTATGGGTGTACTTTATGAAGCATAAGTCTGAAGTTATCAACGTGTTTGAGCAGTGGAAGACTAGAGTTAAAAATCAGAAGGGTAAGAAGCTTAAGTACTTTAGATCAGATAACGACATGGAATACAAGGATGAGAAGTTTCTGTAGTTATGCAAGGATGAGGGTATCATCAGACACTTTTCAGTGAAAAGGACTCCATAGCAGAATAGGGTTGCCGAAAGGATGAACAGAAGCTTACTGGAGCGAGCTAGACGCATGAGGTTGAATGTAGATTTGCCTAAGAGTTTCTGGACTGATGCTGTTAACACAGCTTATTACTTGATCAACCGTTCTCCATCATCTGGCATTAATCACCGAGTTCCCGAGGAGGTATGGTCTGGTAAACAAGTTAATTTTTCTGCAATGAGAATTTTTTGTTGTCCAACATTTGTGCACCTTCTGAATGAAGAACGATCCAAGCTTGATCCTAAGTCAAAAAAATGTATATTTCATGAGTATAACGAAAGCGTAAAAGGATACAAGTTATGGGATCCAGTGACCAAGAAAAAGGTGATCAATAGAGATGTGGTATTCAATGAAGCACATATGTTGAATACGGATGCAACTTCTAGTGAGAGGCAGGGTCATACAGTGGAGGTAAAGTTACATGAGCAGAGGACAAAATTAGCTGATAATTCTATAGATAGATATCTAGATGAGCAGCCTTTAGAGGATCCAAACTAGCATCCTCATGATTCTTGGAATCTAGTCAGAGATAGAGAGCCACATACCAAGAAACCAACTCGAATGTATGGTTTTGAGGATATGGTTTCGTTTGCACTAATCGTGGAAGTGGAGATCCTACCAGTTACATGGAGGCTGTAATGGCAGAGGATAGTAACTCGTGGTTAACAGCAATGGATGAGGAGATGGAATCTCTACGGAAGAATTAAACTTGAGAAGTAGTTAAACTTCCAAAGGGTGTGAAGGGTATTGGACGCAAAATATGGAGTTGGAGAAATTGATGTGAAGACAACTTTCCTCCATGGTGACTTGGAGGAGGAGATCTATGTGCAGTAACCCGAGGGATTTTTTGAGCCTGGGAAGAAGGACTGTGTGAAAGCTAAAAAAAGTCGTTATATGGTTTGAAACAATCTCCTCGGCAGTGGTACAAGCAATTTTCACACATTCATGATAACTCATGGCACTTTCACTGTGAGTATGATTGTTGTGTGTATTGTCGAGTCCTTGATGATGGTTCACTGTTGTTGCTTACATTTTATGTGGATGATATGTTGATTGTTGCGAAGAATAAGTCACATATTTTGCACTTGAAGAAATTGTTGAGTAGGGAGTTTGATATGAAGGATCATGGTTCTGCCAAGAAGATCCTTGATATGGAGATTCATAGAGATCAAAAGGCAAGAAAGTTGTGGGTAACTCACAAAAATTATGTTGAAAAAGTACTGAAAAGGTTTAGTAAACTCGACGCTAAACTAGTTAGTACACCATTGAGAGCTCATTTTCAGTTATCCTCATAACCATGCCCTAGTACAGAGGAAGATGTTAAGTATATGTCTCGAGTACTGTACACAAATGCGGTTGGTTGTCTTATGTATGACATGATGTGTACCAGACCTGATATATCACGTGCAGAGCAGGCATATGGGAAATTTAGGAAAGAAGTAGTTAGATGCAGTGAAGTGGATCTTCTGTTACCTAGCAGGTTCGACCAACTTTGGCATTATGCTTGATCATGATAGGGAAAGACTTGAGGTCTCTGACTTTGTGGATTATGGTTATGCCGGGGACTTGGATTCTAGGAGGTCCACGACTGGATATATTTTTACATTCGATCTATAGAGGGTTGATATATTGAAAATCAGTGTTACAGTCTACTATAGCATTGCCAACTACATAGGTAGAGTACATGGCATTGACAAAGGCAACTAAGGAGGCATTATGATTAAAAGGACTAGTAGAGGAGCTAGGCTTCAAGCAGCGTGATGTTTTGTTACACTGTGACAGTCAGAGTGCAATGGATTTGGCAAAGAATCAGGTTTTTCATGCTAAGACCAAGCATATTAATGTACATTATCACAAGGTCTGGGAATGGATTAATTCTAGACAGATTGTATTGCAAAAGATTCACACTAATGACAATGCAGCTGATATGCTCATGAAGACAGTAACGACAGAGAAGTCCAAGCGTTCTTGAGCTTGATTCATCTTCTTTCTTATTAAGTTCAAGGTGGAGTGTATCCCTGTCTTTAAGGGAAGGTGGAGTACCTGAAAAAGGTACTGAAGGCATATTACATTTTCCTTATGGAGTGGTTTGTTAATACAAGTCAAGGTGGCGATTGTTGATATATGTCTTGTATTTATGTCCCACATCTGTTACTCAAAGAAGGTTGCAACTTGGCCCCTAGTATATATAAGACATTTTGTCCCGTATTGGTTGTAAAGAGAAGATTACTGCCTTTTTTTCTAAGTATATGTAAGTTGTCTTGTATTGTGTTTAAGGTAAACAGAAAAGAGTCATTCTTTGAGAAGACAAACAATTGTGAGAAACACGTGAGTAAATCTGACTTGTGCAAAGTGAATTTGAGTTCTCTCAGATTTTTTGTGTTATCTTATTTAGTTATCTTGTTTTATACATATTTATCTAGAGCGATTTCGTAATAGTTTGTTTGGTTATGTGTTCTATATATATTTATCTAGAACGATTCTGTAACAGTTTGCAACAAAGAGAGAGTGCGATTGTTGCTACTTTAACTCTTAAGGTATTTTCTCCAATGGTAGGTTTTCCAAATTCGAGAATGAAGGGTCGAGAAAATGAAAAATCAGGTTAGGCTGAGAGAGGTGCAGTTTTTGTTCTTTATAGTTCTTCTTCACTTGAATGTTAGGCTACTGGGTGTATCACTTATTGAATTTTGGTTCATGGACATCATATCCATCAACAAATCTATGACGCACTGTTCAAATCCTTCCATTCCAACTCCCTAAATTTCTTCAATAGCCTTTTGACCTTTGTAATCCCTAAGGACATATCATCTGCCTCCACTACGTCTATCAGTCTAACAATATTTGATATTGCTCCATGAAAGTCCACAAAGATGCATGCAATATAAAGCAATGCTGTATCTAATGGATGTTGATTTTACGTGTATCTCGTGGATGCATCATGTTGTACTTATTGATATGGATGAAAAATACCAACTACGGAATGATGACATTTGTCACCATCTGACGACATCAAAACTGCCACACCACTCATGGAGAAGTGGGAAGTGGAGTCTACCCACCTTCCTAATATCTACTATTATGGTAGTAACCCCTAACTCAAGGCCAATAACTACCCACTAACAAGAGTAACCTTCCATTAGTCTGGTAGCCCCCTGATTAAGGGGGAAATAACTAACCACTAAGGGGGAAATAACTAACCACAAAGGGGGACTCTATAAAAGGAAAATGCGGGAATGAAGAAAGGTAAGTGACTTAATCCGAGTTTACACTAAATCCATCTTAAGCATCTTCTGACTTAAGCATCGGAGAATTCCCACCAGAAACCCCTCCGGCGAGTCACCGGTTTTATCTTTGCTGTGCAGGTCTATTCACGAAGTGAGTTCCAGATTTCATCCACAACACTTATCAACTAGTAATTTGATGTTAATTGGAATCTCTAACTAGCAGAGCATTGCAGATTGGCCGTTGCAGATCCTAAAACAACTGTTAAGTCAATTTTCCAAGGCAAAAGCTGGGTCGCTCAAATAGAAACAAGTTTAAACTGGTCAAAATAATGACATCGTAGGCCAGTGACAATCTGAAGACCTTTGCAATTCATGCTTCTTTGGTCTATTAGAGAATTATTAGTGGTTGTTCCTGTGCACAGATAGTCGAAGTTTGTGAATATTTGCATGATTGGAGTTATTATTACCTCTATAATTATCAGGACCACCGTTGATGTGGAACCACGGAGCAGTATTACATTAAATGGTGATTCCAAATCTTCCAGGCTTGCACATCGCACGAGCCACCCTCTGTGCTTGCCAACCGGTCTCTTCATGCTTAATTTTAGCGTTTTGAGCAATATGAACTTAAATGAACCAATTGAATTTCCCAGCTATTGGTTAAGTATGTTTGGTGGAATCGTGGAATATTTCTCCTCGTGAAACATGTAATTGCCATCTTCGTCTGATCAATCAGTTGGGACTATTGAATTGAGTTACTCAACTATATTTATTGGGACTACAAAGTTGAGAAACATCTCTCTCTCTCTCTCTCTCTCTCTCTCTCTCTCTCTCAGGTGCGTGTGCGTGCGTGCACACACACAGAGAAAATTATAAACATGGCCTCGTTGCTCAAAATTGGTAGATATCATGAATCTGGAACATCGAGTTTCCTTTGCATTAAATAAGTTTACAACTATATGGCTCCTCCTACCAGAAGATTTGAGCAGATTTCTATTACATTAAGAAGGCTGCTATGGCTAAGTTCTTTCTATTGATTGTTTTGAAAGAAAGGTGGTGTTGGCTCCTTCATGGTGGGTGGATCTTTACTAGAGCTGATATAGAATGGCTCCCAAGCTATTGGTTGGCTCTCTTATCTATCGTATGGAGATCTTTTGTGAGAGCACGGGCAAACACGCACATGAGCAAGGGCAAACAAGCGCGCGAGCGCGCGCGCACACACACACATACACATAAGCAAATATGTTGGTACCTTAGGGCAAGTTACATAAGGCTAATAGTCAAAACGACGTAATTTTGGATAAAATTATAAGTTCCAGATTTTTTTTCTCTTTGTTTTCTCCCATTGTTTCTCGCTCAAAACATCTTTTCCTCTCTGGCTTTCTTCGTCTTCCTTCCCTTAGTCCGTCAGACCACAATTGGATGAGAGCTCATTCACGATACACTGTTTACAAGAGAGACAATGCACACATACAGCCTTTTGGCTTGGGCACCCTCAAAGGAGAAGACTTCCGACTGAGGGAAACTGATCTAGTGGCGGACCTACAGTGTGATTAGGGGGGGCTAATGTACCTCCTCAACGTTTAAAAAAATTATTTAATTTTAAAAATCACACAGTCTGCTACTCTCTCCCTCTCCTCTGTGCAATAGCTCACAGCCACTAACCCTCACAGTCAGTCACGGTCACAGGCTCACCAACTCTGGCCATTGGGCCACTCTGGCAAGCAAATCGCAGACGGATGACTACAGAGCAGTCACCCACCATGGCACTATCCCCTGACACTGACGATCTGCTTGCGCTTGACTCTCTCTTTCTCTGGACTGTGATAGCAGCAACCACAAGTCCCACGACCACGAAGGCACGACGCACGAATGATCTAGGATTTTGATTTCTGATGAAGCCCACCGGTGGGCGGCGACGAGTCTTTAGGGTACAACCACTACTCACGGCGCCACTGCTCATGGCGACTCGGCGAGGACTCCACCGGTGGCCAAGACCCACTGCCGGCGGCATTTTTTATCGCTGCCCCTTTTTTTTATTTTTTTATCTCCATTGCAAGTGTATATACCTCCATGTCCTCACCAGGTTCAAGCTCTATAGGACAGCTCAATCCCTAACAAAAAATGTTGTCGTTGATGTCTGCGATAAATCAGACAATTTGGTCTTTCATTGCCTTGAAGATTCTTATAATGATTGCAGTTCGAGTTTTGCAGTCTTCGATTTGCTGGTAAAATTATATTCTAATCTAAAAATGATTGATAGAGCTTTGAACACTATTACTTTAGCGAAAACGAATGGTTATATGCCTAGTATACTGTCGTATAACTTGGTTCTAGATGCCATGATTAGGTGTCATTTGTCTATGGATCAAGCTGAGAGATTGTAACAAGATATTAAAATAAGTGGGGTTTCCCCCGATGTGTTTACGGCAACAGTGCAACTTTCCCTATCTGCCAAAATGTCGTCTTTCTGGTTTCTTTCCTTTCCAATCTCTGAGGTAGCAGTGCAACTTTGATCTCCTCTTCAGTCTAATTAAGCCACTCCAGAGAAGGAGGTAACATTTTTAATGCAATTTTGTAAAGATCACATCTAGGTCTCTGTTCCTTGACTGCAGAAGTTCTAAATTTAGTTAATTTTGTTCATGTCACTGCTGAGTGTTTGAATTTGGAAAATCATGCTGTGTCAGTTAGTGATGTCGTATCTGTTCAATCGAACATCTTATAGAAATTATATTTGTTGAATGAACTTGGCTATCTTATGATTCCATCTTTATTTCTGTGCTTGCTTCTATCCAGTTGGGTGTTGATTGGAAATCATGCTGATGCTTTCTGCTTTGCTGATATCTGTGGTTTGTACTTACGTTGGTTGTTTAGACTTATGCTAGTTTTCCCGTTCTATTGTCAATCAATTGATATAGTAAATTCAAAAACTTCAAATAGGGTTTAATGATTTTAGTATGAACATAGAAGATTGTTATTGGAATCTAAAATTTCAAATGCCTTTTTTTATTGTTGCTTTCTAGGATCAATCAAAGAAGTAACAACTAACTTTCGTGGCAAAAGTGCACTGTGTTTTTTTGTATTATTTTACTTCTAAAAAAATTTAGTGACTACGATATGTTTTTGGCACCCCAGTAGTGAAATTCTACTTCCACCACTGAAGTAATCTAACTGCATGTACTACTGAATTCCTGAGTTTTGTATAGTTCATCATCTCATCTATTCAACAATCCCCCAGGATCTTTGTATGACCTGCCTATTGCCTGTTCACATCGTACTTCTATAAAGCCTTATTTTGGAAAGCTTGAACAAAGGCCTCAAAATTTTTTTTGGGGGAAAATGTAGTGATCTTGACATTAATAAATTATTCCTGCACGTCGATCATCTTCTAAGAAGGACTTGAAATTTTGAAGTAATATTATCCATAATCATGAAAATATACAAGCAAGATAATAGTGGTGGGTTATTCGTTTGTCATGATGGGTTGGAGGGTGGTCAGCGACAGTCATGGGTTACTGGTTTATGATGGTGGAAATGGTGGGTCGTCGGTGAGGAGACTGGCCGGCAATGGGAATTGTGTGGTGTGGGCTAATCTGATGAATGAATGGATGAGAGAGAGGAGAGAGAGTGTGTGTGATGGGGAGAGAGAAAAACAAAAACAAAAAAAAGAACCAGTTAAAAAAACTTTACAGAGCTAGGTAGTCTTGGTTGCTAAGCTTAGGCAAGGCAAGTTACCTAAGGCTAGCAGCATATTCACTTTTCCTATATATAAAGTTAAAGCTTTTGCTTAAAATTGTAATACGAGGATTAAGACCTCTTATTTTTACGTCATATCAGATTTCTAGAGCTCCTCTCTTCATGCCAAATAGGATCCAACATTCATTGTGAGATAGTGCTCTTATTTCAGGACTCTTTCCAGGATTTTTTGAACTCTCATTTTTATGACATATCAGATTGTTAGAGTCGTCTTCTTGTGTTATATGAGCAAAATGTTTCATCCTAAGAGTCTCCCAACTGGATTGGACTCTTCATTTAACAAGTAGGCATATATTCTGAAACTAATTTCTATCATTTAGTGTCCTATTCAATTACAATAACAAATACATATTCTATACCTGGTCGCCAACTCTTCAGTCTCGAATGCAAGCACACATGTTTCTTCTCTTCTTGGTCGTCAGTTCTCTCTCTCTCTCTCTCTCTCTCTCTCTCTACGATTATAAATTTAATTCAGACGGATAAATAATTAGTTACAATAAGGTGAGAAGTGGTTTGCCATAAGTATGAGTACCCTTTTCTTTCTTTACCTATGTATTCCTGTTGGCTTAATTTTGTCAATTTAATCATCTTTTTCTTTCTTTGATAGATGAGGCATTAATTATGACACCTAAGTATACCTTTTTCATTTATTACTTTATTTATTTTCGCCTTTTATGCAGCGTGAATATTAGTTGTATGATGAAATGAAATTGTGAATCTAATTCCAGTATTCAGTGGTTTTTTTTTTTCATGGTTGAAGTTTTTTTTTTTCTTTTTGACTTTTTTTACCGCCTTTTAATTTGTTTTATAGCGACTTAAACTTTCATGCATCACTATCGTGAAATGTTCTAGAAACTTGACCACATTTAGCAGGAGATACATTTTCGGGAAAGACACACTTCTCTATTAATTTGTAAACTTTCAAAAAGTTTTGATTGCTAAATCTGAAATCCCTGTTATAGACAATTTTAGCAACAAAATAATGATTAGTGATAGCGTCGCCATTTTTTGTTGTCGCGGTCGTTGTTGTTGTGTAAAAGTGGTGATTTCAATTATGTATCCAATAAGGGTATTTAGTAAGTGCATTTTGATGATGAACCTTTCTTATATGCATTTTTTTATTACCATTTTCAAGTGAGCAGCGTTTTAAGTCTTATGAGATTGACAAGATGTTGAAGTTCATACATGTATCAGTAGGCGTTAAATGCTCATGAAACTCGAGAACAAGCGTCGCAAGTTGTTTTGTTTTTCTTAATCTAAAGTCATAGTTCAGTTAACAAGCTTATGTTAGTTACTTTGAAGCTTTAACTTTAGGTAAAAAGTTTACAATGCTTTTCAATTCATGATAAAGTCTCCTATGTAGCATACAACTAATTGATAATAGAAATTTTTTAATGAAACTTCTTCTTGACCAACCATTTCTATCAATAACTTGGAAAAGGACATTTTTCGGTACATTTGGAGTTGTGGATATAAGAAGATTAAAAAAAAAATACCAAAAGTAGTGTAAGCATCGCCTTTTCTTTTTGTCTAGAAGTCATAGTTAGATTGCATCGAATATTAGAATTTAGTAGGTATATTTTGATACCAAAGCTTTTTATGTGTTTTTACCTCCATTTTGTTTCTTTGTATAATATTTAGGTTTTATGGGCTTGACGACGAGTTGACGTTCATACAAGTGCATTAGGTGTTAAATGTGATCATTAGCTTGAAGTTTACTTGGAGACGACACTCTTAGTCCTATTTGCTTCGCGTACAAAATTTGGAGCATTTCTATTCTGTCATATAAGTTTCAATTTTCATTATGAGAGTCTCAATTCATTTGGACTCTTCAGGAACAATCCTCAATTACAAAAGGAAAAATTTTGGCTGCTATCCGAGTCGGAGGAATCTTCCTCCTACCCCCTATATAGCGACAATCAATCGTCTCTAAATATTTTTAGTGGCTTTTATTTAGTAACTCTAAAAAAGTGCTGTTAATAATTGTCGCTGATGGTATTAGAAGAAAAGCCACTAAAAATATTTAGCGACTGTTAATTGTTACTATATATGAGGTTGAAGGAAGATTCCTACAATCTGGATAGGAGCTAAAGTTTGTTCATTACTAAATCCTGAGGTGTAATGAGTGTATTGTGTCACCCTTCCCGATACTTAATTATTCGTGACACCACCCTGCTTCCTTGACCATCAAACAAGAGTAATGCTAGACGTTAGTCTTCCTCACTTTACTCCCTTGATTTGCTAATTATTGTTGTTGTGATCTTCCATGAAATTTTGTAGAGTTAAAGTAAGTAACTTAGTTACTTTTATGTCTACGACCCTTCACTGAAACTATTTAGATGAAACTAAATTGAATTTATAAACGAAACATCAAATGTATCTCGATTTCTTTGATTAACATGACAAAGCTCTCAGTTAAATATCGTGATCATTGTCTTCATTTAGAGTTTGGTCATTGAAAAACAACCACTAAGAGTCAATGGTTTATTGCTTTCGGTTCAGAATGTTGTGTGGGTGCTACTAAGTGGTCATGTCAAATCTATAACGAGGGTCTTTGAAAATTTCATGCCAAGGCCTTTTCCCACTTCTATCAATTTGTATGTGCATCTACCATCTCCTTAAACTGAATTTCAGGTCTTTAATTTGACGAAAAAAGAACTGCATGTACATATAACACGGGAAATGAGATCCATTACGTCACCCCCTCGTGCAACTCTTAGTATAATAAAAGAAGTAAGATTTTTTCTAAAAAGATTTTTCCTAAAGAAGTAAATTCTATGAGAACTGCCGCTAGGTCAACATAATTATACAACTAAATATATTTATAGGTCAAAATGACTACAACATGCAGAATTTCACTTTCTTAATGAGGACACTTGAATTTGTGCTGGAAGCTTTTAAGTTACTTGGACTTTTACATGAAAAAGTAACTATACATTTTTTGAAAGCTAATATTCTCTTTCCACATCATATCCTAAAATGAATATGTAGTTTCCTTTGAGTTTGCGTGCCATTAGGTAATCGTCATTGCTTTACTTGTGAAAAACTTACGGCAAAATAATAACAAGAGATTTTTCTTAATTCCAGGCAATTGACTTATTATAATTGCTAAAGAGCATGCGTGTGATTATATACAACATATAACTTATACTGTTACATATATGTACTTAAACAAGATATTTGTCGCTCATTTGAAATTGTCTTCACTATGCATATCTTCTTCTTTTTTTGTCATTTTTACACACTACTAGCAATAAGTGAGGTGTGTCATAGGCTCACCATGGTATGATGTCAGTGTAATGATAGGCAGAAGTAATGGCTACAAGGATCGTGTGACTGTAGTGGTAGTGGCAATGATAATGCTAATGTATTTGAATGTAGTATTAATGTAGTATGGGGTGACGAATTGTGCTAAGAAAATGCTACGAGGACCGTGACTGTAGTGATAGTGGCAATGATAATGCTAATGTATTTGGATGTAGTATTAATGTAGTATTGGTAGACGAATTGTGCTAAGAAAATGTAACAGACAAATGATGGACCTGAAGAAAAAAAAATAACATAGTAATTTTGGGTTGGTTCCATTAGCAACTTCGTACATGAGTTCTATCCAAAACTAGGAGCTGCAAAAAGTTTATCTCAAACGACTTTTATCTTCTAACTATGATTTTGGTCCCACATTTTGATTTCTTAAAGTTGCACTAATTAGTCAAGATAATGTCTTCAGATTAAACCAATTGTAGCCTCGGGCTCCCGTAGTCTAAATAAATTGTCAAACGGTAATTTCTAAATAAATTGTTGAATGGTAAATTAGCAAAACTGGGAGGTTGAGCTTCATATACATGACCAATAGATAAATTGTAACACTCTCTACTAGATCAGACTAATAAAAAAAATGATGTGATGGTACAAATAACTTAAGCATCAGCAAAACTCGGTGAATTTTTTTCCCTCATATTAGTTGCGGGTGTAAGATTGGTATAAGCTAGCGACTAAATCTATACTCCAAATAGTAAGCTAAAATTTTTAAATTTATGGTTAGTTAGTAATACGAGATTGTCATCCTATATTGTGACGAAACGTCCAGAGTTTATCTTATGAATAGGCATCCTAAATTTATATAACAGTCCTTTTTAATATTAACGTTCATACTAAATAATGCATTCTACTTCTTCAAAAGTTGTATTCAGAGGCAACCTAAAAAGAAAATTTTAAATAAAAATTTGAGAATATTAGGAAAATTAACAGTTGTAAACTTATCAACAAGAAACGAATTTTAAACAATATTACAAAAAATTAGAGAATGTCCTTTGCATTGCATGGGTCCCTTAGCTAGTCTTTTTTAAATACAGGAACTCGATGATGGAACTTTGATAGCGTGCTTGGTAGGAAGGAAGAGTCCATTTTTATCTGTATGTTTCATTATTTCTTGTGCTCTAGATTGAACGACATGAATTTGGGATTCAGATCCTTCATTTCATGATGTTATAATATGATTCCTCTGCAATTGCACGTTCAACCTTAACACACGTAGGCTTTGTTTGTATTTTTGAGAAGAGATATAGCGTTATTAGTTTTATGAGTATCTGTGAAGTGCATTACGCATCATGTACACCTTTTAGCAGCACATTTCTCACTTGTCGATACGAGTTAAACTCTCACATTGCTCGTGACATTATGCAGAAACTTATGAGAAGCCCCCGTTATATGATTCCACCCGTCCTTGAAATGGTGAGATCCTTTGCTAAAGTAAGTTATCTCTCTCTCTCTCTCTCTCTCTCTCTCCCTCTCTCTACATAAAAGTGTGTGTGTGCATGTATATATGTATGTGTGTGTGCACACACGCACACAAAAACACTCTTCGTTTTGATACTTTTGACTGGAGGGCTTTAATGTATCTATCGGTTTGCTTTTTAACTTCTGCCCAAAACTCTTTGAATTTCTCAAAAGCCTTATTTATGATGCATAAGGTATACATATCCAAATCTGGACTCATCATCCGCAAAAGAAATTCATCATGCTTGGAAATACATCAATGCCAGAACCTCATTTCACTATCATCCCTATTCTCATCCAGGGGCCTCGGCAATCATGCCAAAACCTCATCTCAAATTTCATGTCAGGACCTTTATTTAGATCTCACTATTCCTAGGCTTGCTGCCTAAATCTTGGATCACGAGGAATCACATTAGGACCTCTACATGGAATACCACTCTCTATCCTTAGGAACCTACTTTCAAGGATCAATCAAAATTGAGCCTCCAAACTCAAACTATTTTCTTTCCAACATTGAGTTTGTGGAAGGATGTGTCTATATATCATTTTGTCTCTCCTTTTTTTCTAGTAGTGTTAAAGGTTAAATATACATGAGTACACCGAAACCACACAAAAATCTAACTTGAGGACCTATCAATTCAATCTTTACACGTCTGGCTCTGGATGTTCTAATTTTTCATTAGCAAGTAAAAATCCAGATCCCTAACTTTGGAAACAACCGTCAGGGACAATATCATTAGCCCATGTTTGGTTTTTTCTCCTCTATTTTTCTATTTTTTGCTCCTTCTTCTTCAGCCCTCCTACCTTTGCTACTGCCATGTCCCAAGCCCCACTACTATCACTCCGAGAAGACCCCATCACCACAAACTGTTCCCACCAAAACCCAAACTGCCCCATGCAACGCCCTATTTTCGACCACCGCAACACACACACTACACACACCCATGCCCCCCGAAGCCCATTGCCCAAGCCCTACCCACCAGGGCACACAGGCACACGCGCACACGCGCACACGTGTGCACACATACAAAAAATAAATACAAACTCACACTCGCGTGCGTGTGTGCGAGCGGGGTAGCACACACAACCTCACACAATGCACACATACGACACATATGATTAGACTTCACCCGTTTGTCCCCTCTCCCTCATTGCCTATCATCCACACCCCTTCCCCACCCAACCCCATTTTACCACCCTTCCACCACCACATAACCTTCCACCCAGCCACCCATACAGAATAATACTCACACACACACACACACACACACACACACACACATGTGCACATATCCAACCCCCCTTCGAGCCCCATCATACCACCTTTCCACTACGACATAACCCTTCACCTACCCACCCACTCACCTTACTCACACATAAACACACTTACAGACAAGACACACACAAAACACACACATTCTCTATGTCAATGTGTGTGTGTTTTGTGTTTTTGTGTATGCGTGTGTGTTTCTATGTGCGTTTGTCCTTGTGTGTGTGGGTTTTTATGTTTTGTGCGTAGGGGTGTGTGTGTGGCCTTGTGGTTGTCGGATAAGGTGTGGTGCATTTTGTAGTTTGGGTTAGGTGCGTGGGCGGCGTCTTCTCTGAGTTAGAGACAGACAGCCCACATGACCCTGAGACCGCCCACATGACACACACAAAACACACGCATTTTTTTAAAAAAATTTTAGTCATAGGTAATTATATTTAAAATATTTACAAAAATGTCTCTATATTGTAATAGTAATTTATTAGGGTTTTATTTTATTTTGTTTTTTACTCTTTGTGCCACCAGCTATCATAGTCTTTGTCCTTCTTATTCCTTTGCTCCCTCTTCAATTTTCCATATTCTAAATCTCCAAATTACAAATAAACACGAATAGATCAATGTTAATTTTTTTTTCCAGTTTAAGTTCTTATAATATGTTACCTTATGCGTGACTACTTTATTCATACAATTGATAATCATATTAATGATACATCTATACAGCAACACTTAAGCTTCTTCCATGCCAAATTAGTAATTTGTTTGACTAACCTTACCAAGTTAAATAAACCACTATGAATAGTAAACTATACGATTAGTAGTTGAATTAAGTAATCTATTTCGCATTTAACGACTTAACGTATTCAATATTGACGCTAATTACAATATGTTTTTTTTCTAATTTTTCATGTTATATGTAGACTTAAAGCTTCTGAATTCTTTTATATTAGCGATTAATTTTCTTTATTGATTTTTTGGCTCCTTCCAATTAGACATCCTGAGTCCGCTCTTGTTGGAGTGGTGGTAGGTGGGGCTTGAGGTGTGGCGGTGGAGGAGGTAAGTGGCTGAAGAAAAAGAAGCGAAACATAGCAAAAGAGAGGAGAAAAAGCCAACCCGGGCTGACGATTTTACCCTTAACGTTCTAAAGTTAGGATTTTGGACGAAAGTACTTACAAATCCTAACGTGTAAAAATTGAAAAGATAGGTCTTCAGGTGGAATTTTCGTATAGTTTCACGGTACTTAAGTCTAATTAACACTAGTAAACATCATAATTGGTGAGGATTCTCCTTTTCCATCTCTTATAGGATACCCTCTCATGCCAATGAAAAGGCTAAATTGTAGGTAGTTTGACATATTGTGCAACACCATTATCTCTGTTAATTATTGCAACACTGACAAAGCAAACTTGTGTTGATAAAAAATGGCAGTGCGGAGAATAATTGAGTGAAATATGCCTGAGTCGAATGCGTTGCACTCTTTCCTTAAGACAGTATTTGCTCCCTTATAATCTGCATAGGGTAGCAGCAAATCTGTCTCCCAAGATAAAACAGGCGAAACTCTGTTGACCACTGCAGATTGCAATCAACAGACAGAAATTTGAGAGAGAGAGCAAGAGAGAATTCGGAGTGAACAAATGATCTGACCATCAGCCCTATTTATAGACACCAAAGGGTGCTTAGAACAGGTGCAAACAGTTGTGACAGTTAAGTGATTCTGCAGATGTCACTTAACAGTCACAATCTGTAGACACACTGAACAGCTGCAATATTTGAACTAAAAGGCACCTTAGACAGGTGCCATTTCGAATTTAAACAGATCTGAAATCTGTTTAAGTTCGTGAACAGTTACACTGTTTCAGTCCAAATTACAACTCACAGGTTGAATTTGTCGCAAAAAGTTAAGCTGGGCTCGGGGCGAGGGCTCCTAGCGACGATGCGCACGTGCGAAGTGCAAAGTGCGCCTAAAAGCGCCAATAGCGCCTTTACGCCGCCGCCCCCGCCCCCGCCGGCGCCGGCGCCGGCACGCGCGCGCGTGTGCGAGTGCATGGCCATGCATACCATGTGTTTCTAGAACAATATGATATGTCACATAGCCATTTAAATACCCTTAACTTTTTCATTTTTCAAGCCATGTGGGAACCCACTTCATGATTAGTTTCAACCTTATTAAATGCCAATGTTTGAGAGTTAATATCTCTCAAACCAATCAATCAATTTGATTGATTCTTTTTGCAATTTATTCCTTGTAGTACAAACATTAATAAGGTAAGAATCAATAATGGAAAATTCCCAACAATTTCCCCCAATTTTCCAAAATTAGATTTTATCACATTCCTAATTTAGAAATGTACCTCTCTCTATCATTTGGTAGGTCCTACTAAGATAAAGGTGTCTTTCAACTTGAACCTTTACCATATAACAATAAAGTCAATCATAATTCAAAGTAGCCTTAGCCTTGAACTAAGAATCCTTGGTGATTGATCATCACAACTATGTGTAGAACTTTCCAACCAAATTTCCAAATACCTGCACATTTACGGCCATGTGCCACATCTTAGGATTTTCATAAGTGCTATAGAGACTAGCTCAAATCTCGTAGAAGTGGCCCCACTTCCCGCACTTACATAGGTAAATCTACTAAGGTGCACTTGTATGACTTGCACCTTCCTTTAAGGACATAAATTTATTAAGGGAATAACTCCCACCCTCCTTTTGTTCTCCATACATACATGCACTACCTTGAGATGGCATGAAGATCAAAATCTTCATCTTTTAGTGCATATTTGGTTATAAATACAACGTGTTTTTCCATTGAACTAGTAGACTAGAGGTTACTCTAGTATCTAGTTGGTTTCCACGTGTATGTTACCTCTCTAATTTCATGAGCTTCAAACCCATCTCCCTGGAAGTCTGCCATATTATATCCCTGCCTAGGCCTTTCGTAAAGGGATCTACCAAATTTCCTTTGGACTTCACATAACTAACAGTAACAACTCCTTTGCTTAATTGTTCTCTCACATAGCTATGTCTAAGACTTATATGTCTAGACTTCCCATTGTAAACCTTACTATATGCCCGCGTTAACGCTGCCTCGTTATCGTAGAATATAGAAATAGCAGGCATTGGCTTAGGCCATAGAGGAATCTCTATCAACAAGTCTCTTAGCCATTCTGCCTCCTTGACAGCCATTGCCAAAGCAATAAACTCGGACTCCATGGTCGAATGTGAAATCAAAGTTTGCTTTTTGGAACCCCAAGAAATAGCACCTCCACCTATGGTAAATATCCAACCACTTGTGGACTTTGTTTCATCTGAGTCCGTAATCCAGTTTGCATCTGTGTACCCTTCCAAAACGGCAAGAAATTCCTTGTAAGTTAGTGCATAGTCCATTGTTCCCTTAAGATACTTAAGTACTCTAAACACCGCATTCCAATGGACTTGCCCGGGGTTATGAGTAAACCTACTCAAAACACCAACCGCAAAGGCTATATCTGGTTGGGTACATTGCATGATATACATCAAGCTGCCAATAACACTAGAATACTCTAACTGAGAAACACATTTCCCTTCATTTGCCCTCAACTTGATCGAAGGGTCATATGGGGTAGTAATCGGGGCACAATTCTCGTGATTAAATTTCTTTAAAATTTTCTCAATATAATGAGACTGTGATAAAGAAATAGAATCCGAGGATCTAATTATTTTAATTCCCAATATAACATTGGCTTCCCCCATATCCTTCATATCAAACGATGAAGATAGAAATATTTTAGTTTTCAACACAGTATCTAAATCAGTTCCAAAGATTAACATATCATCCACATACAAACATATTATCACACCATGTCCTTTATCAAACTTAGAATAAACGCATTTGTCACATTCGTTTATTCTAAATCCATGAGAGAGAACGACTTGGTCAAATCGTTCATGCCACTGCTTAGGAGCTTGTTTTAAGCCATACAAAGATTTGATGAGCTTACAAACCTTTGTTTCTTGGCCCTTTAGTACAAAACCTTCCGGTTGTTCCATGTACACCTCCTCATCTAAAATACCATTTAGAAAAGCAGTCTTGAAGTCCATTTGGTGTATAACTAGTTTGTTAATGGACGATAAAGCAAACAATAATCTTATAGTGCTAAGTTTGGCTACCGGAGCATAAGTGTCGAAATAGTCAATTCCTTCTTTTTGTTTAAAACCCTTGGCTACAAGTCTAGCTTTATACTTATCTACAGATCCGTCTGGCTTAAGCTTTCGCTTAAAGATCCATTTGCAGCCTATTGGTTTAAACCCTGGTGGTAAATCCGTCAATACCCAAGTTTGGTTTGACATTATCGATTCCATTTCATCATTTATGGCTTCTTGCCACAAGTCAGAATCTCGAGAAGTTATGGCTTCTCGATATGTAAGAGGGTCATGTTCTACGTTATACATATGAGAGTAATCACCTTCATTTCTACTTCCCTCAACTAAGAATTGGTAGAAATCTGGACCATAGGTTTTTTCAATCCTTGCTCTCTTACTTCTCCTTAGTTCACCTCCTTTCCCCATTTCCGGAGTAGGGTGAACTTTATCCTCATCGACTGTGTCTTCACTTTTCCGATTTCTAGAGAAAGAATGTTCAAAAAATTCTGCATCTCTAGATTCCAAAATAATATTTTGGCTAACGGATTCCGTTGATTCCATGGTTAAGAATCTATATGCTTTGCTATGTTGAGCATAACCTATGAAGACACATTCGATTGCCTTTTGCCCCAATTTGGGTCTTTTCGGATCGGTTAGCCTTACTAAAGCCCTACACCCCCATACTTTAAAGTGTCCAAAAGAAGGTTTTCTCTTCTTCCATAACTCGTAGGGTGTGACATTAGATACCTTGTGGGGTATACGATTAAGTATATATGTAGAAGTCATGAGTGCTTCCCCCCACAAATTCTTAGGCAAATCAGAAGTAAGTAATAAGGTATTAACCATTTCTTACAAGGTCCTATTTTTCCTCTTGGCTACACCATTTTGTTGTGGACTATAAGGAGCTGTAACTTGGTGTATGATACCCCAAGTTTCAAATAGATCATCAAAGGAAAGATATTCACCTCCCCTATCCGACCGTAAAATTTTAATCTTACGATCTAATTGATTCTCTACTTCTGCTTTGTAAATTTTAAATTTATCCAAAGCTTCATCCTTAGTCCTTAGCAAGTACGTGTATGTATAACGTGAACAATCATCTATAAATGTAATGAAGTATCTTTTACCACCCCTTGTTAAATGACCTTCCATTTCACACAAGTCCGAATGTACTAATTCTAATTATTGTGCTTTCCTCTCAACCCCTTTAAAGGGTTTTCTTGCTATTTTAGCCTTTATGCAAACTGAACATTTCTCTAAACTAGGTGAAGTATTTTGAGGTATTAAACCCAATTTTACCATACTTTTCATGCGTTTATAATTAACATGACCTAGTCTAGAATGCCATAAATTAAATGAAACAACAATATAAGCAAACTTAGTATCGTTATTAGAAATAGTAAGCTTGTACAATCCATTGGTTATATATCCCTTGCCAACATAGTTCCCTCCCTTGGTCAGAATAACACTATCTGACTCAAACAAAATCTTAAATCCAAATTGATTAAGCATACTAACAGATATAAGATTTTTCCTAACATCGGGAACAAAAAGCACATCCTTTAAGGTCAGCTTCTTTCCGGAGGAGAGATAGAGCACAACAGTTCCTTTGCCCATGACCTTAGCCGTAGATGAATTTCCCATGCAAAGATGATATCCCTCCGCAACTGGCTCGAGGTCCTTGAACAGATTTCTGTTTTTAGCAATGTGCTTGGTTGCACCGGAGTCCACCCACCACTCTTCATCTTCCCCCATCATGTTGGCTTCGGAAACCACTGCAACGAAGTCCTCGTTGTCAACCACATTGGCATGGTCCTTTTTCTGCCTCTTAGCCACTCGGCAATTCTTCTTGAAGTGGCCAATTTTCCCACACTTCCAACAGGCTTTTTTAGGCTTGTCTTGCCGGTTGGTAGAAGCAGAAGCTTGACCATCAAGCTTACGCTTAGTGCCACTAGAGGAGGCATGATCTATTACAAGAGCCTTGGAGGATTTGTTTTCTTCCAACTCAAGCCTATCCAAGTTTCGAGAATTCTCTTCAACTTGGATATACTTGACCAACTCTTGCATGGTCATGGCATCCTTCTTTTGTTTTAACTCTTTACGACATTCTTTCCAAGCTAAAGGCAATTTAGAAATTATTGTAGACACTTGGAAAGACTCATCAAGAGAGTGGCCCTCCGAAATAATTAAATTCATAATCATTTGCAGTTCATGAATCTGAGTAATAACAGACTTGCTATTTTCCATGCGGAAGTCAAACAACTTACTGATTAGGAATTTTTTATTCCCGGCGTCTTCCGTCTTATACTTGCTGTCGAGATCATCCCATAATTCCTTTGCGGTGCTGTTTGCGTACTTGATTTCGTACACGTCGTATAAAGTGTCGGACAACCCTCCCAAAATGTAGCCCTTACAGTAGGTGTCGTCATCCTCCCACCTTTGCTTTTGCTTCATGGCAGTCTGCTTTATTGCTTCGTCTGCAGCTTCATCCACAATAGGCTTAGGAATAGTGAGCACATATGCAATTTTCAATGTAGCAAGAAAGAAGTACATCTTGCTCTTCCATCGCCTAAAGAAAGAGCCATCGAACTTAGCCAGCTTTGATATGTCGTTGATCACAGGCATCCTTGAAGTATTCTCCATCGTAGCCAAAATACTGTCTTAAGATTGTTGATAAAAAAATGGCAGTGCGGAGAATAATTGAGTGAAATATGCCTGAGTCGAATGCGTTGCACTCTTTCCTTAAGACAGTATTTGCTCCCTTATAATCTGCGTAGGGTAGCAGCAAATCTGTCTCCCAAGATAAAACAGGCGAAACTCTGTTGACCACTGCAGATTGCAATCAACAGACAGAAATTTGAGAGAGAGAGCAAGAGAGAATTCGGAGTGAACAAATGATCTGACCATCAGCCCTATTTATAGACACCAAAGGGTGCCTAGAACAGGTGCAAACAGTTGTGACAGTTAAGTGATTCTGCAGATGTCACTTAACAGTCACAATCTGTAGACACACTGAACAGCTGTAATATTTGAACTAAAAGGCACCTTAGACAGGTGCCATTTCGAATTTAAACAGATCTGAAATCTGTTTAATTTCGTGAACTGTTACACTGTTTCAGTCCAAATTACAACTCACAGGTTGAATTGTGCAAAGTGCGCCTAAAAGCGCCAATAGTGCCTTTACGCCGCCGCCGCCGCCGCCGGCAAGCGCGCGCGTGTGCGGTGCGGTGCACCGCACATGTGCGAGTGCATGGCCATGCATACCATATGTTTCTAGAACAATATGATATGTCACATAGCCATTTAAATACCCTTAACTTTTCCATTTTTCAAGCCATGTGGGAACCCACTTCATGATTAGTTTCAACCTTATTAAATGCCAATGTTTGAGAGTTAATATCTCTCAAACCAATCAATCAATTTGATTGATTCTTTTTGCAACTTATTCCTTGTAGTACAAACATTAATAAGGTAAGAATCAATAATGGAAAATTCCCAACAACTTGTATCTTTTGTGATATCTTTAATCTAATAAGAATTACAGCACATTGGAAGAGCACAACCAAAAGGTTGGCAATCAAAAAAACACAATGGCCAACATTGCATTAAAAGATAACAAGTAAACACGGTTCATCACTGTTTAGTGATACCAAACTCAGCGATGACCTTGAGGAAATTGTGCTTGCATCAAATTCAGAGGCTGCATCTATATATATGGCAGTTACAGCTTTGGAAAGAAGTAGCATGCATCGTATGGGGGAGTCGTAAGACGAGATCTACAAGATCCAAAGCTTGAAGGGAAATGTCACTTATCAGTTACAACAAATGCTAGATCCGGAGAATTTGACAGGAACAAAGGATGCAACAAACCGAATTACTTGTAAATGCTACAACCAATTGGGATTATTTTGTCTATATGAAGTTATTTTTCTCTTATTTCTAGATTTCATGTTATTATGAAGTCCGAGGCTTTTCTGTTACGATGGGATTTGCTTGTTTACAATGAACCATATGAAAACCACATGCATACTCAAATGGCAACATAGCTAGTGAAGATTGATCCGAGGTCTCCTCCAAAGTGAAGATTTGGATGCAAGATGCAGGTGTTGAGTGAACCCCCTACTGTTCTTCTGACGACCGTATTCCCTGATTTTCATTTAACGAAAAAAGAAAAATTCCAGGCAGTAAAATTTTGTTGAAATAGAAAGTGGTTATCTATTGGAACCTCTTTTTTTTTTACTTATTGCACATTCTGTATAATTATCAAGATTCAATAAATGCATTAGTTTCAAAATACAAGGAGTTTCGATAGCCATTGAGAAGCTAATATGTGTTCCTTCTTTGTATTGGTTTGAGTTATGCACTTGTGTTTTTTTTTTTTTGAGACGCGAGCGCAAGTTTCCTTTCTACCACCTTGATCGTCTGATTTATAAAACTTTTGGGCGTTGACTGATGATGAGAAGTTCATCCACAGAAAATCATCGGCACTGATTAAATGATTCGGTGCTTTTCCATGTTATGAATCTGATTTACATGGTGGTTTCAGTTTTGATGATTAATGTTATTCTTTAAGTTGGAACCTTTTCTAGAAAGGTTTTATTACATCCGGCACTCTTGAAGTTTGCCTATAACACATCCGGCACTTCTTGACTATTTTGAATACATTACGCTACACTTTTTTATCTTTCAATTAATAGAATTAACAGATTAAAGAAAAGACGGTAATACCCTTGTGGACCCTTTGTGCAAAAATAAATTTACCCAATCCACCACAGTCGAGATGTGACTAGTTCCACTACTGCACCGGTCATATCACAATGGCTCCCTCTCGTTGTGGCTCGACGATCGCTACACTTAACAACATTGATCATCGCGACCAACATTGCAAACGAAACCACAGTGCCAATCTCAACCACAACCACCGACACTTGCAGTCACCACATAAAACGAACTCACTGTTGCCATCTACAACACAACTATACTAATTCACCATCTCCAATCCATAGCATGCATTGCCCCGCCACCACCACCCAAAAGAAACCTATGACCGCCAATCTTTACCATAACCACCACTGCCCCACCACCATTAGTTTTCACCACCCACCACCTCTACTCACAACCATCACCAGGGCCACTAAATTATTTGTCCATGAAGAATAGTTAAAAAAAAAAAAAAGAAATCCCATTGGAGGGATATGCACGATTTCAACTGCCCTTGCTTCTGGTCTCCTTTGGTTTTGACAATCGGCATCAAAGCCGTAGGATAATAAAAAAATTAAAAAAAAATAGGGGTGGTACATATGTGGGTGATGGACTGTGTGTGTGTGTGTGTGAAGGGGTGTGAATGTGATGGGCACTCTATGTGCGCGCGCGCGTGCGTGTGTGCATGATGGATGGTGAGCGGGGAATGGAAGGGCTTAGGTGGTGGGATGGTATTTGGATAGGAGGTCGCCCATGTGTATGTATGTGTAATGGACAGAATGAAGCCTTTAGCTTGAGTGGCTGGGCACTGGTCGCGATGGCTGGGCGTTGGCTAGTAAGGAAGAGGAGGAAGACCTGGGGGCGTTCCTCGTATGTAATAATAGATATATGATACCATAAATATATATTTTTTATGTTTCCCTAACAAAAGTATATTTTAGGTAAGACAGAGACAAACCATAGTAGGCGAGGAGTAATGAAATAGAGAGACGGAGTAGTGCGTATTTTCAGATAAAACTAAATAGTGTCGAGTGTAATTGAACCTTTCTGAAATTAGAATGAGCTGAGATGAGAGGATGAAGAGACCATGATAGTCGGTTAATTGATCTTTAGTAAGTAATAAGGGTAAAACGAGAAAAATAACATCATATGATCATCGTCTAAAATTAAGTGCAAAGTCAAACCTATCACTTGATATCAGAGGAAGGGAGTATACATAAGATAAAACCCTTGCGGAATAGATGGATGCTCCTTACAAGTACGTCCCTTTTATCCAACTTACTAAATATCAACGACAGTTAGCCCTTATTAATCGTAGACATCACCCTTTGACCACTAAGAATCTTGAGCGTTGTCACGTAACTTTGGATCCAAAATTTTAGAAGTACGCATTAGGAATTATGTGGCAACCTCATAAATGTATTTTTGAATCACGATTATTAATTCTAGCACGCAAAATCACACCTGCAAATTCTCACATAAAGTTTATTTTTATTTTTTCAGATACTTTTACAGTTTGCTTTTAAATGCTTTTCCCTCTCCAAAGTTATGTCTCTGAGGGACAGAGAGAGCCCATGGTCCATACTAGCATTAATGCTACTCTGACCAACATACCCAATTTCATTAAATTCCCACAAAAGCAAAAAAAACCCTTCAAAGGCCTTTACTCTTTATTCTCTCATCAAAGAGAGAAAATGCAGTCCATCTTCAACCTCCAAAGCAGCTGTGGACTTCCCATCTGTCTTTCAGGGATCACACGCCCTCGCACTGTCTCCACAGAGTAATCTCCTCTTCTTCACTTCCCTCTGAGATCTTCCTCCCTCGTCAGTTCCACAATGTTATGTGGTCATCACCCCTTTTGTCATACTTATTTCTGGTGATGCAGGATGGCGGATCATGACAGGAGAAGGGAGGCCATGAAGAGGCACAAATCTCAGAGCAGGGAGGTTCTGCATGTGGATCAAGAGATGGGTTTGGTGAGGAACCATGAGAGAATTGTTGGAGAGAGCAGAGAAGGTGAAATTGAAGGAGATCTGGCTGCTATTGTGCGTGAACTGTCATACAGATGCCTGCAGGCTTGTACAGCCAAAGCTGCATAAGCTTTGCTAATTTTACGTAGTTTCGAGACTTTTGCTTTTGTGGATTTTCTTTAACCTTGTTGCTGTTGCAAACTTATGTGAGATTAGGTTCTACTCCTGTAATATCCTTTGGATTGTATCCTTAATTTTTTAATTTAAGTACGGTCTTGACTGGCCTGGTTTGTTCCCATGATGTCTTATTGTCATGCTTATGTTTGGAGGATTGCAACAGAAAAATGTATATTTAGCGACAAAAAATATCACTAATACAGATGTAACAATAACAACACTTTTAACGATTATATTTTATAAGTAAAGCTGTTACATCAGTGTGCAAGAAGGTAACAGATCTTGATCAGTTTTAGTTACCCTTTTCCCTTGGATATACTAAAGGGGCAAAAAGTCAAAATTTTACCAAGAAATATCTAAGTATATCATGGGATAGGAACATGTAATTGGACACACTGCAACAAGACTCAGTATAGATAAAGTCATTCGTTCGAGAGAGACAAATATGTTGTTATGCTCTAGAAAAAGTTCTCTACAGTTTAGACTAATTTTGGGTGTGAAATGACAAAATATCATTAGTGTTTAAGTTTGAAATGACAAAAATAGCTTAATGAAATTGCAAAAGATGTCATTAATGACCAATCAAAACTACACGCGCATAATCGTCACAACATACATGGAGAATTTTACTATATTAGCTCAGGGACCCGTGTCACCACTACCATCATTACTGTTACCATCAATGTTGCGGCTACCGCGTTACCACCATAGTCACCACATCCTACACCTTACCCACCGCAAACACCTCAAACCACTTATTTTGCAATCTTACATTGCAGCCTCAGAAGAAAAAGTGTAGTTAATCAATTACACCGGACAAACCTCCATTCATAATGACCTCCGGTCGTGCTAAAAAACAGGATCTAAAAAGTTATTTTACTATCCACTAATTGAATGCTACTACTAAAAGACTTTAACATTAATTTCAAAGCACTCCATCTTGAATCACATTCATTTCATCATGTGTATTGTTATCCATTTGAGATTTGTGCGATCCAAGTTTAGAATATCATGTATTCACGAGAATTACACTACACTGCTATCTCTTACACCACTTTTATTACCACCTCTGTCGTAACCATTTTTGAATCTTACCACAATCATCATTCGTGTTACCATCAATGCCGTGGTTGCCACTATGTCACTACATCCTCTACCACCAGTTATCACAATTATTGCTAATACCACTTTCACTCAATCAACCGCTAACACCTCAAATCACCAATATCACTGTTATGTATAAGGTAACAATGTTACCTTACACATGAAAGTGGTTGCACAACTACCATAACTACTCTTTTAACTTTCCATTGCTTTCATTCTCAAAACTCATTGTATTCCCCACGAATCTCCAATACCCTTTAATTTTGAACAGCAATAGGTTCAAAGAGAGTGTAACGTGTTAGACTTAGGACATTGATCTTATTATCCTTTTTACATCTATCATATTACTCTCTGCGTCCAAAAAAATGATCATATTTCTTTTTTGGGTTGTTCCAAAAATAATTGATTACTTTCTACATTAAGAAATATTTTGTAAGTATTTTTTCATGTTTGTCTTTTTCACACTTTTTTATTCTATTTATCTCTCCACATTTCATCATCTACCAATTCATTTTCTCTCTCTTGACCCACTTCCTTCTCCCCACCTGCCCCTCTCTCTTGGAGTGTAATGAAAAACACACAATATGAGGCTTAAATCCTTAATATGCGTGCCAAGTCAAAATAAAATAATTTTTTTGGGACGAAGGAGTAATAAATAACATAAGTCCAAATTCAAGATAAACTAAGATTTAATAAATAATGTAAGTCCAAATCCAAGGTAAACTGAGACTTTTCCAGAGAGTTGAGAATAAAAACGGACAAAAAATTGTAATTTAGCAAAACTTGTAGTTAAAGCGGTAAAAGTTGAAGTCCACCGCCAAACATAAATCAAAGGTGTCCCAGATGCTACTCGGCACTAATGAAGTTTACCCCAAAATATGTACAACTCTCCCTATCTATTTTGATTAATTACTCCGTGTCGCACGTGATTTGTCACCGTGTTACATATAGCACCCACTGTTGTAAGGGAACAGTAATGATATACCAAAAATGCCCAGACACTGCCATCAAAGGCTTCCTTTTGCTGGTTACACACATGCATATACACCAATAACCACCAACTACAACCCCTGCCTATCTAAACACCATCCCACACCAAACCCCTCATTGCCCATCGTGCACACACATAAGCGTGCGCACCGGGGACAACACACGTTGTTCATCACACGCGCACACACTGCTTACCACACGCGCACACACTGCTTATCACCACCGTACATGCCCCATACCAACACTCACACCCACATAAGACCAGCGACGCACACACATGTAACCTGTACCACCCATCGCCAACGCTCTGTACCACCCACCATCGCCCTCTAGCTTCCATCGTCGCCTGCTGCACAACTACAAAACACGCGCGCGCGCTCTCGCACACACACAAAGGCATGCACACACGAACCTGGACTCCCTTGTACCACGTTCTCTTAACTTCGCGCCGCTGCCCCTTAGGAAGTTGTCCTATTTCAGGTGCACAAGTAATAGTGATAGGCTTAAGAGATATGCACAAAAGTGCCTAAACGGTATTGAGGATGAGTCCACTGGTCGACGAACGACTTCTATCTTCTTTTAGTGTGATTTGAGGGGGACATTGGAGATTAGCAGAAGAAGGAAGACGAGAGACGATATACGAAGATAGACCTAAATCTACCTGTGTGAAATTTTGTTCCAACTTTATTAAAATGATGGAGGAAGAACTATGGTGGATCTAGATCCACTGCCGGTGGTGATGGTGGATGGTGAAAACAAATGGTGGTGGCAGGGCAGTGGTAGTTGTAGTTGTTGTGTAAATCGACAATGTTGAGTTTGTTTTTTTTTTTTGTGGTGGCTAGGTGGTGGTGGTTGTGGTGTGGTTTGATATATAGTGTTGTATTTGTTCTTAGTGTTGGTTTACAGGGGCAGTGGTTGTTTTATTATAGCACCGTCGAGCAACGACATGAGGGAGCCGTGTGTGATTTGGTCGGTGCTGTGGTGGTGAACTGGTCAGATCTCGGCTACGATAGTTTAGGAAATTTATCTTTTTAAATGGATATTATTATTTTTTCAATCATTCTGTTAACTATGTGAATTGGCAAAAAAAGTGTAGTTTAGTGTTTTAATAATAGGGTAAGCCGACTTAACAAAGACAAACCTCAGGAGTGGATAGTGTGATTAACCAATATTACTTTGACTTTAGTGAACGAAGACAGATTTTGCCTTTGACTAAGGTTACAAAAAATTTTGGCTCAAACCCAAGCCGTAGCAAACCCATTTAGTGAGAAAATAGCATCACAAAATAGAGACAGTAACGTTTTGCGTACCTTTACGACTAATATTAGGAGTGTTGATTTAGAGTTAATAATTTTTTCACTAACCACTAAATTATCGTTTAGTTTTGCGCATTTTAACTATACTAATAATATTGAGAATACTAAATAGATTAAAAGTTCAAATTCAAGGTAACTTAAGACTTAATAAATAATATAGGTCCAAATTCAAGGTAAGCTGGGACTTCAATTAATATATAATAGAGGTCCAATTTAAGGTGAGCTGAGACTTCACCAGAGAGTTGAGAATAAAAAACAGACACGTGAAAAAATTTCTAGAGAGTAACTCGTCTTTTATAAATTTAATTATATTGTTATCATATCTTGATAATGATATGGCAGGGTAACATATAAGAAATTCCCTTATTTTTCTTTCTAAAGTTATCCACTTTGATAATAATTGAGTAGCGAGTATAAGTATCAAAGCAATACTTACTTGCATGATCATTTTTTGAGTATTTTTTTTCATTTGCCCAATGGAGTATTGCAAACTTTAAGGTCAAACTAATTTTCCGTGATACAACATTGTCACCTCACTTGCATCTCGTAAATAGAAGAATCACCACACGTGACATTTCACCTCCTCATACAACATCCGTTAACAACCGACGGCTGGTCCTGAAATATGCCTAGTAAAAGTAGAACACCCGACATTCAAGCTTACAGCTTATCTCAAGTTTTCACAACCACTAGGTTAGTCCCATGGATTGATGTTTTTAAGTTGAAAAACTTCGTGTTTTCAAGTTGAAAAAGTTCAAGACATAGGGGATAATATGATGGAGCCTTGATTCAGCTCGATACCCTTCTTCTTGACACCTTCATCGATCATGTGTGTGAGTTTGCAGTACAAGAATCGACTAAGGCGACGAGGGGTGTCCCCATCTTGAAGACCCCTCAAAGGTGAAAACTATAACTCTCCTTCCCCTCCCCATTCTTTCAAATGCAAAAAACAGCTAGATTATTAACACAATGCATAATATGAGAAATGCAGTTTGTCAGCTTACTCATTCCAATTGAATCTACACTGCCGCATTTCAGGTAGACCAAAGATGTGAAGGGTTCTTTGTGTAATCTTGCTCTGGAATAAGGCTAGGGTAACATTGATGCCATGATGAAAGGGAACCCGCTTAGAACTTGCTTGGACAGTAGTAACAATACAAGTAATTACGATCTCTCACTACCATTTGTATATAAAAAAAAAGGTTAAATACCATCGAGGCCTAGCGACTTATAACATCTCATGCTAAATACTGCTTTTCCAAGTTTCTTCCATCGTGATTTGTTGACTAAGTTACTCCAGCCGGCTTCAGAAATGATTGGAAACGTTGCAAGTTCAAGCTAGTTTGTGCAACGGTAAGAAAGGTGTGGGAAGATTTATGTAGTGTTGAGCTGCCTTATCTGCAGGCCATTACATTAAATCTCGTGTTGTCCTTTTACAGAAACCATTTTTCCTTGTGAAAGTAATTGGTGTTGCAATCCAACCGATCTTCAAGGTGGAATGAACCCGTATCATAATTAGGCAAGAACCTAGATGTGTCGGTGGCAATGCAGATTGGTGTAGTTGGTTCACACTTGGGATAATCTCTATCTAATCTGTGGCTACTATTGCTTAACGTGCATTTGTGTGAAGTTTGCTAACTAATCTTCATCCACTATAAGTTGCTCCTCTTCTGACAAGGAAGACTCAGGGAGGCAGTATACTTATTAAAGCATGATAATATTGTTGACTACATTCTCTAACAGCTTAAGCTTTTAGTGCACATGATAAATTAATAATGTTATTGCGAACATGTATCTCTTCACGAGAAGGAAGCGTATAGAAGGCAGATTTCTAGATAACTGAGCCCAGTTCAGATATTTTTGGAAGCAGGGAGTCTGATGCGCAGTTCAGATTGTCATGTAACAGGCGGCAGGACATTTGCTGAAGTCGATACTTCTCTTTAATAAATGAAAACCCCTTTCCAACGCCGTGTGCTTTGCGAATAGAACTCAACAATCCCTGAAGACAATCTACCAGCTTATACTCGCTTTTCAAAACATACAAGGTCCAGTAAAATGGTCCAAGACGAATCTGAACATTGATAGTGCTATCAGTTCATATCTAAACAAGCAATTCCATACGTGTACCAACGTAGCCAGCTAAAAAGGGACATCGGTCTCGTAGGCAAGGCTAGTGTTCGGATAAAATAGTTTGGTTCTCCAGAACAGTTGTTAACAACATCAATGATCACGGCATGTTAGGTCTGCGGAGAATATTGTACCTGCAAGCATAATGGCCAATAGATATAAGTGATCAGGGTGTAAATTCTATCATGCTTACCGAGTAGGTTCTCGAAAGCTGTACAAAATAGAAGCCTAAAACGGTGCAGAATGAGGTACTAACAAAGATATTCTTTGCTCAAAAGAGTCAGAAAAGAACAAGGGTGAGTGTCCCTGCCATTTCTAAGTGCTTTAAACTGCCTTCCCCTTAATGACAGTTCGCTGCGGATTGCTCACCTGGATTAAACAATACAATAGGATATGGATCATCTAGCTGCACCAAAACATGGTGCAACCATGCCTTAAAAACACCTACACGGTAAAAACCCTCAGTTTCTTCCTCTCTCTCTCCACATCAAGCCCACACGACGGTCACCACACACCAGTTTGGCAGTCACCACCACCCTCCACACTCCAAGACTCCTTAGTCTACAAGATCGCAGATCCGCACCTCGATACCATCTTTTCCACTGTCCACTGTAGATCCGCTCGCCATCCATTTTTCCCCTTAGACCACAATCCAAGTTCGCATGACCACTCCCACCATCAATCTCCTTTCTCCAACACCCCCAACATCGACCGCCAATCATTCGTCAAGCACTTTGAACACCTCCACCGGCCACTTCCACTTCCTTCATCTCGGAGCGCTAAGAATAATTTTGTGATGTATTTGTCATTTCGATTGGTAGTTTTATAGAAGTTGGATTATTTTTTTAGTTGTATGTGTTATTTAGATCAATTATATTTTGTATTACAACTGGATTATGTCGCTATTGGTTTTTTTTTGTTATTTTAATGGGTTTAAAACTGATTCTTTAATTTATCTTGAAGAAAAAAAAAATACTTGTAACAACAAACATTGTGTAAATTGGTAAAAAGGAAGGAAACATTAAAAAGCATGTCAATATTTGTCATAATTAGCGACTAAATGAAATCTAAAAATAAGATATAGGTGTATGAAAAGGCAAAACCGGATAATTTTACCCACACATGTTCTATCTGTACCCACGCCAGTATTAACCATACCCAGTGAGTTTATCCTGGTTTATCTGTACCCACCCCAGTATTACCCATACCCGGCAAGTTTATCTAATTGCCAGGTTGGTTTATCTACTACGCCTGTTCACCGTAATGCTCTGTTCTATTAAAAGTATTACCAAGATCAATAACAACGTAATCATTGGGACAAGTTGCATGGTTGGTAACTAAGGGAACAATCCTCCACATGACAACATTTCGAATTTCTCACGTAACTACTCAATCAATCAAGATACTTTTTCCCAATCTTTATCTCTCTCAAAATTTACACGATTCTTCAGGAAAATAAAAGTGCCTTACAACAAGAGGTAAGCCCACCTCATACTGGCCAAAATTGCTAAAAAGTGTTTCCATGCAGTTGAAGATTACCTGACCTTGGAGCAACTTTAATAAAGGAAAAAGAACATGTGTCAAACTAATGTGAAGGACAACCATTACAGCTTGGAAATTTTGTTTTAATTGCAGTCAAAATTTATTGCGGTGCAGCAATTGGTATCCAACTCTCGCTCCAATCTGTTAAAACCGCCACATTCTTGCTCATATCATCGATAGTATCACTCTTTAGTGCCATCAAAATATCCTGAGAATAGCTTTCCCTGGCCTCTTCTAGCAACATTTGAAAGATTTCACAATCTAGGTTGTTTGAAAGCTTTGAACCCGAGTAACCTCTGCCAAAATAAAACAATTATTGAAAACGAAAACTACATAACAATGAAATACACAACGAACTCAAAACATCTTATAAAACGTGTACCTCTTACTCAACCGATCATATAACACGGTGTTGTCTGTTTGAAGCACCACCACGAGGTCGAACCAACGCTCGGGAAAAAAATCACAACCATGATAATCCACGATGTTTCCACCCTCCTCCATAACACCCTCGAGCTCATCACACACCTAAAAAGTTTATACAATGAGTCCATAACATCAATCTCAAATTGTTGACAAAAAATTAAGGTAACCGGGGAGATGAGATGGTAAGGGAATGGAGCTCCCAATAAAATTTTGCATTCACAAAATTCTGATAACCTTTCAGTTACAATTGCATAGCACTTTACTTCCAACACGTGATAAGTGGTGTTTATCATGTCAGACTGCACAAATATTAAAATAAGATATAACTTTTAATAAGAAAATAACTATAGCCCACAGTAATTGGTAACCAAAGGGGCAAGGCTATTACAAAGCCCAAGTACAAAGCAAGTGTTCAGGGTCAAGGCCAACAAACGTATCCCTAATGAGGAGAAGGCCAAACAGCTTGCAACATGGGTCCAACAGACACTTCACCCAAAAAGAAGAAGGGCATAGCCCGAACTCCAAAGGCCCAAACTTCCACCTCAAACTTTGGATGCTGCAAAGTTGCTACACCTTTAAGGAACACCCCTAATGATATCATCATCAATTTCCTTCTGCCCCTGAATGCCCCATTCCCACCAAGTGTGTGCATCTAGTGTGCCAACTGCCAACACATCAAACAATCTACCTCCACTAGATGCTATCTCCAGAGAAGACACTAGCAATTACCATAAGTGACACCATCTCCACAATACATTACCAAGTAGAAGGGAAAAAATGGCACCAGCTCCAAGACAAGATGAAACCACAGACCTAAGCCCCGAAGTTCAGGACAACATTAACACAAGACAAGAAAACACCAAAACCTCAATACTACTTCACGAAATGAAAACTACTACTCAAGTACCAAATCTTGATTCTACAAGTTCAAGATCCACTCTTCCATCAAAACTGATCGACTACTGCCCTCTTTTGCACATGGGCTGTGATTAAAGAGGGAGGGGGAGGGGGGGGGGGGGGGGGGACGAGTCTCCAAAAAAAGAAAAAAGAAAAATTGGCACTTTAAGTAGAGGTCCAGTTGCAATTACTCTCTCCTCAAATTATATTTTCTCCCCTTTGACTTTTCACAAATCCCTAAATATTCCTCCTTGATATTACCCTCATTTGATATGTCAAACAATGCTTATCTGATGCGCAATAACTACATTAGATCAAATTAATGGTTAAACGTATGCAAAAAGCTAAAGCCGAGAAAGTGTTGACTTAATATAAGGAATATTCAATGGTAATTTATAACTTTTGCTAAATCACGTATATAACTAAATACTTCTTCGATTCAATTAGATATTTTCTATTTGACCTTTTACAAATTCCAAAGACAAATTTACTACATGTGATGTAAATGTTAACTTCAATATTCATCATTTCATCACCCCAACTTGACTTGTCAACACGATACTTATTTAATCAATGTTTGCTATTTTAGTCTAGTACGATGTTTGCAAATGCACTAAATCTATCGAGCAAATTGCAAAAAATTGAAAAGGAGATACAATGGAAAGAAGCCAATCATAGCCAGACTGATAAAAATTGTGAGGGGTTCAATACCAGGTCTTCGTTGATGATGTGGCAGTCAAGCTGGTCATCCCAACCGTCATGCAGGCTCCTCTCCTTGACGAGGTCGCTGACGTTGATGTGGCGGAGCTCTGTAGCCTCCGCCACGGCCAGGGCAGTCGTCGTTTTTCCCGTCCCTGGTGTGCCAGTCACCAGTATGTTTGGCCTCTTCCTGCTGATGCTGCCATTTTGCGCCATTACAGCTCGTCACCACACGTTGCGCACTATAACTAGCTTGATTGATATGAGATGTTAATCTACAAAAATTTAATAACCTGTTTGCGAGTTTTGAGAGGAGACAGAAAAAGAAAGGATAAGAAGGGAAGGGAAAAGAAAGGACGAGTGAGGAAAACATTTGTGAGTATAAGATTGAAAAGAAAGCATCATTTCTTTCTTTTGTTTGAGTGTTCTGCAGAAAAGGCACCGGATTAAATATATACTTGCAGTTCACACACGAGATTAATGTTGTTTAACAAACCAAATAATGGTGAGGTTATTGAGTAATATTTTAGGGATTCGTGAATAGTCAAAGGAAAGAAAATAAAGGATTAGAGAAAGTAATTGCAACTGGACCTCTGGCACTTTTTTTAATTTGGAGCTAGTGTCATTTGTTCAAATCACAAGCCCATGTGCAAAGAAGAGCAGTACTCTCATTCAATTTTGAGGGAAGAATGGATCTTGAACTTGTAGAATCAAGATTCAATACTTGAGTAGCAATTTTGATTCCTTAAAGTAGAATTGAGGTCTGGTGGTTTTATTACCGTGTATTAACTTGCCCTGAATTCAGGGGCTTAAATTTTCGGTTTAAGCTTGTCGTGGAGCTGGTGCCCTTTTTCCTTTTGCTAAATGGTGTGGTGTGGAAATGGTATAAGTGATCTCGTAGCGGCTAGTGTCTCCGAAAATAACGACTAATGGATGTAGATTGTTTAATGTGTTTGCGTTGACACGCCAAATGCACACACCTTGTGGGAATAAGGTGCTATAGGGTTTCGAAGGCAGATGGCAATAGATGATGGTATCGTCCAGGTGTACCTTGAAGGTGTAGCATTAGCGCAGCATCCAATGTTTGATGCCGAGCTTTAGGTCTTCGACAGTTCAGGCCATGCTCTTCTTTGTGGGTGAAGTGTCTATTGCATCCCATGTTGCCAGCTGTTTGGCCTTCTAGTCATTTGACATACTCTTGTTGACCTTGATCCTAAATACTTGCTTTATGCTAGCTGCGTCCCTTTTTTAACACATGTATTCTATCTCAAAAAAACTGTAAAGCCTGACATGATGAACACCGCTTATCACATGTCTATCCTATGCAATTGTAACTAAAATGTTTTCGGTATATTATGAGAACAAAATTATATTGGTAGATCCATTACTTTGCCACCACTTTTCTTTGTCTAATTTCGACTTCTCTGCCGTAGGTGAATTTCTATCAACAACTTGAGATTGAAGTTATGGACTCTTTCAATTGCGTGATTTTATTAGGTGTGCGATGAGCTTGAGGGCGTGATGGAAGAGAGGAGAAGCATCGTGGATTATCATGGTTGTGACTTCTTTCCCAAACATTGGTTTGACCTCATAGTGGTGCTTCAAACAGGCAACCCTGTGTTGTATGATCAGTTGAGGAGAAGGAACAAGTTCTCTAGGTTATTTTAGTTCGTCTTGTAACTCATTTTTATGTAGTATTGTTTTGCTTTGTGAAATCTTTCAGATGTTGCTAGCAGAGGCTAGCGAAACTTATTAACAACACTATCAATATTATAAACAAAAATAAACTAACGACTTCAACAGACTGAAGCACGAATCAGAACTCAAAGCCCGCACCGCTATAAATTTGACTTATCTAAAGTAAGACAAATTTTCTGAGTCGTGATGATTGCCTGTAGATCAGTTTCACACGTTTTAGTTTCTAATCAAATTTGCTCTAAGTTCAAGTAACGTTAACTGCATGAAAACACTTCTTACCGATTTGAACCGTATGATCTTGCAAGGCAGTCTTTTAATTTTGGAAAAAAAAATATTTTACTTGACCGATTACTTACATGGAAAATCCGAATATTATCATGCGCAAATCAGAGCAACAGATCTATAAACAAACCCTAGCAAATTCATCCAAAAACCATGAATATATGCTAATCACAGAGGCTTAAACACGCATGGATCCCAAAAACCGTTCAGGTTAACATATCCACCGAACAAAACTAGACAGATTCTTACTTTCATCGACGCATGAAACATGCATAAATCACTTAAATATGCGTATTTACCGAACAAATTCGATTTAATATCAGAAAATAGACTAAATTTCAACAGATGTACCGAACAAATAAAGCAAATTCGCACATACAACGGCACATAGACAGGTAAATGCGTACTTGAGAGACACCGACTCCAAAGGACGCTCGCCGACTTTCGGGCAGAGTGAAAGTGAAGAAAGAACGCGGAGGTTCGGCCTGGCCGATACTCTATAAAGCTGGGAGCGTGGAGAGTGTAGCTGAGGTTTTTCGTGGACCGTTGGATTGGGGTGATCTGACGGCTGTGTGGTTGGAGTGCTTTTGGTACTGATTTGGTGCCCTCGTGTGCCACTCGGTGTCGTTGCTTTACCTGTTCTTTTGTCGCCGCTTGCTGTTGGAATTACGAAATGGCCCTTGTTAGCCAAGATATGACATTGTCTGTCCAAGGTTTTTTTATTTTTTATCTAGGACTTTTCTTCTAATGGTAATTAGTTGGCAACTATTGCATGTTTTACCCTTTTAGTAGAACTTAAAATGCCATTTATTATATAGTAGTTTTGCTTGATAACCCTAAGTTTCTTGTAAATATAATTGGTTGAATGCAAATTAGTCTCCAATGTTATAGACGTACTTGGCTCGAATTTCTCTCTTCCTATCTTTCCTTTCGTTCATGGATGCAATGAAGTACATTGTCGAGCGCTTTTCAAATGTAAGTGTAAAACTGCATTGAATAATAAAAAAAAAGAACTTGGTTGGTTAAAAGTAAAAATATATACCATTATTCAAAAACCAATAATAGGGTCCCGAACATGGGCTCAAATAATGAAGCCGGATAACATCTCGTCCGATAGGAGCTCGTATTACTAATACGAAGGTAAAAGCTACCACAACCAAAATAATAATGGTAGAACTAGAGCGAAGTCAATAGGTGACGCAGCCGAATGAGGCATCAACCTCTATAATATCAAGCCACCAATTAGCATAAAATCCCCAAGCTAGATCCAGGTTAAGGACACGCTCTCTTCCGCGGGCAATATGTTCAAGCGTGCAAATTGTGACACAACTATGGATCAAAATTGAAGTAATAATATGGACAGACATTGTAGTCCCTACCTGCTGCAATATGTACAAAACATCAAAGCACGAAATCACACAAATAATATGAAGATATTTATGTTTAGAAAATCAAGAAAACACAAAGAGAGCCACACTTGCCAAGGCAAGCATCTCGTTGACCACATAAAATCAATCGCGTACAATATGCAATCGGGATCCATCAGGCATTAAGCAGAGCCAATCCAGCATGCACTCTGACGAAGCGCACTTAGCAGATACTAAAACCACCGGAGGGGGAGGCAGAGAACATTAACATGCACGTCTTAGATACGTGGAGCGGATGGAAGCAAGGGTGAAATTTTTTGAAGGCCTTAGCGGGCATAGACTCAGGGTGGATATCAAGTAAGAAAGGGATAACTTTTGCTCGCACTCATCAAACACCTTATTGTACAAAACTTTGGCTTTGTATGGCCATTAAATAGTGTTAGCACTTTAGAAAAAACAATTGCAATATACTAGACTAACACTTGAAAACTTGATAAATAAAGCATAGCTACTAAGATAGTGTTTTTAATTGATTTTGAGCCTGTATAGGATTGATTCTTGAACATAATTTCGGACTAAAATTGAAATAAAATTTTAAAATAGTTTTAATTAGTTTATAGCAGAATCATTATCCATTTGGCAAAATTTTTGGAAACAATTTTTAAAAGTTGTGTAAGTTATTTGTTGAAAACAGTTTTAAGGCGAAAAAATGACCAAAAAAGGTATCAAAGAACATGTAAGATTTCCAAAATTTTCTTTTTTAAAAAAATTCAAAATAAGTAAACTATATAATATGTCTTTTTGTTCGCCTTTCGTACGTTATCATATTATTCATATCCCACACATATATCTAAATACTTATTCACTCTTCCTTTCTATTTGTTTCCATGTAATAAGAATAGTGAAGCCTTAGAGTGACGGTCTTACAAAGTAACGACGCTTATCAAGTACTTTTGCTAATCAAACCTGTTTTTTTCAAAAGTGTTTGAAACCATAAACAAAAGTATAGTTAGTGATTAAAAACACTTTTTTCTGTTTTTGGGGTGCTTTAAACACAGTTTCTTTTATCAAATTCCATAAAAACTTGCTTTCAATTAATTATTTAGGGTTAATCCTAAAATTGTATCATCAACTTTATCTCCAGTACAACTTTATCATAGAGTTTGTCCACATGGGTCGTCCTTTTCTACGTTTTCGATGGAAATTGATTATTAAGTCAAAGTTCTCTCTTTATGTGTGTGTGTGTGTGTGGAGAAAGCGAATGTGTTGCTAGTCTTAGACAAGTTGCTTAAGACTAGTGATTAAAATTACGTCGTTTTGATTAAAAATGCTTAATTCTTTTATTTACTTCTTTTACACTTCCTTCCGACCTTAATAAACTCACTCTCTTTTTCACACTCCCTGTCGGACAACATACACCGCCGGCGACCTGCCATTTCCACCATCCAATCACACACCACCACAATGGCCACCCCGTTTCCTCCCCTAATCCTTTCTCTCGCTCTCATAAGTTAGACTCCGACTCATCATCAGCTCCACCGTCGGCGACCCTTTATTTTCTTTTCACCCCCACACAAAACCAAATTACCACCTCCACAAAACTGACCCACCACTGCCGGCCACAAACCTCATTGCATAACCCCCCAATGTCTCCGCATCAACTATGCAGCTATTGATCCACCACCACCACCGACAAGCCCATCGCACTGGTCCCCATCTACACTAACTTCCGTTGACCTCCACCCCATGGAAACTACTGACAGTAACACTAAGAAAACCGTGACCATATCACAAAACCAACCATTCATCGCACAAACCCATCACAGCCCTCTTCTGAATTTCAGAAGTTCAAGAAAGGATTCACTAGCTTTGAATTAAATTTGTTCAATTGGGAATTGTAGATTTTAATTGTCAATTTCTCAAATTGGGCAAGATGTAATGGCTGATTCCGTGGTATGGGAGGAGGAGAGAAGGCAGGTAGTAATGGGATGGTGGGGGGTGATAGTGGGTCGCCTGCGATAGAGATGTTAGCGAAGACGAAGGATGGCCGGCGGTGGAGTCGGTTGCGCACTGTGATGCTGTGGCAGAGAAATTGTTGGCAGTGGTGGGTCCATGTACCAGCAGCTGTTTGGGAATTGGGAGGGCAGGCATGGTGGATCATCGGCGACGGTGGCCGATCGGCGACGGTGGCAAGCTATGGGGTGATGTGTGTTGTGGCCGTGTGGAATATCTGATAACGAGATAGTGATGCGGGAGAGAGAGAAAAAATTAGAAATGGAAAAAGCAATAAAAATTAATCAAAACTAAGTCGTTTTAATTGTTACCATTAGACAACTTGTCTAAGACTAACAACATATTCGTTTTTCCCAATATATATATATACACATATGCACACACATACATACATATACATCAGTTATACCCACACATCCACCTATCAGACACACCCTGTCACCTAATTCTTCAAACCCCCCCCCCCCCCCTAACACACACACTTTGAAACAACACACACAGACATAGTTTCACCACCATCCATTTATTTATGAAAATAAAGTTTAGCCACCATGCTAAGTTCTTGGTCACCGTCACCAACTGAAGGTGTCATGACAACTTAAAAACCCACCACCAACTCAAGGTCGCAACACAAAACAAATTAAAGTCACAACACAATGCTTTACTCAAGACCATCACTTTACTGCTAATTAGCCCCCACAAGGATATTTAGATCCACCACTACGTCCAATCTACATAGAGTCAGCGACTTGGCGTAGCCACGGCACCACAACTACAATTGTCACAACCAATCCAACAATGACATATGCCTCAATCATCAGCACTACCGCTACTAACAACGTCAACTATATATTTGACAATCTTCACTCTCAAACTTTTGTTTATATTGAGTCATAAATCTAGAGTGATTTTGGTGTCGAGGATGAGTTTTATTGGTCGTTGATGGCAGTGTATAATGTGTGGCAGAGAGAAGAAGAAGAAGAAGAAGAAGAAGAAGAAAGAGAAAGAAAGAAGCTGGGTGATAGGTCTGCATGAGGGAGGAGAGAGAGAGAGAAGAAGAAGAAGAAGAAGAAGAAGAAGAAGAAGAGAGAGAGGGAAATTGGGTGATGGGTCAGCGTGAGAGAGAGAGAGAGAGTACATTGGTTCAACAATCAATTTGCATTGGAAACGTAAAAAAGGACGGCCCATGTGACCATGTGGAAGGCTTTACGATAATATTTTTATAATGACAGTCCTACACCTTGAGCTTTTTAATGGTATCCATGGTCCGTTGGTCGAGGGACTGATTGGAGCCATTTTGTCAAACTTAAGTTCTTCGTAGGTGCACCTTCAAAATCGTGTTCTAAAGCTATACTGGGATAAAGTTGAAGGCTCAGTTTTAGGATTAGCCCAATTATTTAAGACAAGTTTAACTAGTTTAGAATCAATCCCAAACACTCTCAGTGTAATGCTCAAACCTGTTTTGACAATTTTAAAAAAAATCATTGAGTGTTTGGCAACAAAAAAGAAGTGTTTAAGCACTCCATCAAAAATAAGTGTTGGTGTTTCTAGTTTTAAACACTTTGGAGAAACAAGTTTAACCAAGAAAAGTAAATTACTAATTACCCTTACATTGAATACCTTTTAAGAGCATTCATTTTAGGGCTTACTAATCTCTACTACATGTACCTTTTAAGACCATTCATTTTGGTTGCAGCTCAGACGTGCCTAGTGTCATGCAAGTCACCCCAGGCGACGATAGCTTCTGCAATAGCGAGCTCATCTCGCTACAAAGGTTCATGCCGAAGCATTGCGAGCGGAGCCCCTCAGAGTGCTGCACACTTCAGAGAGTGGGTTCAAGTATATTCCACATCCATGGCAGGGGCGCGTGGTGTGGTGAATGAGTGTGGTACCCGGGGGCATTTAACATGATTGTGGCACATGGACGCGGTGCCAACGGCACGAGACATGATTGTGGCACGTGGGCGGGACGACATTTGTTGCGAGACAATACCTGGTGTCGGGGGCACATATCATGGAAGTGACGCATGGGCGCGAGCGATGGTTGTCACGGAAGTAGGTGTCGTGCCAGGGACACATAACGTATGAAGGGAGCATGGGCATGAGCGACTTCTGTCATAGAGACGGTGCATGGGCACACGTCGAGTGTCCCAAAGATGGTGTGCAAGCCGAGTGTTAACGTTATACAAAAATGGTGAATGCAATTCCTAGTAACGATGGAAGTTGGAAGTGGGAGCACACGTTCGCTAGTGAGGGACATCTCATGGATGGCGCGCGTGACTGCGGGTGACGGGTCGTCACAGAGGCAACGTGCAGTCGCGAGTGACAGCGGACATCACAGATGGTGCACGGCCGCGGGCAACAGGTGAGCAAAGACGGCGTGTGGTCACAAGCGACCGCCGCCGTGGAGCCGGCGCTCAGGCGATGGTGGGCATCGTGGGGACGCATGGCCCCTCGAAGAGGAATGAAAATATCCTGGGGAAGGCCAAGGCCAACCCCCTTGGGTAAGCCCCAAAGCACGCTGACGGTCGATGTTTTTTGAAGGAAAGGAGCTAGGTGGTCGAGGGACGATGAGCGCGTTTCCATGAGTCGTGCCGAAGTAAAAAAAAATTGGCGCCAAAATCCCGCACGAAGCGAAGAACGTACATGACTTGGGCGTGCATATTTTGACCGGTTGAACACGTTCAAAAATTGACCGTTGACCGTTGACCGTATCAACGTGTCGCGCAAAACGAGACCCCAATGGGCCCTTGGGTGCCACCAAAATGGGCTTGGAACAAAAAGTATGGTTCAAAAGTTGATGGACCTTTGAAAATTTTAAAAAGAAAACCTTCAATCCCCTAGGAGATGATGGAGCTACAAGCACTCTCCAATGGAGCTACAAGCACACTCCATGTTGGTAACATGGACGGTCTTATTCGAGACCGACGATTTATGGGAAAACCAAGCCAAAATCGCCAATGGCCAATCCAAACAGAAACAATGACATTGTCCCTCCCTCCCTCTCTCCTTCCCCCTCCCCCCCCCCCCAACCCCAACAGCCACCCAAACCCTCCAAACGGATCCCATGATTACTATTCATTTTGAATGTCTCAAAAGTTACTTCATTCAAAACTAATTATAGCAACATTTAATTCATACTCTTCCCTAAGCACCTATAATAGATGTACTTACATTTGATCTTACTCCTCGGATTGTTTCCATTTGACTTTTGCAAAGTCCAAGGATGACATGTAACCATTGACATTACTCATTAATTTACCCTATCTTGGCCAAATTATACTTATATAATGTACGATTTTCAATTTAGTTCAATCTAACATTTACATGTACCAAAATCTATCCTAAATGTGAAAATACAATCAAACAGAGGGAGGGAGTACCATGCCCAAAACCAAGCCATATATATGCAAAGAAAAATAAACCCAACCCATTTTAGAAATCTTAGAGATAGACCTTACCGTAGCAGTAATATCGGTGACAGATAACCCTCTTCTCGCCCTAAACCGATGCAAAAGCGACTGGGGCACCCTGTTTCTCTCCTGGGTACTGCCCAAGTCACCACAAGAGTCCTCGATGTCGCCGGCTACACCATCATTGGAGCACCCCGAAAAGCTCCGTTTCGAGAGCAGAGTGATTGACCGAATCAACCTCGCATTGCGCTGAAACTGTACGGAAGAGACTGGAGGGACTGAAGAGCGAGTGGCGAGGGAGAAAGCTGCTTCTATTAGGGCCATTTCTTCTTCGCTCACGATCTCCAACGGGATCTTGGTTGAATTTTAGGGGTGCTGAGTTGGTGACTCGGTCATTTCGGGCGACTGTTTTTTCGGAACATACATGACCATTGTTGGTGGACTAATATTTTATATGTTTCAAAATGGGGCGCCCTTTTTAAACTTTGTGTCACGACTCACTTGTCATGCTTCCCGGGTAAGTTTCCCAATATCGTTCCTTCTTATTCAATTACTCTGTAGTATTTAGTCGTCGCTAAAAAGATTTTAAAAAATGGCATAACATATTTGGCAATTTAAAATATTATGTGACATTCTTAGAGAATACTTTTTTTAATAGATCAATGATAAAAAAAATTACTTCAAATTTTATGTACTGGATTGTAAGTATATTTTACCTTGAAGACATAGGGATAATTAATCCAAAGTATGATGTTGAAGCAAGACTAAATTTGGATGGACAAATGTGCCCCAAATTCCACGAGTGAAGCTAAATAAAATTTTAAGGGTAGGCATTTTTATCGTATACATTAGATCAAAATTGGGTTTCCAACCCAACTCCGACAACTTTTTTTATTATTTTAATGTAGATTGCATCGATGAAAAGAAAGCATCAGCTACAAGAGCACGAGTTGCAGATTTATCATTAGCACATCAAATCTTACACCCAAAAAAATCAATCTCACCAGCAAAAACCCATTGTAGAAAGGTTGGCAAACATCGCCAAAAGAACCCAAAAAAATTAATCTCACTTACTAAAACCCATCATAAGAAACTTGGAGAATATCGCGAAAAGAGTTACTATAACAATTAGAACTAGAAACAAGTGTCTACCTACCACTTTTGCCACAAGTAATATAAGTTAGTTGTGCATTTCGAAGTACGTGTCAAGCAAGTGGCCCTGCCAATTAGCCCAGTCCAAAGATCTTACCTCCAAACATCCACGTGTAACTTTAGCCCAGATGATAGTTACAATCTCATCCCCTAGCTAAACAAAATTTCACGATAGAAGATACATGTAGTATAGTCAGCCACATTAGTGGCTTAGGCAACCAACACATAGCACATCGAAATATGAATTGCACCAGACACTACGCTCCACGAGCCGGTGCGACAAACGTGAAATGCAAAATTCATGACCACCATCAAAACCAAAAGGTACTCTTGTTACACAAACTGAGAGAAGGGAAGCCAAAGTTCCAAAAACAACAAACACTAAGGATGTTAAGAGGCATTCAACTCGAATGAGAACAAACAATCCTTACAATGGCGAGAACATGTTTTTGGATTAGTCATAGAATTCTTGAAGTACCAATTCATATTCAAATTTGTTCAAAAATGTTCAAAATTTGACTTATCTAGCCTCATTAACATCAAAAGTTAGATTACTTAGGGTAATTCCCCTCGGTATGAGATCTAATTAATATTTAGCATATACTAGGAAATGAATATATGCATGTCTGCACAACAAATCCGATAAGACAAAACCCACATTCGAATCTGCTCAAGTACACTGGACATGATTGAATACAAATCCAATTTATTCAACTGCGAGCAGCCTAAAGGATTATAAACTGATAGAGGTGGTGGCATTTATTATGGAACTCCACATACGTCGTGTGACTCGTTAAAAACTAGTAAGTGAAATCAAAATTATTGAACGTTTCTGGAAGTATCATCAGTTGATCAATATGAAGCCCAAATTCTAGTTTCAATAGTTCCTATTCGATTTGATCAATATGAAGCCCAAATTTTAGTTTCAATAGTTCATATTCGAGTCCACCATAGTATTCTTTCACCTAGCATTAATGTGAAAAAAAAAGAAAACTAATTTGTTTAAACGGAAAAAAGACCAGGGGAATCCTAGAGGCATCTTTATGAAAATGGGAAAAAAACTTTCAAAATTGAAGGAAATCAAGTCCTAAGTCAGTTCAATTAACATGGACATTTCGGTATTCAACATGGGAACGCATTGATTTAATGTGGTCATTTGTAGTGATAATTAATAACCTTCGAATTTACCCATTATCAAACCTATACACAGGACAGCTGTCATCAAAGTCACTGGCCGTAGGCTTAATTGGTAAAAACAAACTTGGCTGACAAACATGGTTTTCTCACTGTTGGAAGCCCAAAGGTTGCCCTTTTTTTATGTATAAGACCTACTCCTCCCTACAAGAATGAAAGTTGGAAGTTGTGATCAGCTTAGCAGCTGACGTGGATTAGATAAATTTAAGTAATGCCCAAAGATTTAAATTTAAAAAAAAATTAAAAAGATAAAACTGTTAGAGGAGGGCAGATGTGGCAATTTTATCAAAGTGGACATAAGTACAGTCTTAGTTGCTTAAATACAGCCTCGAAGAAAATGATCGCTTCCAGAAAGTAGGCCAAGGCCGATGCACGATAAGCTGCCAATTAATCCATCGGTCTATCTTCACAACCCGAGTTCTTTGCTGGGGAATTTCAGATCATCCGAACCCACAGTTAGATGATGACAACGGACTCCTAATCTTATGCAAGAGGCAGTTTTAGCATCCACTGATAGGGGGCCTAAAAGTTGCAAATAGTAGGATAATTGTGGTGATTATCTGACTACAAATTTTGAATCTTTATTAAATATGTGTTCGAAAATAATGCAATCGTGACGTCGGAGAAGCAAAGATTGTCTAGGGAGGATGGCCAAGCATCCACATATCGAGAGTTTGGCGCAACTAGCGTATAGCAGAGGGGCAATCTATTCTTATTCTTACTAGAAAAAAAGAAGCTAGAACCCTAGACAAAGGGCTACCTCCACATTAGGCTTGATTTCTTCTTTAATGACCCTCCAGGTTCGCAGAGATTCTGAAGAAAATTTTGTTCTGAACATCTGGGTAAATATCCGAGTGGCTAAAAGGATGGCACTCACTTGGTTCGAAAACAAACCTTGAAACATGATCGGTATCCTTTGAAAGGACATAAGGTGTCTTTCTAACAGCGTCATCGATGAATCCCATTGCTGGCCAAATTCCACGCTGTAGAAGAAGGACACCCTTTTTGGCCTAAAGGAGAAAATTAAAAGAGAGGGGTTTAGCAATCGTGACTTCACACACGGGAAAAGAACTGTCAAGAAAAGAGGAGTTGAGATTGCTAAGGATACTCTAAGTTTTGAAGAAAAGGGGAGACAGAAAGAGAGCCTACGAGTTTTATAAAGGGTTAAGGTAGATGCGACAACTGAGGATCATTATAAAGATTGAACATCAAATGCTACCTCGTCGTTAAAAAGCTTTAAAAGCAGAATTAAAGCCCTTGAGATAAGAATGAGACTTCAAAAATGGCGAGTCTCCTTGTCGTTATGGCTATGTTAAACGGTCAAAAATTCAAAAGATGTGTTGGCATGGTATGCGGAGTCTGAAATGGCACTCACAGCAGTTAAAATAACACAATGATATCATCTCGTTATTTTTTAGGAAAATGTTTATGCCTAGAAAAACTGCAACATATCTGCCTAAGCGAGGTTGCTACATTTAAAGGCATCAAGCATGCCACATCATCGATGGATAAGAAATGGACCTAAGAACAAGCCTTCATTACCATCTCACCTTAATGATATGAGCAAGTTGGTGACCGGTAAAACATATTGTCAAATCAAAGACAATAATGGCTAAATGACACGTGGCTAGTTCTGAGTATAAGCGAGATACATGGCTCCTTCACATAGGACCTAAGGTTTTTATTATGCTACATGTTGACTGGATAGGAGCTTTATAAAATAAGGCAAGGACTGTGTTAGCCCTGTGGTTAGATAACCTAGACTTACATCTTGTTTTGATGATAAATACACATTGATTATATTTTCATGTGTGATTTGAGTGTTTTCTTAGTAAGTACATACATACAAACTGATAAAGACACATTTGAAAAGTTTGATATATGGATTAAAACCAAAGAAACTTAAAGTTATAACGGACATGTTATGAAAGCTTTTTAAAGTCCAATGTCAAATAGTAAGAAAGAATGTATAGGCAAAGTTATTATCGATTATGATTGATCTTTACTACTATATAACTAGTCTTAGTTTGATACTCGGATTGATTATTATGACCTAATATAACCTTAGGATACCTTGTGTATTGCATGTGAGTTCATAACCTTCCACACAAGTGCGGTTCTTGAAAATGAGTGAACTTTTGAGCTCACTCAGATTTTCTAAAAAATATTTTTGTGCTAATATTTTCATATCTTGATAAAACTTTTCATTAGCTTTTCAACACAAAAATGCACCTCAATCTGATTTTTAAGAAAAAGTTATGCCCAAAATAAGAAAGGGAATTTTGTACGGCAGCTGATAGGCATTAGGGTAATACAATAGACCGTATTGGTCAAAATTCAGGCCACTTTTGAGGACAAGACCCTAATAGCTAGTTTAAAGGGAACGACTATATTCTCTATATAAATGATTTGGGGCTTCATCATACACTATGAAAATCACATTCTAAGCCTCCATTCATTAGATAAACACCAAGGTTCATATATTAATTTTTTTTCTCTTTACATCATTAAAGAGAACATTTTTGTGAGCAAGTGAGCATTCTTCATGTCATCTATTTTCTCATCTTTCTATTGTACTAGAGCTTCATTTGTACTCATTTCCTTTCAAAAGGATTTCTTTGTATACAATTGATCTTTGTTAAAGGATTGTGATCAAAGCTTGGGTTTGTCAAGTCTTGGATGAGCTCCGTAGATTCAAGGCTTGTGCTTGGTGTGGGGATGTCAGCAAGTGTTGTAAGGCTTTTGATCTTGACCCGGAAGAAGATTGTTACTAGTGGATTCTAGTTCTCTTGCAAGGGACATCTTTGAAGAGGTGAATATAGGCTTGAAGGTAGTTCTAGCCGAACCATTTAAATCTCCTAGTCAAGTATCTCTAACTCAATCTCTTTACTTATTACTCTATAATTGCTTGTGTGTAGTTAGCATCTTCATTGAAGTCTTACTTGGTTTGATTGAGATTTGTAATTGTGCTTAGTTTAAATTCCTCATTAATTTTTAAAAATCCTATTCACCCATTCTAGAGTTGTTTTATTGATCTCAGACTAGTTAAAACTTAGTCAAAGAGGTAAACTAGGCCCTACCAAGTCCCAACGCTTGGTAACGTCAGTTCACTCCAGGGGAAAGTGTGACCCGAATGATAAAAAGGCACGCCTGCACATGTGACAACTCCATATTGAATTGTCCTGAAAGCTTGGCGAAAACAAAGAAACAACGCATGCACATCCAAAACACATGGCAGCTTCAGATTAGATCGACCAGTGTCCAATTATTTACAATTTTGCTATAAAAGCCATATTGAACAAATGCTCTTTAGCACCAAACACAAACTATAACATAGTTACTTTTTCACCTTCGTTTCATCTTAAATAAACAGTTTTATCTTTGGTTAAAGTAGACATCAGGTCAACTGTTTGTCTCATTTAGATCCTCAAAGTGTATTCAATCTCTGAATCAAGTGCTTTCTACATCCAAAGTGTTATCATTGCTAATGTATCACTAAATTGTACACACTATGAAGGTAAGTTGCCTTTATTCAATGTAATTTTTATGCTTGGCCTAATTAGGAGCGAGGATAGATTAGGTAGAAGTAGCTATAACTTAAATGGTACTGAAAAGTCCTAAAGCATTAGGCAAAAAGAACTCTAAGAATATTCCCAAATCTTTATTGATCAATTGAAAAAGTCAGATTATCACTATTCCCCCAAAACGCCACATAGTTTAAATTATTTGAAAATTGTGTTTCACACGTGGTCTCGTCAGATCCTGGCGCATCCTCGCATCTTACAAATGCACACATATGTCTTGTGACGATGTTGCATGCCATGTCTGAATTTTTCAAGGCAAACATAGTCATAACAGACTAGATCAGATGGAGAATAGATTGAATTGGCACATGCAAGACAATGACTTAGCAAATGCGGGAAGGAATCCGACGTAAACCCTCTGATGTTTAAGTCCAAACGTGTATAAGGATGCTCTGAATAAGTAAAAGTATGTGTGAGCAAACCTGGTATCCCCAAGTATTTATAAGAGTAGAGTAACCTAGGTCGGCTCGGGTCATAAAGATTGCTCTGGAAATCACTTTTCTATCGGAACTCAGAGTCATGATCATGATATCATCTAAGGAGTTAGTCTCCTGATGGATGCTGAGTGAGGTTTCCTAAGCATGCAGAGCACTATTTGTAGACCTGGCAAACGGGCATACCCGCCGGGTCCGGGTAAAAAATACCCGAATTTTTCCGGGTAGCCTTTTTCTATACCCATACCCTACCCGCACATACCGGGTAATATCCGCAGGTAAATTCAATTTTTTATATAAACATTTTCCTGATACTTAAGTTGAACAAAATTATTATTATTTTTCCCCAGCACATTTTCTTGTTGTTAAAAGTAGTTTTAATTTCACAAAACTCAAAATAAAAAGAAGGAAAATGCACATAATAATAACCAATCAAATAGCATGGCACTATGGCAACTGATCTGCTGATCAATACCAATAATTCAACAGAAGACTCAAGAATGGACATAGCCACACAGATCCGAAAAATCCATTAAAGGGTACATCACAGATAGTTTTCATCACATTAAAAATTACATTACATTAAAAAATTAATCTGAAAAATATGTGCACTGAGGGCCTTCCTGGTGATGTTGTCGAACATCAAAGATTTGGGACAATGGAGCTGAAACGGCCGTCGATCGGTGGGCCCTCGTCCGTCGATGACGGATAGAGAGATAGGTCCTTGGCAGTGGATATGTAGGGCTGTGGAGGCGTGGAGGTGTTGGAGCTGCTGTGAGAGATGAGAGAGAGAGAGAGAGACGTGGCGGTGACGCGTCGGGGCCGTCGATCTGTGAGAGACAGAAAGAGAGGGCGGTGAGGCGTCGCGGCCGTCGATCTGTGGTGGTTCTTGAATGAGTGAGGGTGAGAAAGATCGGCATCGGCGCCGGTTGTTTTCTTGAGAGAGAGAGAGAGGCGCGGCAGAGAGTTGAGATGAGGAGGAGAATTGAGTTTGAGAAGTGTAACCTGAAGTGTCACAAACCCTAACAATACCATATATATAGCCCAGAACTCGGGTAATCCGTACCCGGACCGGACCGAACCTGGATTTATTGGTCCGGGTAAAATTTTAACGGGTATAGTTTTTTGTACCCGTACCCGGTGTTTTGAGCGAGTACGGGTAGACCCGCGGGTACGGGCCAGTTTTTGCCAGGTCTAACTATTTGTTGGTGAACAAGGAAGTTGAAAGAGTTAGGTTGACTTTGGTCAAGGCCAAACAATAATCTGCCACTGACCCGAGCCTCGGTCAAAGTGGCGACCCAGGTCCCTGTTTGACCAAGGAAGCAACTCAGGTCCATGTCAACATGACAATTCCAAAGGTTTTTGAAGCATCTAAACTCTATATATAATGAGAAGTTTATTTTTTGTGTAATACCCTTTTGGTGTTATACTGAGAATGTGACTATGGCGCTGACACGTGTCCATAATGAGTACAAGATTGTAAAATATAACTGCTCACTCTCTATAAAACCATTAGTTACAAACATCTATTCTCTGCAAGTAATTAGCCATTTTCTTTTCTACATTTTCTTCTATATTTTCCCTTCTCCCTCAAATCTGAAAAAAATTTAAATTACAATCTGTCAATTGCATTACTCATAGTTTGCAATGACATAATCGCACACGCAATGCGTGTGCGTGGCATCTCGTATCTTTTAATGCCACGTGTATGTCGTTTGTTTTATTTTAGTTTTTAGCCCCAACAAGTGATAACAATATATATATATATATATATATATATATATATATATATATATATATATATATATATATGCACACGACTTAAAATAATATATGCACACGACTAATCATGAGTTAGCTATTATGACTTTATGTTTTTAAAATTAATAGGTGTATAGTTCGCGTACAAAGTGGGTCTTGTTTGATACTACATACTCTCTTTGTCCTACATAATTTGATCAACTTTTTTTTGGGTCGTCCCACAAAAATTGTTTATTTCCAAATTAAGAAAGATTATGTAGCTACTTTTACATATTTACCATTTTTACACTTATTTATGCTATTTCTTTCTCTATATTTAAATCTCTATCAACTCACTTTCTCTCCCCTGAATCACTTTCTTAAACTTTTTTATTCATTTCTCTCTCCACATTTAACATTCTACTAACTCATTTTATCTTTTCTAGTCCAATTTCTTCTTTCTAAATGGTAGAATAAAAAACACATAATATAGCACTTAAATCCTTAATCTGCATGCAAAAAAAATTGATCAAATTATGTGAGACACAAGGAGTAGTATTTTATTTTTCAGATTTAAGAGTATTCTAAGTGCAATAATTTAGTTTTAATAAGTGAGTATAGTAATTCTGATTACAGTTTTAAATGTTTAACATTTATTTCGCATGATGTATAAGGCATGTAATTCTAGTGGTTAAGGTTCATTTTTGTTTTTTTTATCTAATAATTTTATTTTCAATTTATTGATACCACTAAAAAGCATGATCTTTTTTCGGTTTAAAAGGTAAAAGATATTCTCAAGTCAGCTTAAATGTTAATTAATATTGAGTCCCCTCCTTAAATGATCTTAAAAGTGCAACCCTTACCCTTACCCCACGGCAGCCTGATACATTCAATTAAAAGATAGGGCTAATTATATCTATGTCCCTGAGGTTAGGGATAATTACAGTTAAGGACACTATGTTTCAAAAGGTATCAGCTGTGTCATTCTGTCTTTCGTCTGTTAAAAATTATACATTTTGATAAAGTCATCCGTCACGTATTTTTAAAATACCAATACTACCCTCAGTATAGATTTAAACCCTATTTGTTTTTCATTTTTTTCACAAATTTAAAACCTTATTATTATTTTTTTTCCTAAACCCTAATCAACTCTATCTTCTCCAACTCTCTTGTCCCCGCTGCCGCTGCCAACCCCACCCCCCCTAATTTATTATCTCATTAGGATTTGTGGTTAATTGATTATACGTTTCTTTCCATTTCAACCAAAATAATTCCTCAATTACCCACAATTAAGTGCAGTATTTAAGCACCTCAATCATGATCAGATCCAATTTAAAATCGCCAGTTACATTTTTCCTTTTTGTTTCTGTTAATCTTTCATATTTTTTAGGCAAAAATTATGGTGTAACACATTTTACCCTTAGGTCTTCTCATTCTTTTTTTTTTTTTGAGAAAGAGTAGAAATATATACCCAAATATAAAACAGTCGAATTTACAAAAGGGAAAAGGCAGCACCCCATAACATTGGAGTGCCACCATACAAACACAAAACCAACCAAAATCACTAATTACAAGAATAAAAAAAACACTACAAGGAGACAGCAGCACGACATCCCTGTATTAGACAAACTGTACACCAGCAACCCACTCTTGGCAAAGCCCAGCACTAGAACGTGAGACAAAAGTTGCTAAGGATGAAGAAAGCAGTAAGGTATCTGCTTTTCCTTGGGTGACCAGCACCGAGTGCAAACCCCCGCAGCTAGGCAAAACTCTACACAAAAAATCGGGCAAAGTCGAGCAGTCCCTAATTGCCGCTGTTAACTGTACCAGAAAAGAACAATCAGGGAAAAGGAAAATAACATGATAATGCTGAAGCTTGAGTACCCAATTGAGGCCGAGATTTAATGCTAACTCAAAGGCACCAAATTCATCCCTCGCCATTAGTGTATCAATAGTCGCGCCAATTGGTGTCCACGCTCTATTAAACAGGACTAGGCCCACCCCGAATTTACGATCTACGAGAGAGCCTAAAACTGAAATAGAGCGAAAGACTGGGGAAGGCGATAGTGGGCAGACACAAGTATCAGAGAAATAAATATAGTGCAGCGGTGGATAGAAATGCTCGTAGCAGTCTACAATAACATTGGGGCACGCTTGCTAGGTTCCTCTCACATTACGCCAACGAGACCGGAATGTGGACGTGCTAAAGATGCAATGCAATAAGGCGCGACGATCAACCCAGCGCCAAATTTCTTGCCGTTGAAGATCATTAAATTGCTGCCCAGCCAGTTGGACCATAGGATAACTGCAATGCACACAATCCGAATCAAGGCATTGCTGGCACAAGTGCAAGTTTGTAGTAGCCAATGAGAAAACCAAAGGGGAGCGGAGGTAACAGGCCGAGGAAAGGCATTACGTCCAAGATAAAAATCCCAAACAGGCCTAACCCATTCACAATCAAGAAATAGATGTTCATGGGTTTTTAGGGTGCAATAAGCATAACTAAAAATCCCAAACAGGCCTAACCCATTCACAATCAAGAAATAGATGTTCATGGGTTTTTCGGGTGCAATAAGCATAACGGGCATGAAACGTGAACTGGGCAGTGGCGTTTCAGAAGCTCTGGCCTATCTTTTCCATTTTTCATCTCAACATCAACTTAAGTTTTAATCTTAAATGTTTATTTTAGGTGACCGGTACATGGACTCCATCTTTTCGTGTTCCATTCTCTGTCAAAAAATTTTACTCCCGTGTGCAACTCTAGTAAGGAAGTGAAGTTCCTTGAACACCCGGCCAAACTTTTTAGATACGAGTTACAAAGATGCGAGTAATATGCCGTGATATGCCCACTCTCATGTTGAAAATTTTCACCTCTTTTTGGTGTCTAATCAAATTCCTTCCAACATGTTTTGACAGATATAGTTGGAATTTCCTTCAGTTCCCAACACAAAACAAGAAATCTGGAAACCAGGAAGAAAAACAAGCTCGTCTTATTCACATCTCGTAAGGACCAACAAAGAGAAATTTAAACAAAACAAGAGAACTACCCGACACAATGATAACACCCTGAAAACCATCTTCTAGCCTCTTCAAGCTTGCTGTCTGCCAACTAATCGAACCCCATGACCATGTCATTACCAAAGCTATCAACCATTTTGGGTATGATCACTTCCCTCCGAATCTGTTCCTCCGTGTGCACCGTCTCGTCCGGTGGGGATGCTGAAGCCGATGGCAAGATGACGCCTTCGCGCTGTGCGTCGATGATGTCTCTCAGCCGCTCCTCGTCCACGCCGAATGCAGCTGCAAGCTCCGGCCCCCTCATAGTTTGCAGGAGTGAGTTCGCTCCCACCAAAAACTGAGGTCTGTTTCTATGTGCTGATGTTGTGAATCCAAAGAACTCAAAAGGCCCTGTCCTTGATGCGATCTGGCAGAATGGGAAGTACCGCGGCACCCAAAACACATCACCTTCACTTACTTTAGCATTCATTGCTAAGCTTCCGTTGGGATACACGATCTGAATATTACCGCTCCCTTTCAACACAATTCCATACTCTGTCGCTGTTGGATTGATATGCGGTGCCATCATTGATCCCTGGAAAAAATGTAGCAGCCAAATTTTAGTCACTAAAGACATGTAAACACGCTGGCTCTAAAATTACGAGTACTTTGGCAGGCACCTAGTCGCCACACATTAGTTCAATCAAAATGCTGTCAATAGTGTTTGGACCACTTTTACAAGAATACATTCAAATGGCGGAAACACCAAATTCTACGGTATGCACTTCTTTACAGAAACAACTGTATGCTAGGAGCTTGTTTAGGATATGACACATAGTAACGAGTGAAGATGGGTGATGAATAGTTGTGAAGTGTTACATATGTCGACACAAACATAAAAATGAGACATGTTTGTTCTCTACAACGCTTAGGACAGGATACTTCGGATATTTAGTCACGAGTGATTGAAAAGTCAAGAAGCGCAAAACTTTGAAAAGGGCTGAGTACATGCATGCTTGCTGTGCGAGTATGAGAAACTGAGCTACTTACCGCAGTCAGATTCACTAGATAAATGCCGATACCAGAACGGTGAAGGGGAGAATAATCCGCCTCATCAACTGCAAGGCTCCATCCATAGTTGTTCCTGAAGTCGGGGCGCCTATCATAGAGATTATAGGAGTCCAGAGTTTTGGTTCTCTTCCAATGGTCTGTTTTCTTGTTTTCCTTTCCAAAAAGGGATATTAAGAGTTCTCTGAATGACCATGTTGGCCGTTCTTCTTCGTTTCTAGGTACTACTTCAAAGTGGACAATTCTCTTTAGGTGTGCTATTCTCTCTGGCTTTTTTAGTGCCATAAACCGCGACCATACACTTGGTGGATGAGACTCGGGGGATAGGTAAACAATTGCCCCAGATTGTTGCCTAGTCATGATATCCCTTAGTTCTTCTATTGAGACCTGTAATAGACGATTGCACCAGCCTGTAATATGTAAACAGAACGTACAACTGTACCAAAACTAGTGTGTAAACCAGCGAAAGCAATGAAATGGCTGCTACTGAAAATTTTCTTACATTAAATGCTGTTGACAATGTTTGCTGATCAAAGCCCGACAGCACAGATTTTGGATTCCTCCCTCCACCAATGAAGAAAGACTGCATTTACAGAACATCAATGAGTGTAAAAGAATATAGGAGTATATATATATATATATATATATATACATGCCAACATGTATGAAACCAAAATTCTTACCGTCGACTTGATTCTAAGACGCAGCAAGTCCATGAGCACGGAGTAGTAAAGAGTTAGCTAGATCTAGTCACCACTAAATACATTTGCAACATTATTCGATCCACACGAGGGTGTACAAAAGTTCAGCATGCATTCAGGACGTGGCATCATCGCTCTGATGTATGAAAGTCTCCTTTCTCAAAAGGAAGTTGCGACATGTATGATACATTAGTATGAGCTCCTATCGATTTTAGGGAGTCTTATTCACCATGCAAACGTTCTAGTTTCTAGCAATGATTTTTTGCTCCATAATGTTTCGTTCTTTATATGTAATTTCTTCCTTCTGTTATAGGTTATGATCGTTTGCGTTCACTATGATCTATAAGTGGCACTATGTATGAAGCTGTAATTATAGGATGATATGCCGAGGCAAACGAATCAGAATGTCCCTTTGTTCACAGAACGAGAGTTGAACGCTAAATGACAAAATCTCAAACAGTATATACACTACACTCTTAAGTAATGAACGAACCAAAAGACGCCATCAGTTTCGGCCAGCCTCCAATTTATACCATATATTACTTCCTATTTTCTACACTAGTCAAAGCATTATTACTAACTCAAACATCAATCGATTTTTTCGTGCACCCCTCCTCCCCATTTTTTTTTTCCTTTCAGACTTTATCCGTACCCGTTGTCAGCAGTTATTGCTGTTCTGTATTTGGTTCCACAGGCAAAATTTTAGCAAAATCATATAGTGCATCCCCCGTGGTTTGGGATTCACAACTGAACACCTTTTACTATTCAATGACCGAAGCTTACTGGCAATGATCAAATTTTCTTTACATTAGTGTGTCGGCGGTAAATGCTTGGCAAAAGCACTACCTTGGTCATTTTGTAAAACTCATGAAATGGTAAAAACTTCTTCGTTTCATGACAAAAACCACCACTAGAAACAAGAGGTACTCCCACAACAACTAGCGATGTACCAGAGTGTATACCCTTTTCAAACCATTTTTAGTGTGCAGAATGCGTCTTTCCAATCGTTTGTATGGATAGCAAATGCCCATCTAACACAACACAGAAATTCGAAGACCATATCTCTTTCTTACCTGGAAGGAATGCCAACTCAAGCTCTCGGACGTGTCAATGCTGCAAATCACATGGAGTTTCTGCCCCTCAGCTGTGTTAACCAAATAGAATGCTGAGCCAGCATCTATTCTATACACATCTCCTGTCTTCAGTTGCCTCTCCACCAGTTCATCCTTATAAATTGACCCGACTTTTGCTTCCCCTGCAACCCATACACCTCACTATCAAATATTCGTCAATGGGATGCAGAAGCTTTAAGATCTAGTATGAGTTACTCTCACGTAGATTACAACATAGTGCTGTCTTAAGTTTCCGGTGACAAGATGTTCATAAAAAAACGTCTTTCAAAGAAAAAGGCGATGAAAGCATTTGTAGCAAACCTAAACTTAAATCCTGCTAAAGCGATTATAATTTTTGCTACAGCAGGATGTCCTAATCTTTGGATCCTACTGTAGATTTGTGTTCATTCTGTACCAAAACTACTATAATGGAAATGGGGAACTGAACCATAAATCTAATGGAAAACTAAACAGATAAGTTTGCTCTCATTGCGAAAACGGCACTTACGCAGCACCTAAAATGGCCGTAAAAAGTTGTTATCATTTGTTACTCAAGGCAGAGTTTTATCTGGAGAAAACCATTGAGATTTTTGAGCCGAACTTTACTTTAAGTTTTATTTTCTTATATCTAAAACCAGTCTAAATATACGGTTTCTTAAAGTCCAAATGTTGCTATAGTTTAAAATAGTGATGGACGCTTGCCACTAAATAATCAAAATGTAACCACTTTTTTCACAATACAAGGGCTTGATGCAACTTTTCTGTCAGCTGTGAACCCTTTAAAGTTAGCCGATCAACAAAGAGACTACATATAGTATGAACAATTTATACGAAAAGATCATACAGGGGCTCTGTCAAAATGAAAATTCTTCTAACGTACTTCTAATTAGGAAGACGCCTCTTTGGCGCTGATTCTCCAAAATAGATAACTTATTTAATGAGAAGCAGTTTTCCGAATCAGCTTTTGCTATTCAGCCGGCAGTTTTGAAAAGAGTGTTGATGAAAAGTGCTAAAAATAGGTCAAGAAATGAACTATACCATGAGACAAAGGAGCACTTAAATGCGTATTTACATGTTACAAAACTTTGATAACTCTTTGGGTCAAACTTAATTCTGCAAATATAATTAAATCACTGTCCCAGAATCAATATCAAACATCCTTAAACGTACTTCATAACGCTTTCCACAGAGAGCACCTTTATTGGTGTTTGTTTATCACTTATGAAAATTCATGATAGCTCCTACATTCTCCATTTCTCACCAGAGTACCCTTTGTATCGTCTCCCCACTCTTACCATGTTCCTTTCACCACTTCCAGCTATTTTTTCCTTTTCAATTTTTCTCGCTAAATAAAATGAACACACAGAGGGATAAAGGAGGGCGCGCGTAAAAATATAATTGAACTAATACCTCTACGGATGAAGAGGATCAAGCTGGAATCAAGATACTGAGGGATGAAAAGACTGTTGGGCTCCATGGAAATAAACCCAATATGCAACGGCTTGTCATCAACAAATCTGCCTCCAAAGCCCCGCACCACCTTCATGAATCCAGCCTCCGTCTGCACCACATGCTTCGAGTCCTGCAACAAAAACCAATCTTCTCCCGTCGGCCTTCTGCCTCCACTTTCTCCTTCTCCTCCTCTCTCTTCATCTTCATTGCCACCCACCATGCCAAACAGTGCAGCATAGCACATGACCATCACCAGTAACACCAGAAACAAGCCCCTTCTCTTCCCCATTTCTTCCTCTTTTTGCTGTAGCTCTTGCGAGTGACTGTCACTGAAAAACAGAAAAGTGGTGCGTGATGTGGAGAAAATGGAAGCCGAGGTGCTTATGTAGAAGGGGGGGGAGGGGGGGTTTGGGCTGACAAGTGTAAGTCATGCGAGTCTACGGTGATTGCTGGCAATTTCTGGCGAGAAATACCAGGTGGTCACCTACAGACATGGTCTTGGCAGTTTTAGCATTTTTTGTCCCCCTTTTGTGTTATGCGTTGTTAAGCGTGCACGTATAGAATATTTTGTAGCCCTTCGTAGCCTTCCGTTTTACGATTTTTAATTGTTTTTTTCTGCTCATTCTTGGATTGAAATCTAATTAAAGATTAGAAGTTGATGTATTGAATTTATATATTGTTATCTGCTATCTTTATTCTTATGATCTAAACGAAACTATTTTTTCTTCTATTAGTATTTATTTATATCAATAAACTTCTTGAACTGTTGCACCCAAAAAAAAATCCATTTCATAATTTTGTTATCATTGTTCGGCAAGTTTACATTAAATTTCAAGTTTTATGTTAACTAATGTGGTATAGTTCCTGTAATTTTAATTCCAATATTCAAACTCCAAACTTTTTTGAAAAATATTTTTTTAAAAAAAAATATATAAAAGAAATATATACCATCGGATCAGAAATATGAGATCAACATTCTTGACCTCAGAGATTACAGTATCAGCAAGTAGTAACTAACATAACAACATAAAAATATAAGATAAATAAGACTCAACACCCTTGGTCTATAGAGATTAATAACAAACACCAAAGTTATAAATTAAACACACGAACAAACTTTAAAATGAAGAAAGCTGATGTTAGATCTAAAATTGCTTAGGTGTTTGTTAACAAAGACATGATGCTGCTTTAGTGGCGTCAAGAGGGATCAGGATCCCCTGCTGTAACCCATGGTTACAGCAGGGGTGTTGTGCACCCAAATGAGAGAGGGGGAAGAGAGAGAGAGAGAGAGAGAGAGAGTAACCATGGTTTACATGGGATCACAGCACAACACCTCTCTCTCTTCTCCCTCTCTCATTTGGGTGCACAGCACCCCTGCTGTAACCATGGGTTACAACAGGGGATCCTAATCCCGTCAAGAGGGTTCAATAGGGATACAACGTTCAAATCCTAGCACCAACATGTTTTTATTACTTTAGCTTTTTTTTAGTAGCAATGCACCTCTCCATGTCGGCCCAGTTCAGCCCAAAAAAGCGTTGAAAGGGTTAAAATTAGGGTAAATTACACACGGCATTTCTGAGGTTTGTCCTAAACAACACACGCCACCTACTAAGTTGTTTTATTACACTAAATTACACTTTTTTATTTTTCTGTTCAAAGAATTAATTAACATAAGTAAGAAAATGACGGTAATACCCCTCATAAGAATGTAAATTTACCCAACCACCATAGCCACCAATTATCTACCACATTTTTTTTCATCACCCACCACTGTCACTGTCCTATATCTAGCTCCGCCACTTTCTTCCCCTGACATTTTTCATCAAGACTAAACCAGATACTTCTCAGTTATGGCAAAATCGTGCATCATTGTAGGTTCAGCAAGTGGGATTTCAACTTCGTCTGACCTTACCCTCTCAGGCGAAAACCTGAAGTACTTGAGATACGGCCTTTGCACGTCGTCGTAGCTCAGAGAAAAGAGCCCACCGGATACTGGTTGAGCTTCGGGTAAGCTATCATGGTGGAATTCAGCTGCTCGTAAAAGTTGTACCTTCCAACGATCTTCAGGTCGCTGGAGGGGGTGATTTTCAGGTGGTGATGTTTGACATCTTCAGACATGGAGAGTAAAGTGACAGATGAAATTCCTTTTTGAGTGAGTAGTTGGTCGGGGATAAACCTGAAGAAGGCCTCCGGTCAGCTGAACGAATTTTTGCCATTGGTAACTATGTGAATCAGCGGTGGTTGTTAAAATAAACAAGGCCAACATTTGCCACTCTGATGCCGTGATTGTGATCAACTATCCCAAACAGGCCAAGTGCATGAAAGAGGAGCAGTCTGCTATGCCGAAGTGGCCGTGTAACTCGTCGATCTAGATCTAGATCTGCCAAAGTAGCCGCGTAACTCGCCGAGCTAGATCCAGATCTAAATCTCGATTTAGATTTGACTCCCAATCGAGTTCTATGGATCCAATTCCAATCAAAGTGAATGTAAGGGGTTTTACGGGCATGCAGTAGGGGGTTGGAGCAGTAGAGATAGCAGCCCCTACTGGCGGCGGTGGGAGCTGAAGGACGGTGGTGGATGTTGTGGACTGTGGGTGTGTGGGTGGGTTTTTGTGGGTGAGACACCCAAGGCATACAACATTGGTGGCGAGGCGGCGATTAAGCATTGGCTTTGGTGAGGAAGAAGATAAAGATCTAAGGGTATTTTAGGAATATCATAACTTCTAAAATGTGCCATAAGTTTTCTTGACTGTTTCTTAATGGAAGTGGGTTTTATGTAATAAAATGACAAACCATAGGGGACAAAGGGAAATAAAATAAAGTAGTAGGTGCCGTGTGTAGTTTAGGGCAAACCTCAAGCGTGCCGTGTATAATTTATCCTTAAAACTAATGCCCAAAGAAGGACGGTTAGGCTTGGAAGCTGCGGGTGATACGTGGTAATCACTATGGGACAAGGCAAGTGGTTTGGCGTACTGTATTCATCATGTTCAGAGATAGGGCTCCAATAGTCCGAGGTAGTCTGCATTGAGGTGACAATAATAATGACTGGTGGGGGGATTCTTTGGTCAATCTTTTGCTATAGGTTATCATAGTAGGTCTTAGGTTTTAGATGTGAGATAAAGCTATGTTAGCTCTGTGGTTATGTTGTCGGAAGGGTTATGTTAGCTTTGTGAATTCTTAGCACGTATACATGTACACACTCATGAAGAATTTTGTAAAATTGGATGTGTATAAAAGTCAGTGAGTTTAAAGTTATAGTGAAGATGTTAAGAAAGTTTCATCAAGTTTTCAATTGTGGTTGTTCTTTCCTATTATGTAACTTGTAACACCCTAAAAATCCAGAGGTCTATCGCCCCGAACTCCCGAAACGTTAACATACCACTTCAGATCAACCTGTCAAAACTTGTTCACTAACGCATATTCTAAATCATCTAAGTCAACATCAACTCAAATTTCTCCAATACTAGATTATAAACTGCTTAACTTACACTATTACAATTAGGTCATTTACAACTCAAGTCCCTAAGAATTAACAGTACCGACCCGCACAAGGGTCTTACTACACAATAGTGGTGGGCTCACCAGAATCTTGCACAGACACTAAACTCCATTCCGAGCATGCTACAGCTGATCATCACCTGTAGAAGGGAGTCAGACGAAGGGTTAGCTTTTGATAGCTTAGTAAGGTAGCATAAGGACAATCGAAGTAATTACAAAACTTTTCAAAAGAATCCAATCAACGATGATTTCTAAATACTTCAAACGATCTAACTAGCTCAATGATTTCCAAAATGATCAAAATTCATCATAAATAGATACCAGAATAAACAATAACAATCACGATGGGTTCCAAAATGATTATTAAAAGATCACTTTCAAAGCCATCATTCTAAAATACAATGATGGTTTCCAAAGGATTTCAAACCAAGATCAAAGGCAATCTGGGAGGGATTTGAAACAAGCACAAACCATTTGAGAGAATCCTTTCTAGTCATTTATGTAACAGTCGCGGTAAGATACAATGTCAATAAATTCAAAGATGTTGATCCTTGACGGTCGCGATGCCATTCAGGCAAAGCCAATATGGTGTACACATGCATGATGTACCAGAATAATAGTCCTACTGGGTACTAGCCTGCGTTCCACGTAAGATTCAGACCAGCCTTATAACGCCTCCCCACATAATGTTTCCCTAGTCAATACAAAATCAACAATATTAATGAACATTAACATAAAGTCAAATCACGGAAATCAATTCGGGTTTCAATAACAATAAACATACTGATATAAGCCATCACTCAAAATTTCAGAATAACCACAACAAACAGCAAGAACGATTATCGAATTTAGGCACAACGATTCAGAAGAAAGAATGCAAATAATTATGGAATATTCACATCATGCAATAACAGACGAGCATCGTTATGATCTCCAAAGAATGCAAATAATTTTGCATGAGTTGATAATCTTTCATACAAGTATGTTTCTTGAAAATGGGTAAACTTTGGAACTAACTTAAATTATCTTAACAATGTTTTTCGAGCTAACCTTTTTATATTTTTATAAAACCTCTCATTAGCTTTCTAACACAAAAAGCACGCGCAATAATTCAATTTTTCTAAAGAAAGTTATGCCCAAAATAAGAAGGAAATTTTATGACACAGTCAATCAATGTAGTCGACTATGTTTTATGCTAGTAAGCTAATATAGTTGACTGCATTCTCAATAGAATCGACTGGATTGACCGTTGATTGAAAAATAATGGCTAGTTTTGCTAAAAATCATGCCAAATCTTCCTATGACAGCTATATTGGATATCCACCCTATAAATATGATTTGGGACTTCATCATACACTACGAAAACCATATTCTAAGTCGTCATTTAATATAGAAATATCAAGGCTCATAGATTAAACTTTTTTCTCTTCATCTTTATAATTTTACATGATTAAGGAAAGTATCTTTGTGAGCAATTATTTGATTGAAAAATCATTGTTCAAGTCATAAATTCTCTCGTCTCTTTATTGCACTAAAACTTAATTTGTACTCATTTCCTTTAAAGAGGCTTTTTTTTACGTTGGCTTCTGGTTTTTAACGTGGTCTTGCTAGCCACCGATACAACTGTTTGCCAAAAGCCTCCATCAACCCTAAACCTTCTATCCATCAACCTTGGACCTTCTCTCCATCAACCTAACCGTCCCAATTTTGATTTTGTGTATGAGGGTTTACTAAGATGAAATCGTATGCAAATTCAAGCATACTCCCTTTGTTTAATATAAAGCTGTGCAGGCATCAGTTTTAAGAGTCTTCCCATTTTGAATCAAATGCTATAAGGGTGTTATGGTCATAAATCTTTACCAGGAGTTTTGATAAACGTGTCCAAATAGTGGTGGGGGAGGCTTTAACATAACAGGGCTTAAATTATCGCACAATCAAATGGTTAGGTAGTATTGAGCAATAAACCATGGACCTCCTTCAATGATTTTGTAAAAATCCTCTTCCATGATGAACCAAGTAGAAGTCCCGGCCTAAATTGATGATCTTCATATGTCCAGTAGGGTTCTTGAGTTATCTGACCTTGAATTCTAAATACTTAAACCCTAAATTTCTACCATATGATTGACTAGAAAAGTTTGAAATCTATGGCCATGTGATGTGACGTTTTTCACCCCTAGAAAGGTAGAGGGTAGAGATGTCTTCTCCTCCTTTTACATCGGAATCGTCGTCTAGGTGTTGGCTGGCAAAAGTTGTTATTATGTCCTTATAGGATAGGATGTGTTGAGTTGAGTTTGGAGGAATGATCTTATGGGTTTTGATTCTTTTTTTTCTTTGTGCTCCGTTAGAGAACATCTTGTTCATCTGGTGACAGACAAGAATGCGAAGCAAGGTTCACTTTCAATTGAAAAGAGAAAGAGTTGAAAGCTAGAATTTTTTTTGCTAAAGTATTTAGGATATTATTCGAATCAAACACAGAAATCCTAATAGAATTAATTCGTACAAGAGAAACCTTAACTCAATTAAATTTATCAGTTTTGAACTCTACAAACATGCCTAACTGGACAAACTATGATCATAATGTATGTTGTTTTGAACGTTAAGAAAGCGACTTAAACCCTAATTTCTAATATTGTACAAATTGATTACTTGGCTGATTCTAACTATTGATAAGAACATAATAGGCTTTAGTATTCAGAGATCACAATTTGGTCATCGGAAGGAAATGCTTAATTTCATTCTAACATATAAACTATTTAGAAAATACTCACCTTAAGATCGAGGTTTTCGGACCTTGATTTTTGGTGCTTGCTAATGCACAACTATACAATGTGCGTTATATAAAAATATTTAGGTGAATGGGTGCAAAAGGTGCATGCCTCCTTCACAAAGTAACAACAAAAATATGTGGAATTTTTCTTGTGTGTTAGGGTGCTTAAGGGGCCATTGTGCAGTATTCATGTAACTCGGGGGCGAAGAAAAATTGAAGAAATGGAACGTGCACAACCCTGAGCCTCTAAAAAAAGATGATTGGAAGAGGCTAACCTGAAGCCAAAGGGTATACAGTTTCAGAAGCATGTAGTACAATCACCTCAAAGAAAGTTTTACTTTAGCAATAAAGCTAGCCTTCTAAAAAAGTGATTAAGGTATTCATGCGCCGACCAGTATGGTTCCCATGAAATCCATGCCAATGCTATTACTGACTCAATGTATCGACATGCTTGGACCATGCTCAAGTAAAGGAAAATAGACCAATTTCGATATATCAAACCGAATTTCACTTAACTTCAATACTATAAATACTCTAGTTATCAATAGCGTGCAGGTATTGACTGTACCGGCTGTAAAGTATCACTTTTTCTTTTGCCGTTACAGTATTCCTTTACATTTCGCACTAGTCAAAATACAGCTCGGTAACGGTTGTACCGGCTGAGTCAGATGATACTGGCTGAGATAATGTATTTTGTACTAGTTCTTTAAAAATGTAGAAGTTACAACTTTTGCTAGGCAATTTAATAAATTTACCATATAAGAAAAAAAAACTTTAGGCTCTGTTTTATCGATCAAAGCCTCTATAACCTCTTCCTCAAAATGTTCATCATAATTTGCAGAATCTTTTCTGATAAGTTTCCAATCTTCATCGCAGTTTTTAGCTTGTTTTTACTTTCACTCTAGCTTTCATTTACTTTATAGCTAAAAGGTTTTGCCAGATTCATGTAATGCTTCACACACTCCCATACACGAGAAAACGACTTATTCTTGAAGTGAAAGACGTTATTCTTGAATAACTAGCTTATTTTTCTATAAGACTTTGCTAATGAGATAGTTGGAAGGGGGGGGGGGGGGATGATTCTAGATGAGGTAATTCAATTAGATAGGTTGCCTGTTCGTAATGCATAAAAACACATAGCTTCGTTGACAAAGGAGGTAATTGAAACTGTATACAAACAGCTTATTCTAGAGGAGCTGAGGAAGGAAATGCATGTATATAATTTTAGTTTCGCTCATGATGAATATTATATGATAAAAAAATTGAGACATTACCAATACTGGTACTTGTACATACCACTTCACGGAGAAAACCGGTACACACCATGATACGGTATTTATAACTATGATAAGTGCTAGTTAAAGTCTTAATTGCATCCCAAACCCTGTATTCTCCACACACAAAAAATAGCTAAAATCCTAATCGTTTATCGTTTAGCTGCAATATCCAAGGGTTTACCATGCCTCAAAATCAAGAGAATTCACTAAAAGGGGTACAAAAAGTTATGTTAAAGAGGATAGGTAGGATGGTCAATTCATTAGCTCTTACCATTTTTGAGTTGTTTCCTCATTTTAACGCTTCGTGCCATACCGTCATGCTCTGCAGATTTTCATGCTGCAGCAGAACGCTCGTCGGGCTTCATGCCACTCATAACCTACTTGCGCACCGTGCCATGAACCGCCATCTCTTTTGCAAGGCAACACTATTTTATCTAAAAGCACACTGAAACCAGCCTTGCATAAAATTAGGCCCAAGCATACTGATAACATTAGACTTGTAGCAACATCTCCATTTTTGGGGGTCTCAAGAGACTACGCACATTGATCTTATCAAAATTCCCACATAAGTGTGCCCACAGCGCCCGACGTCACAAAGCTTCACTCTCAGTGCACTAACGTGCCCTTTGTCGTGCTTAGTATGAACAGTCAATACTCTGTGCACACGGTCTTATCTAACTCGTGTCTCTGGGCACTAGACATATGCCAATGCACACCAGCAACGAAGCTTGGTAACATGCTAACATGCCCAATGTTTGTGGCTATCGTGCACGGAAACGTTCCCACTTGTCCAACTTAAATTTAGTCCTTGCTTCACGTGTCTTAATATGGCCATCATCAAGAATAGCTTAGCCAACCTTAGCACCACGCAAAAAGTGGTACTTTCCAAGCCGTACGTGAAGACATGCTGCCACCAAACGTGTCTACACTGCCTTCTGTATGGTTAGCGTGTTGAACCCAAGATGCTCACCTTGGCACATGGTGTGCAAGCGCACCAATAGCCTAATCTTCCATAATAGGCATGCTCAATATTTTTTAGTATAATCTGAGGCATAGTGGGTGCATATATACAGCCTCTGACTCAAGAATATAACACACTTTTCGTTAGTGCCCACTAAGAAGGACTTTCACAAATGGAAGCTCTCAAGCACATCTTCAGTGTTTTTAAGCTTACCTGAAGATCCCTTCAGTCATTAACTTAATCCCTGATGGTTACCCATGAAAGCACCGGAGATGGTGGAGTAAGTGTCGCGCACTCCCATGCTCCCTTTATAATACCCTTGGAGCAAAATCAAAAGTGACAATACTAGACATTGCCATGTTCGAGTGGTCATAATGGCTCTTTTGAAGACTCTAATCACACTAGAGTTGCACGTTGTAAAGCTCTATGTACTTGTGGTGATCCAGACTACAATTTCCAATTTCCATATGATGTTCGAGTTCATCTGAAGCACACAAATTTAGATTCTTGCCAAAGTTCATTTTCATGGTAACAAAACTGCAACTGCCCAGAGTTTTTTTTCTTATCAAGAAAGACATGAATATTCTCACCTTTAGTCACCAAACCTAGAGGCCTCGCCTCAAGTCACAGGTGCCTGGCCTATGCCAAAGTCAACCCTTGACATCCTCCCAACTTGATTTGTCAATGCCCTCATTCAGAGGTAAATACCATAGTGTGCTGTTGTCACAGCCATCATGTGACACGCAGCCAAACGCCACCACCATAACCATTATCGATCATCACAAACAACCACCACAAAATCCAGAAATTATCATCAATCGTCATCAACTGCGAGTTAACACCAATATATATCAAGAAATTTTATATAAATAAGCAACAAATCTGGATATCTATGGGATAAACGTAAAATTAAGCTTTACAACAGAACATGTTTAAAACTTTCTTGTTTCTCTCTCAACTACAACTTCTCAAACGAATCTGGCATTGATGGTGGCAGTGGTGTTCATGGTATTGTTAGTTGTGGTGGTATGGCGGTGACGGCAACGGAAGTGGAAATGGAATGGAGATGGTTTGAATCAGCTTGGGATTTCCTTTATTCGGACATTAGAATTGAATACATTTGATATGTTGCTAGTTTAAATCAAGAAAAATTGCCCAAATTAGTGTAGAGTTGGCGTCAGTATTAAGAGTAACGAGTTGATGGGTTCTTGTGAAAAGGTGGTGGTGGCGGTTTTGGGGTAAAATTTTTTTTCTTTTTTGTGCGATGATTGGGGGAAGATGGAGGGGAAGGCGAAAGCGAGGATGGAGGCAAATGCAGAAGGAGGGGAGGATTGAGGTGATCGTGCAGAGAGAGACAGGGAAGCAGAGGTGGTGGAGAGACTAAAAGTGGGGAGACAATGGTGGAAATGGATGTCTTTTCCCTTACTCGCTAGTAGATTCCTTTACATTCGATAGGACTTTTTATATTTGCAACCAGGTTTGAGGCTTTTAATCGATAAATGTCAAAATTTTAGTTATGATGTCACAAAAAATTACAGAGTTTTCAAGTGCAATTAAGTCTTTTTATAAAAGGCAAATAAAAAAAGGTTATAAAAACAAAAATAAAAACGAGAGATCCGTAGAGTGCAAAAGCTTGTGTGCAAGTTAATATCAACAAAAGTAACTACAAGAAAAAATTACAACGAGGAAAAAAAAAAGGCCACAGAATGGAAACATAAATGTTCTTACAAAAGTTCTTCATTTTAAATTTGTAGTTCCATTCTCAATGGAACTTGTAATAGAAATAGCAAAATTCTTTCTTCAAAGAATATTTTACCGCTAAAAAGCTTTCTTAGTAGCCATTCACTCACTTTTTTCTTCTCTCCAAAACATCACCGTGTATTAAAGTAAACTCACCACACAAAATAATGGTTTTATTTGCAATTTCTTACTTTGCTAATGACACTTTTAGCATCATAATCATTACAAATGGTATAATTAAAGGGTGTTTGAGATTAATTTTGGGATGATCAAACATGATTTAATCTAGATTAAATTAGGTATGTCGGTGTTTGGCAAAAAAGATTAAAAAAAATTAATCTGCCTCAAAGAGTTAACAACTTATTAAATCCATAATTCTGAAAAGAAATCATTTTTTTTCATAACCAGATTTGACCTTCTAATTTACCATAATATCCTCATATCTCTCGTAAAAGAGCAACCTATACCCTTTAACTAATTTGAAAATTTTATTGTACTATAAGTACTGATGTGGGATTGTGGGAGTTTTAATTTAAAATAAGAAATAAATAACTTTTGTAGGTAGATGAAAATATCTTTTTGATAATCTATTTGTATATGTTATAATTATTTACAAATGAAAGTTACGTCAACACTATCATTCTAAGTGTCCTCTATTGTTATTTTGTCATAGTAAAATTAATTTAAGTACTTTTATTCAAACATATTTATTTTTATAATTTTAAATTAGTTTACAATATATTTGTCAAATAATAAACTAATTCAGCTTAAATATGATTTTAAAAATTAATTAAGATTTAAGTTAAAATCAATCACAAACGGATTCATCGCGTACGAAACGGGTTCTTAGTGTATGGATGTAACTAGTGGATTAAAAGATTTTACGTGCATTGTTATTAGCATATTTCAGAGTGCCGATAAATTTTCCTTCGAGAAAAGAACTAGCAAATTGATTTGAAAAACAGCTTTCCGCAGTTCAATTTGGGTGTCTGTAAATTGCATCCAAAACAGGCTGCGATGAGACTCAGCTTCCTCTCTCTCCTTGTTCTCTTAGTATCATCAATTGCCCTCTTCAGCTTACTGGAACATGCTAAAGCCGAAGTTATAACCCTAACTGCCGATACTTTTACTGACAAGGTACACGACCCTTCTCATAAACCCTTGCTCTATTTTCTTTCCAACTTATTTTATGATTTTCGTGTAATTTCAAGATCTGGGTTCCTCCCAAAATCTCTTTTTTAAACCCTAAGTTACCCAAAATGTGATTGTAAGACTAATCTTTGACAATCTTGAACTTTTTAGCTGCATTGACGCTGATCAATGGGCACAAATTGTACCTATACCTTCTTGGTTTGTCTTTGTTTGCCAGTGCAAGGAAGCTTTAGTGTCTGATTTAATAGGAGTGTACTGTCGACTCGTGTGATAGTTTCTATATACCTACTTTGATTTGCAACTTTTGTTTGGGGCAATTTTTTTTATCAAACTTCTGTTGAAAATGTTTATTCTTCGGATAATTGAACAAATCGGTAATTACAGTTTCAATATGCCCATCCTGTTGAAGGGGGATTGTCAGTTAGTTTCTAAATGAGGATACTTTTTGGAGATTTTATCTAGTGGATACCTATTATGTGGTAATTCATGAAACCGATGAAATTTTGAAGTAATAGATTGGGAATAAAGTGTGTGTGTGTGTGTGTGTGTGTGTGTTGTAAACGTGAACTGAATTTATTTTTTTTGTTTGAGATGCTACCAAGTTTTTATCATGGCGTTATTCATATGCTTTAATCGTAATGTTTGATATAGGTGAAGGAGAAAGACACTGCTTGGTTTGTGAAATTTTGTGTCCCTTGGTGTAAGCACTGGTAAAGGTTTCAACTTTTTTGTATTCTTACTCCATACATAAGTAGAGTTAATTGTAACTATTTTTGTTCTTCGATTAACTATTTTTAAAATAATCAACAAAACTGATTTCAGTAAGAACTTGGGATCATTATGGGATGATATGGGGAAGGCAGTGGAAGGAGAGGATGAGATAGAGATAGGACAAGTGGACTGTGGTGTGGATAAGCCAGTTTGTTCCAAAGTTGATATCCATTCATATCCTACATTCAAGCTCTTTTATAATGGAGAAGAGGTTGCAAGATATCAAGGTAACTTTCAAGTTTCAATTGTTTAGGATATGGTATATTAGTGTATTTTGGCTACGAGAATTACTAATTCTGCAAAGCTTAATAGCTTCTTATCACATGTATACACTTGTTGGTTCTAGTTGTGGCACTAGGCAACTCCTCATCTAGATCCAAACGACTAAAGGTATAAGCTTCCTTGCTTTTGTGCTTTGACTAGGTACCGGGTGTGTTTGGTTGTATAGTCATTCTTATAGGGTTTTTTAACAGCAAAGTTTTTTTGAGCTCTCCGCACGTAGTTATGTTGACAGTTACGCAAGCACCATGGCTATGTACTAAAAAAATTGAGAAAGAACTGCAAATGATTTAGATGACGTGCAGAACATATTTAGGCTTCATGACCAAAGAGCTTCCGATAGGGTTGAAAATGAAATATAGATGCCTGATGCATAATGGTAGAATTTATAAGTTATCAAGATAACCTGCAGAAAGTTGGTATGATTTTCTTACTACCAGAACGTGCCCAATTTCAGCAGTTGTTCTCTTGTTTGCATCAAAGAAACTAAATGTGTCCATTTGAGGTATGGGAAATTCCGTAAGACGTCTTGTTAATGGTATTGATCAGTTAGGTGTATGTCAGATGAGCATGTATTATGCAGTACAAGGCTGATTCGGTAACAGCATGTAGGATGTTTTGTCTTTGCTTTCTGTACGTCGCTGGCTTACATGATTGCCATTGAAAGATTTTCTTTCAGTAATATTTGACACTGATGTGTTATTTTGGTGCAAAAGATTGTTGAAACTAAAGGTTGTGCCCTTTTCATTGTATGTGTTGGGCTCTAGTCTACAGTTCATGTTCTTGCTTGTAGCCCAATTCTTGCTGTAGCCTTTGGTGGTTAATAACTTTCCCTTATTCCTTTCCAAATAATCTGGTTGTGGGAACACAATCCTACTGTGGTATTAAGGTATGAACTGCCTGGTTTAGCCAAAAAAACAGCTCATGGGGATAGGTAAGGCTTGGCTCGACTTGGCAGACATTAGGTAGGTCAGATACTTGACCACACTCTAATAGGACAAAGCCAGAGTGTAGCTTAACTTGGTTATGGCCATCAATTGGTTTGATTTACGGACCTATTAAAGTGAAGGATATTTAGTCTTGGAGACACTGGTTATGCTGATGCAACTTAATATTCTTTGAAGTGTTACATGAAAAATGCACGCAGGACTTTCATGATATTCGTGAGCATCGAACTATTAGAGTCTCCTTCTTCGATGAAAAAGAGGAGATGCCACTCAATTTATTTTTCTTCCGACAAAGGAAAGTCCTTTATTGATATGTGAACTCACATACATGACAATATGATCCCGAATATCATATTACGGCACTTGGAGTTGATGACCTAAGCTTGAGGCTACAATACTGCATCAGTTCGGCATACAAATCAATATTCACAACTTGAACTTTTCAATAGATTTGAAGTCATGTTGCTGACCACGAAGAAAAATGTGTGTGTTGGGGTTCGGCGAGGGCAGTATTGAGTTGCTCCAAATATACTTTGAACTGCAGAGAATTGCACTGACAAAAAGGACAACAGGTGAAGTTAGATCGGTGATCTGTTAGAGCGGAAACTGGATAGCGTCTGAATTGGATGGTTATGGAGAGGATGTATCTAGAAATCTACTTGCAACAATATGGATAACAATAAGTACTTGACCCTGAGCCTTGAAGAAAGGGATGATGAGCTAGTGGCTCCTTTTTCAGATCCGTCGTAAACACAAATGTTTCAACAATGAATAAAAAATGGCTCCGCGGTATGTTAACGAATTGGTCCACTACATAAGGCTCCATCTGTTTATTGATTCGACGCAACTTGAAATTGAAATCATTTCTAAATGGGGTGTGGTGGCCATATGGTAAGGCAACAGGCTGCGGAATACACCAACTTGAAATTGAATTCATTTCTTAAAATATTCAAGTACATAAGTGGTTTTTATTAACTAAGAGCTGTTACCGAACAGTTGGAACGTCACCTAATGATTGACTTGACTTGATGTGAGTTTGCGTTTATTTGCTGTATCTTGACTTAAAATTGCGTTTAATCAGGGTGGAACAGACATCTCCTTGATTAGATTGATGTCCACTCCAAGCCCATTAACTCTGCCTTTGGGATAGCATGTTTTTTATCTTGAAATAAATAAATTCTCATGTAAGAGCACAAACTATTTACATTTCGTGAAATAATTATCAGACCCAGTAGATACTAGTATAAAGCACAAAGCTTCCACATGTTATGTGATAACTATCTTATATGAGTCGAAAGTCATCTATGTTTCTGTTAGGTGACCTTGGAAGCTGAGCTAGTGATGATTTAAACAGCAGGAAAGTAATCCCTTAGCAAACCATTCAACCAATTGGTCTAGTTGCGAGGGCACGCGACAAAACTGTAAAGCTAGATGATCAGTGTGAAGAAGAACAAGCAAGTTCCAAACATTACACGGGTCTAGGGGTTGGTAAACTAATTTTATGTGGGTTAAATGGTGTTTGGGTGACTTTTTTGGCTTTTGAATAATTGGTGTCCCATTTCGGCGTTGGTTCCTGAATAGAAAAAGTTTGGTAGAGAGTGAATAGCGATGATATATGCCAATTCACGGTCTGAGTAGTCATTTCTCTGTAGTATATGTGTGAGTAGTATAACTCACTGAACAATCCCTTATCTTTACTCTCACTTCTCCCACACCCTAGCATTGTGATCTCTCCACATCTAATCTCTCTCACTCCGTTTTGACAAATTTTTACTTGGACAATGCATATATGAGTGTGCTTACAAACATGCTAAGAAAATGGCTAGCTTTGACATGAAAACAATGATTTACTCTCCTGGTGTTTGAGAAGATCTTGACATAGTGAATAGCTTTACAACAAGTATTTAAAGATGGTGGTGGTCCTGATTTTGGTGCCGTACCTTCTGCTGACAATGAAGGTTCTAAACTATGCTCATAAATGTAGGTGTTTACTTGGGGGATTAAGTTATAGATGTGCTAATGATGGTTGTGATATGCCTTATTTTTTAGAGAACAATATAGTAAACCGTGGCCGCCGGGGGGGGGGGGGGCTATAAAATTATTTCTTTTTGCTTGCTATACTGCGTGTCCAGGTGTGGACTACCGTTCTCCTTCTCTCTTCTATTGCAAGGTCAACAGGAAGGAGGAAGGAAATTTTCTTTGAGGCTTTGGTTAGAGCTGACAAGCCACGTTACTGTCTAGAGTCCTAGATTGTCCCACCTGGAACAGACTCTGGGCTATTGCGTCGGCAATGCAGTGCAATCCTGATATGGAGAGGGTAACATGCTGGACATGGAAGCGCTAGAAAGTAAAAACTCATGAGGGGAACAATTATCCTTCGCTTGCACTTGAAAAAAAATGAAAAATATGCTCGTGGCCAGTGAAAGAGAGTTTACGGCATATGGTCTTTTAAAGAGAGCGCTTTCTTTGTGTGGCAACATGACTCTTAAGATGTTTAGGTTTGTGGGAGGCCACGTCTTTCCGATGCTACAATTTAAGTATCAAACTCTATGAGACATTCTTAATTTAATGTGGTTTATAGCTTTTGTATTTATTATTAGATGTATAGAAATTGTACTGCTACTGAACCTCAGCTTTGGGTTCAAAACCTAAATCAGGGCCGAGAGACGTGGAGTCACTCAAAACATTTGTTCTGGAAGAAACAGAAAAGGCAGCTACAAAATCCCAGGAAGATGATGATTCTAAAGAACTGTGATGGGGATGAACAATTTGCTGATTCGGTGGGGCTCTCTTACTCAGAGTAGAAGCAACAGGCCAGTCTGCCCTTCACTACATTAGCAGGAATAGATTGAAAGTGATTATACCCAGAAAACCTTCACTAGAGTCATACAGATGATTTTGCAACCTTCCAATTTCTTCTTTAAAAATTATTGTTTCTTTAATTTCCCCATTGTAGGATTATGTTATTGAATGGCTGTTGAAACAGAGTGAGCATCTAGAATTCTTATGGGCAGTTATAGCATGCAATTTCTAAGGAGTCTTTTTGGTGATGGCAACAAAGAAGGCACCAATTTGCGATTGCTATGTCGGATTACATTTATCAAAACCAGAATGTGGTTTAAATGACCAATCAATGCAAGATAGTGAGCTCCTACGTTTTTCCCCCCACTATGGTCTTAGTTGTGCTCTCTACTAAAAACACTTTAAAGAGAGATTAGAAAGGAAGAGAAGGGAAAGTAATTATCCTTCTTTTTGTTTGTAAGTTTAAGAGAGAAAAGAAAGTATCTTTTCTCTTTCTTGTTTGTGAGTTCAACAGAAAAGAAAAAACATTCGATTATTTATATATCCTCGTACTACATTATGATAATGCATGTTCCTAATAAAGAATATGATTTTGATTAGAAAAATCATCAATAACATCAAACAAAATACATACCACACTAATATAATAAGTTTTATATCACGAGTTAATGTCACAATTAAAAAAAAGTCATGAAATGATTATAAGCATCATAACACTCAAATATAATTAATGTTAGGGAAAAGTGCAAAAAACTGCCTCGTGGTTTGGGTCAGTTGTAAAAAGATCCCTACTGTTACAAAAGTTGCAAAGGAATACATACAGTTGCAAAAGTGTTACAACCGTTAAAAAAATCGTTCAAACTAACGGCAAGTGATGTTCACGCTCCTGAATAGTGCGTTTGGTAGAGATTATTCTAACGAAATGACAAAAATGCCCTTTATTTCTTTTCTCTCCAAATCTTGATTTTTTTCCTACTCCAATCAGCCAAACCTACCTCATCACAATCGCCGGCACCTGCCTCATCACAATCGCCGGCGCCTGCTCCACCCGGATCTGTCCGTCGATTTTGGGTTCCACCGTTTGTTTTTCGTCTGACGTCATGGGGGTGAAAGGCCGGAGTGTAGGGATCTACGGTCTACACATCGACAGTCTCGGTCCGGCGATGGATGGTGCTTGGTTTTGAGGTAGATCGCTGGGTGTACATGCCGATCTGGACATCGACAGTAGTGGAGGTGGTTTTGGTGGACGAACTGACCGATGGCAGCACTGGGGTGTAGCCGTGGGGTTGTGGTGATTTGGTGTTGAAGCCGGTGGCAACAGGGACGCCGGCAGTATTGTGATGAGACCGGTGTCGGAGGTGATTTGCGTGAAGTTGTGGGGTTGATGTCGGTGGTTATTGGGGTTATACTGTAATTTCAGGCCGTGGGTAATTCGGGTGAGGCCGTGTGCGGGTGATGATCAGGTGATTTGGTGGTTCTGGAGTGACACGGAGGTGACACAGCGGCAACAAGGTGGTGTCGCAGCGGCAGATTGTGGCAGATTGGTTGGTTGTTTCCGAATGTTGGGTTATGGCAGATTGTGGGTCCTGGGTTGTGGGCCGCCGTTCGTTTCTGTCCGTATCTTCGGCCCTCGCCGGTGACCAATGTTCCCCTTTCTCCTTCCATCCCGCCCCTTCTTGTTGCCTCACCTGCTTGCTCACACCGGCCCTAATTAGGGTTTGGGCTTGTGGTGAAGAATGAACGGCAATTTTTTCATTTGGACAATTTACAGGAATATTTTGGACAAATTTTTTATTTCGTAACAGAAACTGTGGGTTGCAACGCTTTTGCGACCACCGGTGTTCCTTTGCAACTTTTGTAACAGCAGGAATCTTTTTGCAACTGACCCAAACCACGAGGTTGTTTTTTGCACTTTTCCCTTAATGTTACACCAAAAATAAATAATCAGTTATACATATAAAATAATCATTTATTTGTAATAAAATACTAAGTTCATATGAGAAATTGTAAAACTTAAAAATCATTAAAATTTAGTCTTCATCATGTTAAGTAATTATTAAAATATTACTTATAAAAATTTCACTTCTCTCCATTTCTTCACAATTTTGAAAAGAAAAGTTAGAAACAAAAAAACTCAAACTTTGTCATTTTCTCTCCTTAAAAAAACTCATAAACTAACTCATAAACTAGAAATAGTGAACCACTTTGCTTTCTTTTCCTCTCCTTTATCTCCTAAAAAATACAAACTCGCACACAGGCCATAAGTTGAGCACAACTCATCCTTCAAGTACTCGATCCTTGAAACCTCTGCTGCTATATTCTCTAAACAAAAGAAATCATAATTATCTCTCAACCAACAATACCTGGTGAACGAAATAAATTAAGGATGCAAGAAGAACTAAACCAGAAAGGCAAAAGATTCATCACAAATTTTCAATGTTTACCGACCATGAACTACAACTCATTCTCAGTACTATAAAAGCCAGCCAAAACAAAAATAAAAGAGATTGGCGGCCGGAAAACTTCTACCACTGCTTATCAAGCAATCAGGTTTGTCACCAAATTGCTCAATTCCTCCACTAATCCTCGACTGAGGCTAGAGAACCGTGGCAGAAGTTTCCAGAACCATAACCCAAAACTTAAAAAAGAGAGGTCCAAAACAAAATTGAAAATAACTATGGCCAGTAACAAACGGTAGTCCAACCATCCGGAACCTCAGTAGCAAACTTCACTTGGCACCCTTCTTTGCTGCTGCCTTGGTGACCTTGGCACCGGTTGGATCCTTCTTGTCGACAGCTTTGATGACTCCAACAGCAACAGTTTGTCGCATGTCCCTCACAGCAAAACGACCAAGGGGTGGGTACTCCGAGAAGGTCTCCACCACCATAGGCTTGGTCGGAAGCATCTTCACTAGACCAGCATCACCATTCTTCAAAAACTTTGGTTCCTTCTCAAGCTCCTTGCCAGATCGTCTGTCAATCTTGGTCAACAGCTCAGCAAACTTGACAGCAATGTGGGAGGTGTGGCAATCAAGAACTGGGGCATAACCGTTGCCAATCTGGCCAGGGTGGTTCATGATGATGACCTGTGAGGTGAAGCTGGCAGCTCCCTTGGCAGGATCATCCTTGGAGTTTGAGGCGACATACCCACGCTTGAGATCCTTGACAGCAACATTCTTAACATTGAACCCAACATTGTCACCTGGGAGGGCCTCTAGAAGAGCTTCATGGTGCATCTCAACAGACTTGACTTCAGTTGTCAGACCAGTTGGCCCAAAAGTGACAACCATACCAGGCTTGATGGTACCGGTCTCAACACGTCCAACGGGCACAGTTCCAATACCACCAATCTTGTAAACATCCTGGAGTGGGAGACGGAGTGGCTTGTCTGAGGGTCTCTTTGGCTCAGAAATCATGTCAAGAGCGTCAAGGAGAGTAGGTCCCTTGTACCAGTCAAGGTTGGTGGACCTCTCAATCATGTTGTCTCCCTCAAAACCAGAGATTGGGACGAAAGCAATTTTGTCAGGGTTGTACCCAACCTTCTTCAGGTAGGATGAGACTTCCTTCACGATTTCATCATACCTTGCCTTGGAGTACTTGGGGGTTGTGGCATCCATCTACAAAGTCAAACAAAACAGAGTTAGAAAATGCTGTAACAGCCGAATAAATATCAGATACTTGTACACCAGAGAGTAAAACAACTTGCCTTGTTACAGCAGCAAATCATTTGCTTGACACCAAGGGTGAAAGCAAGCAAAGCATGCTCACGGGTCTGACCATCCTTGGAGATACCAGCTTCAAAACCACCAGTGGTGGAGTCGATGATGAGGACAGCACAGTCAGCCTGTGAGGTACCAGTGATCATGTTCTTGATGAAATCACGATGACCAGGGGCATCAATGACAGTACAGTAGTACTTGGTAGTCTCAAACTTCCACAAAGCAATATCAATGGTGATACCACGTTCACGCTCAGCCTTGAGCTTGTCAAGCACCCAGGCATACTTGAACGACCTTTTGTTCATTTCAGCAGCCTCCTTCTCGAACCTTTCAATGACACGCTTGTCAATCCCACCAAGCTTGTAGATCAAGTGTCCAGTGGTGGTTGATTTTCCAGAGTCGACATGGCCAATGACCACAATGTTGATGTGAAACTTTTCCTTACCCATTCTGTTACTTGCAGTAAAACTTAAATAAAATAAAATCAGTCAGTCATGGAATTTTCAATATTGTCCACAATCGGATCTAATTTAACAACAGAAACGGCTTGAATCGAAAAATAAAAAAATATCTAGGACATCTATCAGACAAATAGTAATTATTCATCGATTTCACTAATTTCAACAATAATAATGTCCCAAATCAACACAACAAGTCATTAGAAGTCCAGAAATCAAATCATGTACATTACTTACATTCCTAGTCAAGCAAATAGCAGCATACAATTTCAGCGGTCATTATAACAACGTATGACAAATCAGTTTACTAAACACCTTGAAGATCATTTAAAATTCAAACATCATTGAAATCATAACAACTTTGCACATAGATGAAAACACATAATTCCAAATGCAACAATACATATTCAACATAAAAACAGTTCTATTAACATATCTACTTTGAAAAGAAAGAAACCTAAAAGTATGATAAAGCTAAATAAAAATCCTAGCTTACATACCCGAACATAATCATGGCGAAGACAGTTAGATGAACAGATCTACACAGCAAACCCTAGCAGTTTCAAACATGAAGCGAAACATGCATACGAGCGATTAAACATCAAGAGAAACTTCATATTCTGAGAGAAATCGAACTTCAGAGACAGTTTCGAATCACTCTCTACTGAACAGAATCATACGCAACAGATCTACCGAACAGACCATAGTTAAATTCATACAAAAGCATATTTATGCGCATCAGAGAGGCTTAAACATGCATGGATTCCAAAAACAGTTCAGATTAACAGATCTAAGGAGCAAAAACTTTACAAATTCGTACTTTCATCGACCCATGAACACCTGCATAAATCGCTTGAATGTGCATATTTACCCAACAAATTCGATTTAAAATCATAAATAAAACTTCATTTCAACAGATCCACCGAACAAACATAGCAAATTCAGATACACAGAGGCACATCGATAGTCAACGCGTACATTAGAAAAACAAGAGAACAATAAAGGCGATGGATAACTGACCTTCAGAGATGACTCGAAAGGAGAAATGAGGGCTCTCTCGCTCGCCGACTTTTGGGCAGAGTGAAAGAGTGAAGAGAGAACGAAGAGGTGAGGCCTGGCCGAGACTTTATAAAGCTGGGAGCGAGTGAGGAGTATGTAGCTAGGGTTTTTTGTGGGCCGTTGGATCAGGGTGATCTGACGGCCGTGAGGCTGGAGTGCTTTTGGTACTGCTTCGGTGCCCTAGCGTGCCACTCAGTGTATCTGCTTTACCTATTCTTTTGTTGCGGCTTGCTGCTAGAACTACGAAATGGCCCTTGTCGACCGAAATAATCACATTGTCTGTCCAAGTGTTTCTTAAACTTATCCCCGATGTAATAGTTATAGTGATAAAAAAATTATTACTAAAATCTTTTAGCTCTGTTATTGAAAATCACAGAGATAATTTTTTATTATTAAAATATATCTAGCGATATTTTTCAGTTATTGTTAATAAATTGGGTCAATGGACCCATTATCCGCCCACTAACAGATAATGTGTATTTGTTAGTCTGGATAATTACAGTTAATTAGAGGATATTTATCTCCTAAGTGTTTGAGGTAAATACATCTTTATCTCCTAAGAGTTGGAGGTAAAGCCAGTCTCTAATTGTATCTCTATATAAAGGCTAGAGATATCCCAATAAAAAAAGGAAGTCATAGCAATAATCCCTCTCTCTATAGCACTCTCTCTAGAGCAATCACCAAGCTCTAGGATTTGGTTCGTGGACGAAGAACTCGACTCTAGTAGCCGTTTTCGTACCTGCGAAAAAGATCAAGCGTGTTGGAGGCTCGTAACAACAAGGATCCTACGTCGGAATTTTTCGGAGACTTCGTACGGTATGTTTTCGAACCCATTACGTGTTACGTGGTAGCACGATGAATGTTGTAATCGTTTCAACATTGGTATCAGAGCATGATTACTTGTTGATTCGCCTTTAACATGCTAGATTAAATTATGTGCATGTTACGATTTTTTCCGGATACATGAATGAGACCCATTATTAAAATTCAAAATTTTTTGAGCATGTTTTTCTGAAAAATAATTAGATGGTTTTGTTCTCCTATGGTTGAGGATGAACTCCATAAAATTTCGTGATTTTTGGATGCATGATTTGTAAGAAATCACGATTTTATTTTTCAAGAAAACTGTGATTTTTTCGAGTTTTGGGACTCAAATTCAGAGCATGATATTCTGTTTTTATCATGATCGGTTGGTACATAATTAATCTATGTTGTATAAGCTTTCCAACGATATATCGTACGCATTATTTGGCTTAAAAACGAGAGAGATATGGCATCCCGAAGTTGGCATCGCGGCATGGCGGCGGCTGAAAAAATTAGGGTTTTTTCACGAAGAAGATGAACAGTGCACAAGCCGTGACACGTGTCACGCGCCGATTGAGCCACGCGCATGACTAAGTCACACGCCACTCGCTGACACGCGCCCCACGCGCCGAACGTGAGCCAAGCCACGCCCTGGAGCCGCGCACACGCATCCACGCGCCAGCCGTGGCTGAGCCCACGCGTGCAACGCGCCCACGCGCTCTCACGCGTCAGCAAGGCGGCGTCGACGAGCCCACGCGCTCCACGCGCGCGTGCTCCCACGCGCCTGCTCCAAGAATCTTCTGCGCTGTCCCACGCGCACGGCGGCGCGTGGAGGCGCGTGCAGGCTGGTTTTTGGCCGGTGATCGTCACCGCCGGCGAGTGGAGCCTTGTCATGCCTTCTGAAAATTTTCAGTGGTGCTGAATTACCTTTATACCCTCTGTGTGTGTTCTGTTTAATTTTTAAACGACTTTTTCTATGAAAAATTAACTTTAAAATTTTGTTTTATACACACAGAATTTTTATTTAATTTCAGAGGGCATATTAAGGATAAATTTACTGTTTGCCAATTTTTTAGGATTTATCTCTCAGTTTTTGGTCATTTGTGAGTATTTTTGTGGTACTTTTGTGGTTCCCAAAAATACGAATAATGCGTAAATATTATTTTTTGCACTTCGTGAGTAGCAATAAATATTTTTGGAGAGTTATATGACATAGATAAATTATGTCTAATTTGTTACATGCTTGCCTTGATTTGTGTTATGGTTTAAATATACTTTTGAGGTATATTTGTTGGGTTTTTGGTAAATCCACACTTTTAAACCATTTATATTTTCAAGGCCCTTGTCGCCCGTTTTCCTTGGGAGGAGAATGTGGCCTATTCATCCATTTTATTACCCTGTAACTTCTTATTTGAGTATGCTAGTTTTAGGTTAAATGGATGGATATTAGATTGGCATTCTAAAGAAACTTATGTTTAATGTGTTTACTCTTGCTTTAAGAAAATTCTTTTGAGAATAATGTGCTGTGCGGCATCTCCATTTGTTTTATTGGAGTAGTTTGTAGTAGGATTCTCAAAGATGTTGTATTCTGCTATTTCCCTGTATATTTCGAGAAAGCCTTGTACGGGGATGTAATTTCGCACGCACATTATTCAAACCAGAATTTTCTTAGCATAAGTTATTAGAATGCCAATAGGGCTCAATGGAGTCCTTGCAAATTTAATTGCATGGTGCAATTTTATATTGTTCTAAATTATCATGTGGATGATTTATTATATTGTGGCTTATATGATGATGAAATTTATTGCGAAAAATTACTTGAAAAATATTTTTCCCAACTCACATACATGGGAGATGATTACGAGCTTAGCAGATTTTCGATTTCATGATGTGAGGAAGGATTATGTTTTTCATTTGAATTTTTTGAAATAAAAAATAAGGATGTATAATTAATGTCTTTTCCTTGCGCAATCTAATGTAGTGAAAATAATGGCCACCAAAAATGTCATAGCTGATCTCGTTAAGGGTGAGAAACTTAACGGAGATAATTATGACGTTTGGCACAAAAAGATGAAATTCATGCTGAACGAACAAGAGCTCGAGGAGCACTTGACCAAGGAGATGGTCGCGCCAACTGAGGCGCAACCCCTAAGAGACCACACTGCCTACCAGAAATGGAATCAGAAAGATCGTAGTGCGCGCTACACCTTGTTGAGCAGCTTGCAAAATGATCTAATTGGGCAGTATGATGAACTTCCAACTTGCAAAGCTTTATGGGATCAGCTCAAGTTTTCTTTTGGTGGAACCTCAACTACGCGGCTTCGTAGCCTTGTGATTAAGTTTGAGGAGTACACAAAAGACCCTAAACATACCATGAGTGAACATCTAAGGATGATGTCCAATATGATTGGTAAGCTAAGGGATGCTGGCCATGCGCTCACAGATGAGCAGCAAGTCAGAGCTGTCATAAGGTCCCTTCCTGCCTCGTGGGCCAATATGAAACAGATATTGACCCACAGTGAAAACATCAAGAACTTTTCTGATGTTTCACAGCATGTCATCCTTGAGGACGAGACTCGAGATACTGACAAGACCCTTGCTTATGTCGCCCAAGGGGGATCGCGCAATGCAAATGGCAAGCGCGAAAGACAAAGTAAGAAAGGTAAGAAAGGCGAGGCTAGCACTTCTGCGCCAAAGGAAGAAAAAATGAAGAAACGCAAGAGAGGAAAACGTGGTGGGAAAAAGGATCTGTCTAAAGTTAAATGCTTCAACTGTCAACAGAAAGGACACTTCGCTCGTGATTGCACTGAGCCGAAGAAGGTACTTTCAGAATCTCTCTCTCAGTTATATGTTTCCTCACATGTGATGGTTGCTCATTCCCAACCTGTGTGGTTTGTGGATACAGGTGCAACAAAACATGTAGCACGTGATCGAGAGGGGTTCGTAGATTATCACCGGATTCCAGCGGGTAGCAAACATATCTTCATGGGAAACAATAGTTCCGAAGAGGTGCTAGGGGTTGGTTCTTACCAGCTCAAGTTGCGCACTGGGCGCACATTGATTCTAGAGGATGTGCGATATGCACCCACAGTTCGGCTTAATCTACTTTCAGTTACTGCTTTATTAGACAGTGGTTTTTCCTTTATTTTTAGGGGTAATAAGTTGGACATTTTTTTGGATGATGTTTTGTTCGGACATGGTTTTCGCATGGATAGTCTTTTTCAATTGGATTTAATTGATTCTCAGTCTTCTTATTCTTATGTGGTGAATGATAATATTGTGAATGATTCTACCACCTGGCATGCAAGACTGGGCCACATAGGCCAAGATAGAATGACTCGTTTGGCTAGAGAAGGCCTTTTAGGCCCACTCGCAAAAGTCAATCTACAAACTTGTGAGGCTTGTTTGGCCGGTAAAGCATGCAGGAAGCCTTTTGGAAAGGCTGTGAGAGCAACTCAACCACTTGAGCTAGTTCACTCTGATATATGCGGACCTATGAGTGTAAAGGCACGCCATGGCGCCTCTTATTTCCTTACACTGATAGACGATTATACGCGATATGGTTATGTGTATCTGATATCTCACCGCTACGAAGCTTTGGATTGTTTCAAACGCTTTGTAGCTGAGGTTGAGAATCAGAAAGAGAAGAATTTAAAAACTCTTCGCACTGACCGAGGACGCGAATATTTGTCAGATCACTTCAAGAAGTTTTGTGAGGAAAAGGGGATACGCAGGCAACTTACTATTCCTAATACTCCACAACAAAATGGTGTTGCGGAAAGAAGGAATAGAACATTGTTAGACATGGTTAGGTCTATGATGGCGCAAGCAAACCTTCCTATATCTTTTTGGGGGGATGCCCTTTTGACTGCAGCCTATATACTTAATCGTGTGCCTTCACAGTCAGTCAAATCCACCCCTTATGAGCTTTGGAATGACCAAAAGCCAAATTTGGATAACTTGCGCCCATGGGGCTCAGCAGGTTATGTTCACAGTACTTCTCATAAGTATGGGAAACTAGGGCCTAGAGCAAAGAAGAGTATCTTTCTAAGGTATTCTGAAAACTCTAAAGGTTATGTAATGTATGGTGAACATCCAAATGGTGGAAGGACTGAAATAGAGTCTCGTGATGTCGATTTCATAGAGAGTGATTTTCCTAGCATTGGAGATGCGAGTAAGAATCTTGACCTCTATGAGTTAGAGGAGGTTGAACCCACTTTACCATCTTCAAGCGAAGGTGGGGAATTAGTTCCTCATCCGGTTGTCGCTGAAGATAGTGTAAGTGACCTTCAACCTAGTGGGAGTATCCCAGACAGTGGGAGCACACCACAAGGACCATCAGGTCAACAAGATTCTCAACTGCGCAGAGGTGCACGAGGAAGAGTTCCACGTCGTCGTTTTGAGATTGACGGTGAAATTCTTATGTGCACTCCAAATGATGAGGACGAGCCTACTTCTGTGGAAGAAGCCTTATCTTCATCTGCTAGAAATGAGTGGATGGCTGCAATGAAGGATGAGTTAAGCTCAATGGAAAAGAATCGAGTCTGGGAGTTGATTGACCTTCCGCCAGGGCGCAAGACTATTGGAAACAAGTGGGTTTTTAAAGTCAAACGCAAGGTAGATGGGTTAATCGACAAGTATAAGGCACGTCTTGTGGCGAAAGGCTATACCCAACTGCGGGGTGTGGACTATGAAGATACTTTCTCCCCAGTGGTGAGATTTGCTTCAATTCGTCTGATCCTAGCTATTGTCGCCCAGCAGGATTTAGAACTTTTTCATATGGATGTTAAGACTGCGTTTCTCAATGGAGAACTAGACGAAGAGATTTATATGGCTCAACCCGAGGGTTTTGAAGTCAAAGGACATGAGCGCAAAGTTTGCCGTCTCAAACGTTCTATATATGGTCTCAAACAATCGTCTAGGCAGTGGTACTTTAGGTTTCATCATGCCATTACCTCTATAGGTTTTGAAATGATTGAACAAGACCATTGCGTTTACGTAAAACGATCCAAGAAAAATATTCTAATCCTTTCTTTGTATGTGGATGACATTCTTTTAGCTGGAAATGACATGAGTTCCATTGTCGCCACTAAGCAGTGGTTGTCCTCAACTTTTGAGATGAAGGACATGGGAGAAGCTAATTATGTGCTCGGGGTTAAAATCATACGTGATCGTCCAAAGAGACTTCTCGGTTTGTCTCAAGAGACATACATCAAGAAAGTCATTGAACGATTTCGTATGCATAACTCAAAACCCATAGACACTCCAATGGACAAGGCGTGTACTTTAACCACAGACCAATGCCCAAAGAATGATGAGGAAAAGAATCGGATGTCCAAAGTGCCTTACGCGGCTGCAGTAGGAAGTCTGATGTACGCTATGCTGTGTACGCGTCCAGACATCTGCTATGCCGTTGGAATGGTGAGTCGTTATCAGAGTAATCCTGGACCCGCTCATTGGAATGCGGTGAAGAGGATCCTTCGATACTTGCGTGGAACCGCTGATCTCGTCCTGTGTTATCATGGTGGAGACTTGAGACTGAGAGGATACAGCGATGCTGATTGGGGTGGTGATAGAGATGAGCGCAGATCCACTTCAGGTTATGCATTCATACTAGGAGGTGGAGCTATCTCTTGGTGCAGCAAGAAACAGACTTGCATCGCCCTATCCACGATGGAGTCGGAGTATGTTGCTTGTTCAGCAGCAGTCCAGGAAGCTGTTTGGTTGAGGTCATTCTTACAGTCTTTAGGGGTTACAGCTCATGCAGATGAGGCTGTCACTGTTCACTGTGACAATACAGCTGCCCTAGATTTTGTAAAGGACCCCAAATATCATGGGAAGGCCAAACACATAGGCCTTCGTTATCACTTCATTAGAACTTTAGTTGCGCAAGGAGAGGTGTCCATGAAACATATACCTACTGGCAGAATGGTGGCTGATCCTTTGACCAAGCCCATTGCTAGAGATGTTTTCCTTTCTCACATTAGGAGTATGGGACTACGTAGGTTTTGATATGTTTATGGCATCTTATGTACTTGACATTTATTATATTAAATTTTCGTTCCTTGATTTGAGTTTATTATGGAATGAATGAATAATCTTTGTGATTACATATACATCCTTGTTGAGAGTGTCACCAGGCTCGAATTGACCCACTCACACGGGTAATTCACCTTGGCGCTAAGATAGCGAGCAAGATGAGACATAATTGTCTTAAGCGCCAAGTGGGCGAATAAGATGATACAGCTTATAAAGCAAACATGTCGCCTTAGTTGGAGCTAAGATGAGACCTAATAAATGTAGGTCGATCATAGAGTATCTCCACAACTCTATGTAGCCTGTTTACAGCCGAATGTGAGATTTCAGGCAGGCACTATGAGAGTGACTGGGCTGAAAAACTCAGGTTAGGCGCTTGTACAGCGACTAGACTTAGATTCGTATGGCGTATTTATTATACATTTATGTGACACGCCCTTGCGGGTTACGCCATAGCATGCAAATCATACTGCATGTGCTAAATGCAGACCGACAGTGGGAGTGACGAATGAATCCCTGCTTCGTCACTGTGTGAGCCACTTGGATCAAAATTTTTGATCATATATGGTACCCTTTTCACCTTAGACTATGTCATGAAGAGGATACTCAATGTCGCTACTTTAGCATGTACCCTTGGATCATGGATGATGCGGTCTCGCGGGGCATGTCTAGGAAAGCGGTTGGGTCTAATTGGAATGACATGAGGGCTTTGGGAAGAAAGTTCAATATTACATCATGTTGTGTGATTCATAGCCCGGGCGACTTTGTCGATTTTCGTTTCGATATGAGTCATGAATACATAACATATGAGAGGTTTAACACTGCTCATTATGAGGGATTTGAGAGTGTTTAATCTGGTGTAGTTGAACTATCTGGGGTACATACGAGATTTATTGGAGTGATGTATTGTGTTAGTTTGGTGATAACTTAATACAATACTCCTCAACTGGACATCCTTTCTCGTAGGTCGCACGTTCCATTTCCTGTATGAGGAGATGAGTGGACGAGAGATAAAGAGGGACTACGATTTATTTGCCCTGTGTGTGGGCGAGTGGGAGCTGTTAATAAATTGGGTCAATGGACCCATTATCCGCCCACTAACAGATAATGTGTATTTGTTAGTCTGGATAATTACAGTTAATTAGAGGATATTTATCTCCTAAGTGTTTGAGGTAAATACATCTTTATCTCCTAAGAGTTGGAGGTAAAGCCAGTCTCTAATTGTATCTCTATATAAAGGCTAGAGATATCCCAATAAAAAAAGGAAGTCATAGCAATAATCCTCTCTCTATAGCACTCTCTCTAGAGCAATCACCAAGCTCTAGGATTTGGTTCGTGGACGAAGAACTCGACTCTAGTAGCCGTTTTCGTACCTGCGAAAAAGATCAAGCGTGTTGGAGGCTCGTAACAACAAGGATCCTACGTCGGAATTTTTCGGAGACTTCGTACGGTATGTTTTCGAACCCATTACGTGTTACGTGGTAGCACGATGAATGTTGTAATCGTTTCAACAGTTATAATAAATGTGTTGTATAACATATGATCCTAATCACTTATATCTAGATCTGGCAAAATTTGGCTCATATTTGCCATTATGAGACCCTGTGAAATGAGACCCATATTCGAACTAATCGCATTTTTCAGTTCGATGCAATTCGGGTGTGAGTTACATGGTTTACCTGGGAATTTAAAGTATATATAATGTCAGCTTTTTTTGCCCTCAGCTCTAACTCATTGCGTTTTTCATTTAGGGTTTCTCATTTCTCTTCTCTCTCGTCACATCTCAAATCTCAATCTCATCGTCCCCCATCCTTCCTTCTGCAGCAACCTCTCTCTCCTTATCCCTCACTAAGTTTAAGAGAGTTTCTCATTAATCGACTGCTAACTGATATGTCAATCACGAAGTTCTCACCCCGCCTCACTCTTCAAAGGCACCACGACCGCCACCTTCCTTATCAGCCTGTTGTCGCCCTTCTCTCTATCCCTCACTCAGTCACAGCCTCCTCTCACAAACCAATCGTCAACCACCGCCAATCAACAAGTCTATCGCCGACTGCCATAATAAGCTCTGCCACCGTTGTTGTTCACTATCATTCAACATAGAATTATACAAGGAATGTGAGTCTGTCCTTTTTCCTTAAACTCTTGGACTGTTGAATAATTGGATTGATTCATGTAATATTGTTAGCTGTTATCAGTGTTAGGCGCAAGGCGCACTCCCTGCGCCTCACTTAGGGCTAGGCGCAACCCCTTTAAAAAGGCGCGCGCTTTGCTTGCCTAGGTGCCCAGACACAAGGCGGTGCACAAAGAAAAGCCAAAAAGTCTTAATTTTTGATTTTTACATCATAGCATCATCTCAACCGTTCATTATTTTTTATTTCTTAACATAATAAATCAATATCTAAACCACAAAAAAAAACCTAAAATCTCTAATTAATCGATTGTCGTATTGTTGTTCATTGTACTAGCGTCCGTCTCCAATTGTTACTATTGCTTCACTTTGTAGGTAAAGAAGATGAAATTTAAGAAAAATCTCAGACTTGGAGCCTATGATTTCCTTTTGAGGAAAATATTATCGCTTTACCCTTCACTAATGATGAGGATAGCATTATCATAGTATCAACTACTTTTCGTTGGACCTTAAACTTTTTTTAGTGTTCAAAATGTGTTAAATTGTCATGTTCTGAGTTTTTTAAGTGTTTTTATTGGTCTAATGCACTAATATCTATTTATTTTTATTTTGCTCCTCACTTCGAAAAGGCGCACGCCTGAGCCTTGCGCTTAGGCTCCAGGAACCTTTTACGCCTTAGGTACACCTGCGCCTTTAATAACTATATGACTGTTACATGTGATGTTCCATATTCATAACACTGGATTCTTAACTGTTGGACATCTGGAATTGGATTCTTGAACTGTTAGACATTTGGAATTGGATTTTGGAAAAAAAATGGTAAAATGATGGAGTTGTTTGTTGATGAAAATGCTGGACATGTCACCTTTGATTCATGTGA